>JAWPHD010000845.1:0-388716 GCA_037043455.1 Cyrtodaria siliqua
TAATTTAGATTCAAAATTATCAAAAAAAGGCTAGGTCACCACACTTTTTTCCCCACTAGACGTCATTGAAGACAAAACAAAAATCTGATTTATTCTATAGCAAAAGGGTAAATTCTACTCAGAGCTACTCATATCCTCTATTTTGTTGACAACAAATAATGATCACAAATGACGGAAAAAATATGGAAAAAATAAAATTGCTTAAAATTTGGTATGTTACCATCTTAAATCCTACATTATATCCATATCTACTAGAATGGAAAAAAGGAAACAATTCTGTTGTCAAATAAAACTATGATTTAAAAAATAAAGTGTTTAGACTTGAAAATGTCAAAACTTGCCCAGCCAACATCCTTAATGTCTTTAATCTCAAACATCTTAGTAACATGCTGTTATGTTTCTGATTTTAATGAAATTGTTCAAACAGCAACATTGTTCTAATGTCTACAGTTTACATTTGAATGTTCCCTGTTCATAAGCTTTACCACCTTCCCCTTTCTCTAGGGCGGCTCTAAATAACATATAATGTGTTGATGATCCATTAAACAAGATTCAATACAATTCAATTTCCTTATTTAGTCATTTAATTTATTTATTTCACCACTCAGTATGTTTTAATACCACTTCACACTCTCTCTGGGCAGCTCTAAATAACCTATAGTGTGTTGATGAGCCGTAACAATATTCAATTCAATTAAAGTTACTTATTCTATACCTAATTTATACGTCCAATCGTAGACGCTCATTCGAATCACGTGACCGTACAATATATTCCCGTATCGGGACGCACGCGCGTACAAAATAACCCGTATTCTTTTCGTATTGTACGATTCACAGGTCCCATGTTAAACCTATGATAAAGACCGAAGCGCGTGAAAAGGTTCCGAATGAAAGTCTGAATTATTGTTTCCTATTGTTTTGAAGGTATAAAATAAAAAGGTCATTTAACATTATTCTGCATAATACAAAATATATTTTAGGGAAAAAGTCGAGGTATAGAATAAAAAGATCATTTAACAGTGTTCTGTACAATACGGAATATATTTGGACTCGTACACAGCTTGGAAAATCATATTGGACTCGCCTAGCGGCTCGTCCAATATGATTTTCCAAGCTGTGTACTCGTCCAAATATATATCCGTATTGTACAGAACACTGTTAAATAACCTATAATTATTCACCAGCATTTATGTAGTAATTATTTCATCACTCAATAAGTTATAATACCACATTTCGTTTCCTCTGAGATAGCTCTAAATACTAGTATCCTATAATGTGTTGCTGAGCCGTTGAACAAGATTCAATTCAATTCTTTTTTCACCACTCAAAACGTTATTCTACCACCTATTACGTTCTCAGGGGCGGTATATATAACATATAATGTGCTAATGATCCGTTAAACAAGATCCAATTCAATTCAATGTACTCATTTAATAAATATTTCACCACTCAATACGTTATATTACCAAATTCCCCTTGCTATGGGCCGGCTCTAATTAACTTATAATGTGCAGACGAGCCGTTGAACAAGGTTCAATTAAATTCCCTTATTTAGTCATTATTTCATCACTCAATATAGTATAAAATCCAAACTATGTAAAAGGCCGACCATAAAAATTATTTATACGAGCTATACATTTTAAACAATTTGACCAACTCAGAAACTGATGAAACGGAGATTCCGGATTTGAGGGAACATAACAACACGCCAATAACACAATATAAAATTAATTAAATTATATAAAATATATATACACAAAAAAACTGTTTTCCGCCGTCATTTGCGCATGTGCATGCGTTTTGTATTTTTATAAATATGGTGTTATTGCTCAGGCACGGATTTAGGGGGTTGGTGCCTATTCAAAGCATAAACATGAGACGAAAGCAGCTGCCATCCAATAAACTCCGAAAAGTACACTTAACAGCAATTCTTCCCACCCACACCCCATTCACCTCACTCCCAACATTGGGCTCCACCCTGCTAAGCTAAAATGCTGGTTCCGCATCTGCTGTAATACGTGTGTTATATGTGTAGGGATGAAATGAAAAGCAATCAGTCAATTGTATTGAATTATTGTATTTGTTTAGTGTATCTATTTATCATTTGATCCTTTTAAGGCTGACTTCTAATTAAAAATCCACGCCTCAGACTCATCCTATTTTCGTTTCTACAATATTATATTTTAAAATAAATTGCCGCTTTGAAATAAAAACAATCATATGTGGCATTCTAGACCATAATTACTTTGCTAACCATTATTATTACACACAAACAAATAGACGATATGCGTTAAAGTTTAGCAACATTTTACGAATATTATCACCGTCACAGTGGGCTTTACTGTTATATTATTTTATCAAAAAGTTCAACAGATAACTGAAAAATACCAAAAACGTATGATTCACATGTTATACATACACAATACATCATTAAACAATACATACTTGACATGCGTGTTGATCTCACGTGTGAATCTCATGAACCCCGCATGGCCCAATGGACGTGTGGAAGCTGTACTGGCTAAGAATGGCTCTTATAGAAAGTGAGGGGGCGGGGGGAATGTGAGAAATGTGAGAAATGTAGCGTACCTATGACGTGCTATGACTGTGGGTGTTATGGTTCGAAGTTAACATCCTGAATGCATATTTCCATATAATGCCTTGACCTTTCGCCTACTGACCCCACAGTAATTGGGTTCTCCTCTCGTCTAGGACAATGTAACTATAAAGTTTCATGGAGTGTGGGTGTTACGGTTTCAACGTTATCGTCCAAAATGCTCAATTATTTACGGACGGACGAACGTACGGACAGCTCCATAAAGAATAAAAATATTTGCATCGAGTGGGATTTGAACCCTTGACCCCAAGTTTCCAGTTTACATTACCAATTAAATATTGAAAATTTCACCATTTCAAAGGTTATACTTGAAACACTTGTCCAAGTTAATATTTTTTGATACGTTCTGTAAATCTGTTGTTAAAACTGGATGAACAAGAGCTGTCGGAGAACAGCGCAGCTCGACTATTCGATTTTTCAGAAAATAATAAATTTATAGCTAGTATATACCATCAGAAAACAAGGCTACAACAATGTGGGTCGGGGTTGGGGGCACATCATAACTATGTGTAAGAATTGACCAAAACAACATAGAAATATGTTAAAAAAAAAAAAAGAAGAGTTTCAAGTGTGTGTGTGGGAGGGGGTGGGGGTGGGGGAGAGAAGCAGGGTGTGGGGGGAGCAACATATGTGTAAGAAGCTATGTGTAAGACATTACCAAAACAACACAGATATATGTAAAAAACAATAAACATTAAATAAAAATATTCCAAAAAAAAAAAATCTAGATTCGAGTGTGTGGTGGGGGCGCGGGTGGGATGGGGTGGTTGGGAGTGGCGGGGGCGGGGAGGCGGGGCTGGGGAAGGGGCAACATGTTTAAGAAGTGACAAAAGCAACACAGAAATATGTAAAAAAAAAAATCCAAGTTGGGGTGGGGCGGGGGGGAGGGGGGGAGTGGGGGTGAGAGGCAGGAGTGGGTTGGGGGGAGGGGGCAACATATATGTGAAGAATTTACTAAAACAACAAAGCAATATGTAAAAAAAAAATATATATATAGTTTCAAGTGGTGGGGGGGGGGGGTGAGAGGCGGGGTGGGCGTGGGGGTAGGGAGGTGGCAAGTGTGTAAGAATTGACTAAAACAACACAGAAATATGGGGAAAAAAAGTTAAAAAATAAATAAAAAGTGTGGAGGGGTTTGGGAGTGGGGGCGGCGGGAGGGGTGGAGGGGGTGGAGGAGGGAGCAAATGCCCCAGTATGGGTGAAGTATGAATAAGATGCATAATTGCATAATGCTATAAGAAATCCCAAACCAAAATTATAGATTTATACATGTTTACAGCAAACCTAGATCTGCCTTTATTGCACATTTTATGGGCCATCACAATTTGGGTTCCATGGGAGCCCAGAATTTGCAGAAGACAACCCTTTACAACATACTATAAGGAAACCAATTCCAAAATTTAGTTCAGCTAGGACAAGAAATGTAAGAGATATAGACCTGCTTACACGCAAAATTTGATGTGAAACAGACACATTTTAAGGGCTATCAGAATTTGGGTTCCATGGGAGCCCAGGGGTAACAGGAACCAAAATTACTTAAGCAGCCCTTAAGATAATGCTATAAGGAAGCTAATGGCCAAATTTGGTTTTCCTAGGGTAAGAATTGTAAGTGATATAGACTTGTAAACACAGCTTACATGCAAACCTTGACGCCGCGACGCCGACCCCGGGGTGATTACATAAGCTCTTTTATTCTTCGAATAGTCGTGCTAAAAATGGAAGTGCTATGGTGGTAACTAGTTCAAAATATGTTGTTTTTTTGCAGATTCAAGGATAGATAACTCACTTTGATACCATCAGATATATGTGGTTAAAATACTTGTACAAGCTCCGATTATTATACACACTCTGTGAAATTCTGGTTAAGATCAGATGGAAAATTAAGGTGTTTTTATAGTAACATTACTGGTAAATTTTGAAGTTTGGTTAAGACTGGATTAAAACAATTGAGGGACCAGAGTGCCCACATGGCAAATTTATGCATTTTTGCGAATTCAAGGGCAGATAACTCAGCTAGTATCGATCGAAATTGACTGGTTCAAGAACTTAAAACTGCTTGGCGTATGATCTTCTACCTCTTTGCTATCATTTGAGCACAGCAAAACAGGGGACCAGGCCCCTTGTTGGAAAATGACCTTTCCCTTCAGGATAGGCTACTAGAATGACTCTCTGCTCCATTTTAGCTGCACGGATTGACGGACGACGAACACCACGTCTCACCTCGCCTTCGGCCAGTAGAGAGAACAATGTTTCGAATTAAATGAGCTGTACTTTTCTCTGACAGCTTTAGCTTTAAATGGGCATATACAAATAACAACCAGGAATTTTCTACACAACATTTATACAAATGCACACATAATTCACATCAAACAAAAAAGAAAATAGAAATTGAAAGAGAAAAAAAGAGGCCCAAGAGGGGGTCCTGTATCGCTCTACTGGCTATATGGAGAATGTGGAAGGGAACACTACAATGCTATGCGCAACTAGGCTTGATACTGATAATTCCTGCCAAGTTTCTCTGAAATCCAGCCAGGGGTTCAGGAAAACTAGTCCGGATAAAGTTTGTGCATAAGGGGGCCATAGCTCTGTCAAAAAATATTCAACCGGAACATGGCAATGACATGCTCAACTTGCCTTGGTACTGATTATTCCTGCCAAGTTTCAATTAAATCTGGCCAGGGGTTCAGGAGAATAAGTCTATGCAATGTTAGTGTATTAAAATCTTTAATGGCCATAACTCTGCCAAAATTCATTTAACCGGAACATGGATAAGATATGCACAACTAGGCTTTATACTGATCATCCTTGCTAAGTTTCGCTGAAAACCGTTCAGGGGTTCAGGAGAACTAGTAGGGACAAAGTTTGTGTAATAAAACATTTAAAGGGCCATAACTCAGCCAAAATCATTCAATGGGAATGTTGCAGTGACGATATGTATAACTATGCTTGGTACTGATCATCCCTGTAAAGTTTCGTTTAAAACAGGCCAAATCAAGTCATAATCATTGAAAGTAACAATCTGGTAAAGTTTGGTAAAAATTGGGTGAAAAATGAAGGTCCTATCATGTTAACGAGGCAAAATATAGAAATTTTAACTAAATCAAGGCCATAACTCCGATGTTACTGGTCTGAACTGGCTGGTTTTCAAACTTGTCTGAGCTTTCATTGATGTCAACAACCTGGTAGAGTTTGAAAAAGATTGGATGAAAAATGAAGGCCCTATCGCGTTAACGAGGCAAAATATAGCAATTTTAACTAAATCAAGGGCCATAACTCCAGTGTAACAAGTTCAAACTGGCTGATTTTCGAACCAATCTGGTAAAGTTTAAAAAATATGGGATGAAAAATGGAGGCTCTATCATGTTAACGAGGCAAAATACAGCAATTTTAACAAAATCAAGGGCCATAACTCTGGTGTTACTGGTTCAAACTGGCTGGTTTCAAACGCGTCCAAGCTTTCATTAATATCAAAAACCTGGTAAAGTTTGAAAAAGATTAGACGAAAAATGAAGGCTCTATCTTGTTAACGAGGGAAAAGTTAACGGATGGACATACGACGGACAGACGACGGACAACTCGCCATCCCATAAGCTCTGCAAAAATCTAGTGGAAACAAGTTAATTTACAATATAATGTATATTCATATTTAAATACATTTTAAAAACAAAGTTATGTTCAGGCCAAAAAGGATCTTGCAGACATTCACATTTGGTGCTAATCTGATGTTACTTATGTTGAAAGTTTCTGGAAAACAAGCCAACATTCCCCTTATTTGATCATCAAGGCCCTGAATTCTGTGACAAATTGGTTACCGTAGTTTGGATTACTGTTGTCAAATATGAGATTATTGCAAACATGCAAATTAAAGTTTATGACTTTAACACACTGAAATCTATTTATTTTGACCAGGTATATATATTTACATATAGAGTCTATGTTTTGACAAAAGGGCTGGCGTGGCGCAGTCGGTAGTGCGGCGGATTGGTAACCTGAGGCCCCGGGTTCAATCCTCCATGATGCCACTGAGTTTCGTCGGTGTGTTCTTGGGCAAGACACTTTCCCTTAGCCTTGTCCGTCGGATGGGGATGTAAAACGGGCGGTCACGTGTATTGGTCTATCCTCCGAGCACGTTAAAGAACCATAGGAATCTATTCAATAATAAGAGTAGGGAACGGTTCCCGGATTCCTATGTATCCTTCCCCTCTCTCTGGGTGGCTCTAAATAACCTATACTGTGTTGATGAGCCGTTAAACAACATTCAATTCATGTTTTGACAAAATCAAATGCTATTAAGACTAATGTAGTTCATTGTCAAACTCGTCCAAAATTATGATACAAATCTTTATACCAAATGTTGAAAGCAGTAAAAATCCAGTTTCATTGCAAAAAATAATCAAGGGCATAATCTAACTCTCTAATGAAAAGGTTGATTTTATTTGCTGTCCAACTCATCCACAATTTTATCGGAACAAATCATTATACTAAATTTGTTAAAAATCCAAAACCGTATACTCAAGTTATTGCAAAAATAAGCTAAATTTTACATAATCCAGGGCCACATGTTGTTGTTTTCTGACACACCCATGTAAGATGTTCAACACAAAACTGTTGTCAAATGTGACAATATAATATCACATACTATTTGATTAGGTTAATGTATACGCTAACTGAAATTGACATATTTTAAAGGGGATCCGGGTACATCAGGCTTTTTCTAGATTTTTTTCAAATGTTTTAATCTATACTGAAAGGAAAAAGAAAGGCATAATGGATATTTCCGCTATGTATTGTATGTTTAATATGCTACTGCTAATCGAAAGGTACAGGGCGACATTAGGCATGTCCTTTCGGAAAGGAGTTTAAACAGCACCGAACACACCAATGGTTACTCCTTTAAAGTTTCGTTATCGACAGAATGCTTATTTGGCTCAAGCAGGTGAGCAAACTTAGGCTTTAAAACGTTGCAATCTCTCAACATTAAACACAATACAGAAATGGCTTGACTTTTTCAAGCGAAACTTCAACATTTATGAATTTCGTGTAACAAAGTATACTTTGATTAAAAGGTCTACTACATGACAGAGTTGTCCTTTCTGTAATTAGTTGAAGCCCTTTTTCGTACAAAACATGTTGAGATATATCTGGAATATTACGTGAAATTAGGTGTATAATAATAATGTAGTATAGGCATTTTTTTGATTATGCCTTTCTTTTTCCTTTCAGTATATTTTATAAAAAGTATCAAAGTTTTCAAGTGTTTTAGAATCGTAATTTTCAGGTCTAAAATCTGAATTCACCATCAATTTTGAATGATATTGGACTTGAAATGTTCATCGTAATCTGGTGCGTAACCTAGGACAGGACATATTGCTGTGCAGAATGATTTCTTTTGTTAAATAAGGGGTCACTGTAGGCTCATTCATTGAGAATAGAAAATATTAATATTTGTCAATTTTAAGTCAAACCCCCAAAACTCCAAAAAAACAACCTGATGTACTCCCTTTAACATAATCAAGGGTCATAACTCTGTAACATATAGATTATTCTCAAGTTAAAATTCATCCAACATGATACAGGCAAAATATAAGAACCCAAGCTCTTGTAGTTTTACAGAAACATGCTTTTTTTCAAAGATTTTCCAATAAAACTCAAATGTGAAACTTTGACTCATGGGGCCAAATTTGAGCCGTCAGGCTCACCATTAAACAAACTAATAGAGACCCATAAGTTAATGATACATGCAAAAGATAAGAACTCTAGCTCTTGTCATTTTACAGAAAAATATAGTTAAAAGATTTTCCTATTTATAGAAAACCCTATTTATAGAAAACTCAATGTAAAACAGTGAATCCTTTGGAAAAAATTGAGTCCAGGCTAATACTTTGAACAGCTATGCTTCATGCAAAGTATTATAACTCGAGCTCTAAATATAATTTCAGAGAAGATGTTTTTTAAATATTTTCCTACATATCTCTAAGTAAAATGGTGACCCCGGGATGGGCCAGATTTGACCCCAAACCAAGGTATCCATCCTTTTACGCCAAATTACTAACTTTAACATATAAACATCATGCAACACACCACGATACAGAAATATCTGCTTAGAAAATACTGGCAAGCACAAACAAGGTATATAGATTTTGTATTATATTCAAAAGATGACGATTTTGTTATGCAACACTCCCTTGTTAAGATGCATAATTGCACAAATTTAGGCATTTTAGGCATTACAAGAACCTGATTTTAGTGTGTGACACAATTCTGTTGAGATATCTTATACTATCATATTTTATATATATCAATAAAGTAATGCTAAAGTCACAAAGCTGGCAAGGTCCTGTATACAGATGGATGGACTATGATGCAGATGATCACTAAATTCCTAGACAAGTCGGTCAGATGGTAACTTTATATATACTAGTCAAATTTCCTAGGTATCCACCAAAGGAATAATATTCTCATTGTTGTGTGTATTTCATGCTTGATTGGAGACCAGATTGGGTGATCATTTTTAAAGTTTTCAAGTCAATGTGTTTTCTTAAAAATAAATTATAACACTTATAAAACTGGGTATATAGGATTTTGTTAAGTATATACTGTGAATTAATCTAACAGTTTTTGATGTGCATAATTCTAAAACATGCCAACTAAAATTATATTTTTGACATAATGTTATACTAGCATTACCACTACAAATGTGTTTGCAAAAGACATTTTCGAAATCTATAATGTTAAGGCTGATTTACATTTACGTGAATTTCAAACGATGATATTCAATGAAAAGGGAGGTAAGTTTAGGATATTCATGTTTCATTTTATTATAGCTGGAAATTTATACCAAAGGGGTCAAACCTTTATGTTTTATTTTAATTTTATTTCCTACCAATCGTAAGAAGTTTATATATTTAAGCGGACTTCGATCCATGTTATGTGTTTTATCAGCACATATAAAAGGAATGGAATTGAATTAAATTGGGTTTTACGGCGCACCAACACATGAAAGGTTATATGGCGCATAACAGGAATAAACATGCCAGGCTCATCTTCCATTTACGTCAAGATGAAATATGGAGAATGGGCCTAGAACCTTCTAACCTGCACATTTGCTGAAAATTCTATAGTAGACACTCCATTTACGATGGATCCACGTTTCCATGTTTGCATACGCTGTGTCATGATGAAGACCTTGAATGAGAATGATAAACAATGACAAAATGAACATGAAGCGGGGGATCCTACCCCTCTGCCTCTAGCGGGATATGTAGTGGTTGTATTCTACCCCGGCAACCAGACGGGGATCATATAAAAGGAGGGTCCTCTCTAAAAGTGTTACTATTCAAACAAAAATATTGTTTTCACAAACTATTAGTCAAAACAAAATACTTATCACACAACTATTCTAAAATATATTAAAACTAAAATAAGAAAATTAGTTAAGATACAAAAGTGATTTGGATCAGTGTACAATGGTTTGTGAGTTTGCTACAATTTATCAATCTAGGCAATCTTGACTTTTATATCAAGCATTAAAATTAGCACCTCAGTTTATTAATCCTGTATCATTTTTACTTTAAAACTGCTTGCATATATATAATTAAATGAAAATTTGTCATTTCAATTTTTTTCATTATTCTACCAAATTTATAAATCTATTATTGGTGCAATATAAAACAATTTGCTGAGAACTATTCTTATAATTGTTATTAATGATTGCAGATATTCAAGTTATGTAGAAAAACTAATGGGACGCCATGAGTTTTAAACAAATCAAGATTGCTGTGTGTCCCTTTAAACTATTTACAGCACAATAAAGATTAACATTATGTCGCCAAGATGGATATAAACTTTCTGGATCCAAGCCCCATTCACATCAAAAAAAAAATATAAGGCAATGGATTCACAAACTTCACAATAGCTGGAGAAATATCAAAACAAAAAAAATCTGCTTAGTTCTCATGTCATTATTAGTTTACAATAAACTCAGTGTTGCAATAAAAAACATTTTTATAATTAAATGCATGGACACATCTTGAAATGTTTATCAAGAATTAAAATTAGCCTCTCGATTTATTAATCCAGTATCATTTTGACTTTAAATCTGCTTGCATATAATCAGGGAGTAAGTATTCAGGGAGAAGAAACGGATCGTTTTGCCGTTTTATGTTGTCGCGCTTGTGTTTCACTACTGCGTGAAAATGACTACTTCCGGTTGTTTCGAGCGTGTGTGAAAAACAGCAGATTTTTTTTAATTATTACATTTACAAACTCAATAAAGGTGCGAAATGTAAACATAAGTATTATTTATTCACATTGTGTCCTCTGATACAGAGCGTGTACTTGTTTGCATGTATAAAAGCACATTTTACCAGACAGTTCCGTGTGTAACAAAGATGGTGCCACTCTGCGCCAACAAAAATGGTGACAGTGTATAGCTATTGCAAACGAGATACGAGACTACGGGTTATTTATTCATTTATAATAACAAAAAGCGAATAGTAGACATATTTATCTTTGTCAAGAAGGTAATTTCATGGTGGTGATTATAAGACAAAGCCTAAAAAGAGGTGATGAAAATGTGCCTTTTGAGATATCAGCTTAAATTTTAAATTTTTCAAATTAAAAACGATGTGGAGCTTTAGCAAAAGAGATACGAAGTATGGGTTATATTAGGCATTAATAGTGACAAAAAGTGAATAGCAGACATATTTATCTTTGTCAAGAAGGTAATTTCGTGATGTTGATTATAACCGCCTAATTTGAGATGTTGGTTGAAATTTTAACTTTTCAAATGTAACGCGCTTACGATCGATTTACCTGTATCGATAAAATAGTAAATGGCGGCGTTCTAGCGCGACAACATAAATCGATAAACTAGAGCGTTTATGAACCCGTTTCTCCTCCCTGTATACTTACTCCCTGATATAATCGAATACAATTTTGAGTTTTGAACTTGTCTTCATTATTCTAACAGGTTTGAATAGATTAATATTGATGCAATATAATCAACAGTTAGAAATATGAAAAACAAAAAGCTATATACTATTCTTATAATTAATATTAATGATTAACAACTGCAATTATGCAGAAAAACTAACGGACGCAACCAAATTTACAAAAATCAAGATTGCGGTGAGTCCCTTCAAAAATTGGAAATGATAAAACTAATGTTTTCTGGAGATCAAGATATCATACCTGCCAAGTTTTCCACTGGAGGGAGGAGGTGGGAATAAGAAAATGTCCTGCTCAAGTCAGCTATCAATATAAAATTGTTTCCATGTGAAAAATACATGTTTAGAAGCTCTAAAAACAAAATTTCTATATATTTTTTCGAAGGTAAATAATGCAAAAAATAGTCTGAATTAAATTGGATTTATAATCAACTTATTTAACTCCCATTGGTGGAGGAAGACCCCAGGTGCCCCTCCAGCAAAGGACGTCCATTCCTCCCAACTCCCTTTCTTAGTCTGCGAGAAATTGGCAGGTATTAGATGTAACCTTTGTCATTACCAAGGCATTGTTCTACAGATGAAGTGTATGAACTATTCTAGTGATGATATGTACATTACATTTTCAGGTTTGTCAAACTGTTGAATAAACAAATAAACAACTAATCTGATCCTCAAACTGTTGGTAAAGCCTGAATATTTTGTTCCCTGGTACAGTCATTTAATAATCAATACAATTTAACCACACTTTTTGACAATCGTTTATGAATAAACAAACCATTTTTTAAAAACCCTCGAACATGTAACACTTTTTTTTTAGGCACTATACTTCAAACATATTATATTCAAACCAGAGATTCATATAAAGCTCAAAGGTTGTATGAAATTATGTCTGTGGTGAAAACAATTGAATGATTATGCCAAACAATTATACAAGTATGTTGGATTAAAAAGTGTTTAATGCAAAAATATTACCACTTTTGTTTCACCCCTCCCCACTCGACCCTTCCCCAAATCCTCACCTTTTTAATTCTCTGATGCATTAATCACAAGAGATGTTTGTAAAACATATATGCCCCCCTACAAACATTCCTGCCAATTTTCGAGTTTGTAGTGCCAGAGTTATCACAAAGACAAGCAATTTTTTAGTGATTTTTTACAAGTTTTGTTACCATGGCAACCACATTTCTTAGACAAATCTACCCAACAGGGGAGGAGCACAGCTACACCATGACACAAACATTCCTGCCAAGTTCTGAGTTTGTAGTGCCATATGCTCTTGAGTTATCACGAAGACAAGCAATATTTAGTGATTTTTTTACACGTTTTATTACCATAGCAACCACATTTCTTAGGCAAATCTACCCAAAAGGGAGGTGTACAACTAGACCATGACACACACATTCCTGCCGAGTTTGTAGTGCCAGCTGTTCTCAAGTTATCGCGAAGACAAGCAATTGTTAGTCCACATTTCTTAAGCGAATCTACCCAAAAAGGGGAGGTGCACAACTAGACCATGACACTAACATTCCTGCCAAGTTTCAAGTTTGTAGTGCCAGCTGTTCTTGAGTTATCACAAAGACAAGCAGTGTTTAGTGATTTTTTTACACGTTTTGTTACCATGGCAACCTCATTTCTTATGCGAATCTACCCAAAAGGGGAGGTGCACAACTACACCATGACACAAACATTCCTGCCAAGTTTTGAGTTTGTAGTGCCAGATGTTCTTGAGTTATTGCGTAGACAAGCAATTTTTAGTGATTTTTTACACGTTTTTTTACCATAGCAACCACATTTCTTAATTTACCCAAAAGGGGAGGTGCACAACTAGACCATGACAAACATTCCTGCTAAGTTTCAAGATTGTAGTGCTAGATCACAAAGACAAGCAATTTTTAGTGATTTTTTACAAGTTTTGTAACCATGGCAACCACATTTCTTAAGCGAATCTACCAAAAGGGGAGGTGCACAACTAGACCCTCAGTGACACAAACATTCCTGCAAAGTTTCAAGTTTGTAGTGCCAGATGTTCTTGAGTTATCACGAAGACTAGCAATTTTTAGTGATTTTTACACGTTTTGTTACCATGGCAACCACATTTATTATGCGAATCTACCCAAAAGGAGAGGCACAACTACACAATGACACAAACATTTCTGCAAAGTTTCAAATTTGTAGTGCCAGCTGTTCTTGAATTATCATGAAGACAAAATTTTGGAACAGACAGACAAACAGACCGACCGACATTTGCAAAGCAAAATGCCCACCCTTGTTTGAAAGGGAGCATAATAAATACTGAATTTCTTTAAATCCTCATGAATTCTGCTTTAAGCCCATCTATATGAAATTTGACCAAAATGATCTGAACACATCTTTTATTCACATCAATAAATAATTTGAATTATCTCCCTTTGATCATATTTTCTCTTAAAGATTGATTTATTGAATTGGATTTTATAGTCACACCAACAGCTAAGGTCATATGGCGACTTTCAAGCTTCCATTGGTGGAGGAAGACCCCAGGTGCCCCTCCGGGCAATTTTCGTGCAAGGGCGGGCACCTGGGTAGAACCACCGACGTTCCGCAAGCCAGCTGGATAGCTTCCTCACATAAAGATTCCTAGACCACTGAGGGATCGAACCTACAGTGGTGAGGGGCAAGTGATTTCAAGTCAGAGACGTTATTCTCTTAACGAAACTAACCCGCTAAATAACGGAAACATTACACTACAAAATGTCCAGATGTTCAGCTGGCGCCGATTTCACCAACATACTTAAGTATATACTTAGCTACTTAAAAACTTAAATTTAAGTTTACCTCCTAAGTTTTCTTAAGTAAGGAAAACATGTTTCACCAAAGCAATTTACTTAAGTAAAAACTTAAATTTAGCTTAGTTATCAAGTGGACACTTAATTTATATTGGTGAAACACATTTCTGCTAAGTTTTACTTAAGTGACTTAGTTAAGTATTTTCTAAAGTATTTAAGTAAAACTTAAAGACTTGTTGGTGAAATCGGTGCCAGGTCATATAATAATGTATATGTACCGAATAAAAGTTAAGGTGTATTCATTTTTTAAAACAACCATGACGGAATATGCGTAAAATAAATTATGAGTTGGTATTACTCTTTAATTTGATGCTTCCGTTTTGGCATTAACGTCTGGCTGGTTAATTGAATTGGATTTTATAGTCGCACCAACAGCTAAGGTCATATGGCGACTTTCCAGCTTCCACTGGTGGAGGAAGACCCCAGGTGCCCCTCCGGGCAATTTTCGTGCAAGGGCGGGCACCTGGGTAGAACCACCAACGTTCCGCAAGCCAGCTGGATAGCTTCCTCACATAAAGATTCCTAGACCATTGAGGGATCGAACCTACAGCGGTGAGGGGCAAGTGATTGCAAGTCAGAGACTCTAACCACTCGGCCACGGACGCCCCTCTGGCTGGTTAAAGCCTCTATATAGTTTGGATTCTCAATATATGTAAGTTATATATATAACTTGTCATCAGTAGGTTTAAAAACGGTATACATCTGTTGTAAATTTTAGCTGTTGTTGGCGCGATAGCTACTTTAAGATTTATAAACAAGGTCTCTTCAATCATAACGTGTGTGGGAGTGTAATAACACCATTCAATATTTTCGATATTCCACTAGTGGTATAACATAACGTTAATGACATCATGGGTGTCACGTTAATGTACGTTTTCTAACGTAATGTGACGTTATAAGTTATGTAATAAATAGAATCTAACATTCGTTCTCATTCATTATTGAATTTATTAAACTCGTTAGCAAAAATGATATATTATGCTCGGCAAGAGCCTCGCATTATATCATTTAGCCAACTCGTTTAATAAATTCAATAATGAATGAGTTCTCATGTAAGATCCTCTATGTCCATCAAACTTGAAGCAATATTAAATTTGTTAATATTGACTTAATGGTTGTATTCAAGGTCTAATTAATTCATATTCAATCTCCCAGCTGCATCACAGTTGAACCCTGGTTCGATGTAAATCAATCTTCTGCTGAGATAAGGGATAAAACTAGTATTTTAACAGACAAAATATTACACATTGGTCTGCATTTAGACAAATTTGCCACTCATTTCACATATATGTGAAGAGCAACATATTTACACTTATTTATTGCACCTCACACAAAATCCTAGGAATTTCATTGGATTAGAGCGGTCACATGGTGACCCTCTATTATTCTATAGTGGGTCAGTAGATTTCATAGAGGGTCACTAAAACAATATGGACGATAATTTTGATTCAAAGTTTAAATCATTTTCTTTAAATCGTTAGTAACAAACATAATAAGTAAATTTAATAATGTTTTAAAACTGTACCGGTCATGACGTCAATGTCATGACGTCAAATTGCGCGAAAGTCTCAATGACGTTGACGCTCCCTTATAATGGGTTAAATATCGGCGTTTGCCTTAAAAAAAGGTGCTCGATGCAATAAATCAGTTATTGGGTTAATTACTGACCCCCTACAGAAATATTTGGGGTCAGATGTATAGGGGGACTCGGCTATCGCCTCGCCCCCTATAAATCTTACTGACGCCACATATTTCTGTAGGGGGTCAGTAACAAACCCAATAACTAATAATATTCATCAATTTCATCGAATTTGTTTAGAAAAAAGAAATGAAAACTAGAAAATGTGTTCATATGGACACGGATGCCCTACTCTGCATTTGGGTAGAAAGACATCATTAATAAAAGTTTGTTTTATAACATCAAGTATATGTAATCGGACGATAGGTTGGAGAGTGCACAGCTTTCAGTGACATGGAAACACAGGTAATACAAGAAATGTCACGGTAAGTGACAAATACCCCCCAAAAAGGTTTTCTGACCTTTGACCTCCAAGTGTGACCTTGACCTTTGTGACCTCATTCTTGTGCGAGACACATCTTCTCATTGTGATTAACATTTTTGTGAAGTTTCATGCAATTCTCAGTACTTTCAAAGTTATGGCTGAAACATGACTATATCGGACGGACAAACAAATGGACAGTGCAATTATTACTATACTCGAAGACTTTAGAAACGCCTCATGTAATATATAGTTAAATAGTTCTTACATGCTAATTTTAAACTCATGTCACGTAGCTCTTACATAGTGCCTATTCAAACCATTTTTTTTTCCACAGTTTGCTGAAGTGATAATGAAATGGTTTATACTCACAATTAATTTTGAAATAAGATTAAACTAGGGTATAACCTTTGTTTATTTTCAGTGAGGCATTTTCGAAGTCGGCGAGTATATATGCCTCCCTTCGGGAGCATAAAAAACTTAACCAGAATCAACAATGCATAAAAAAGTAGGTCAATGTTGGTAGTGCTTAGTCATGATGACCTATTTTTTTTGCTATATAGTACTCTTCAAGAGTATAATGCTTGAAAAGTGTTGGACTATCTTTGACTTAGAACTGGACCTAATGAAAAAGCTTAACGAAGGTATGATGTCCATCCATACAGACAAGTGTCACACTTATATATATATATCCCCTCTACTTTCATAGTTCGAGACATAAAAGCTACAGTCTAACAGTTTTTTTTCTCTTATTTTTGTGTATCCTACAGGCCCGTAGCTAGCCCTAACCGAGGCAAATTCCTTCTTTTGGGGTCAATGGCCTCCCCACACCGTTTTTTTTGTTTTGTTTTATATACCCTGCATTTTGTTTCATTTCCTGGACAATCTTTTCAGTTTTAAAGAGACACACGGCAATCTTGATGTTTTTAAAACTCGTGCCTTCCCGTTATTTTTTTTTTTCACACAACTTGCATTTGATATTTATATTATTAGTAGTATATTATAAGGCAAATTGTTTTTGCATATTACTAACTGTTGATTATATTTCACCAAAAATATATTTACACCTATGGACGCAAAATAAGAAGAAAAAAATCAAAACTCCAAATTTTATTTCATTCAATGCAACCAGGTTTAAAGTCAAAATGCTACTAGATTAATAAATGGAGATGCTAATTTTAATGAAAGATAAAACTTCAAGATTGTCATATGTTCCTTTAAGCACGACATATTTTGTCAACATCTGAAAATTTATCAATACTAAAGTTGTTTTTATGTAAAGTATGGACATTTCCAAAATTCAACCTGCCTTGGTGTGCCTCAGCGCAGCTACGGGTCTGTCCTACCACACAATCTACACTATATTTACAATTATTTACACTATATTTATGCTATATAATTTTTTTTTATCCTACCATGCCATTAAAGTCGTAATAATACAAAGCAAACTTTAGGCTCCAAAATACCATGTGAACTAACACAGAATGCAAGTAATAACTTAACATCATCTATCATGTAAACAAATAGTTGAAATCTTTATATATATGGTAATTTGACTAAAATGGCATAGAGGGATGACATTTTTCGTAACATTATTTCAAATCATAAGTCATGTTGCTGTCATCCGCACCATTGAGAGTGAAAGTGTATCAAAGATGTATCACATGGTTGGTTCTATCAATCTCCAGTTCTGTTCTTGTCTTTGTCACTGACATCTATAATACCTATCCACTCTCAATGAAATTAAAGCTGCTCCATAATCCTCTACGCGGCTCGTACATTTCAACCTACGCCCGTTAACGGAAGCCCTGATCTCCGTATCACACACTGAAATGAGAACATGCATGTCAATTACAGATTTATCCCAAACAGACACACACGTTTTCGGGGAAAATGTTGAACCCAATTATTGGGGTGATTTTAAAAGGACACTGCAAACTGTATATTCTAGTCAAAAGTCCTAAGTACCCAACTAAGAATATGTCAAATTCTCATTGTTTAATTCACGCTTGATTGGAGATATGGTTGAATTGCAAAATAACGAGTTTAAATCGTCTGATCTGACTGCAAGAACACATTTTAAAACTTTCAAGTCGATGTGTTATGGATTTTTAGTTTCGATAAATTGGTCTCAATGTTGTTCTATGGCGAACTCAGAAAATCAATTTTATCATTGTGTGAAGTTTCATTGGAGTCCCATTAGTAGTTTCTGAGTTATGCTACGGATATGAATCAGAAGTATAAAATTCCAAAGGGCAATAATTCTATTTTGAATTAAGATAGAGTTATGGTTCTTGGGCTCTGCACTTCCTCTCATTGCCTTCTATCATTGTTTGAAGATTTATTACAGTCCCAGAAGTAGTTTTGAAGTTACACTCTGGACAAAAATTCTAAGATTACAAAGGGCAATAACTCTAATTTGAATGAAGACAGAGTTACGCTTCTTGTACTCTGCACTTCCTCTCATTGCCCTCTATCATTGCTTGAAGTTTCATTATAGTCCCATCAGTAGTTTTGAAGCTATGCTCCAGACAATCTTCTAAGTATAAAATGACAACGGGCAATAACTCTAATTTGAATGATGACAGAGTTATGGTTCTTGCATTCTGCACTTCCTCTCATTGCCCTCTATCAGTTTTGAAGTTATGCTCCAGACAAAATTTCTAAGTATAAAATTACAAAGGGCAATCACTTTTTTTTTTTTTTTTTAGTAATTTGAATGATGGCAGAGTATGGTTCTTGCACTCTGCACTTCCTCTCGTTGTCCTCTTTTATAAAAATGGTACTGCAAAAACAAGATACTTCACTGAAAATATTTTTAAAAAAATACCTGCAACTGTTCCTATAAATAGGGTTGTACATCAGTGACAGTAACTCCACACCTGGGGCAGGATACTATGTCTGTGGCACAGTCCTGACAGCAGATGGCATGTGTACATGGATGTAATGTCACGTCCACCATCTTGTCATCGCAGATCTCACAGAACTTGATCCTTTCTGTCCCATTATGGTTACGCGTGCCACTGGCCCCAGCAGATTCTGAACAATAAAGGTACGTCTTTTGCACAACATTTACCCTTACCTTTATATCATGTCACGAGTAAGAAAACAGTTTTACCACTGGAATTAGGAATGGCAATGACTAGTTTCTGAGGATATTGCTCATACATGTGATACTTTTGAAGCCAAAAGCTGGGAGATTTAAGAATATTTTAACAGATATTTGTCCAAATACTTGAGGTTTTATCAAATATGTTTATACATTTAAACTTTTTAAAGCATTTGATGATAAAACAAAGTAGGGCATGCTATTTAATAGCTTTATTAGAAGTAGGAATGGCAACGAGTAGTTTCTGAGGATACTGTTAGAAGTAAGGATGGCAACGAGTAGTTTCTGATGATACTGGTGAAAGTAGAAATGGCAACGAGTAGTTTCTGAGGATACTGTTAGAAGTAGGGACGGCAAGGAATAGTTTCTGAGGATATTGTTAGAAGTAGGGATGGCAACGAGTAGTTTCTGAGGATACTGTTGAAAGTAGGAATGGCAACGAGTAGTTTCTGAGGATACTGTTAGAAGTAGTAATGGCAATGATTAGTTTCTGAGGATACTGTTGAAAGTATAAATGGCATCGAGTAGTTTCTGAGAATACTGTTAGAAGTAGGGATGGCAACGAGTAATTGAATTGCATGTTGTTTAACGGCTCATCAACACAGTATAGGTTATTAGAGCTGCCCCAGAGAGAGGGGAAGGATACATAGGAATCCGGGAACCTGCCCTACTCTTATTATCGAATAGATTCCTACGGTTCTTTAACGTGCTCGGAGGATAGACCGATACACGGGACTGCCCGGTTTACGTCCACATCCGACGGACGGGGCTAAGGGAAAGTGTCTTGCCCAAGAACACACCAACGGAACTCAGTGGCACCACGGAGGATTGAACCCGGGGGCTCCGGTTATAAATCCGCCGTGCTACCGACTGCGCCACGCCAGCCCTCTAGTTTCTGAGGATACTGTTAGAAGTAGGGATGGCAATGAGTAGTTTCTCAGGATACTGTTAGAAGTAGGAATGGCAACGAGTAGTTTCTGAGGATAATGTTAGAAGTAGGAATGGCAACAAGTAGTTTCTGAGGTTACTGTTAGAAGTAGGAATGGCAACGAGTAGTTTCTGAGGATACTGTTAAAAGTAGGGATGGCAACGAGTAGTTTCTGAGGATACTGTTGAAAGTAGGAATGGCAACGAGTAGTTTCTGAGGATACTGTTTGAAGTAGGAATGACAACAAGTAGTTTCTGAGGATACTGTTGAAAGTAGGAATGGCAACAAGTAGTTTCTGAGGATACTGTTAGAAGTTACTAATAATAAGGAATGGCAATGAGTAGTTTCTGAGACTACTGTTAGAAGTAGGGATGGCAAAGAGTATTTCCTGAGGATACTGATTGAAGTAGGAATGGCAAAAAGTAGTTTCTGATTTAGGTTATGGCTTTCTAAAACTCCCAGAAGCCGTTTTTATGTCATGAATATATGTGTTCGAAGACCCCCAGCAGTTCTATTAAATGACCGTCTAATGTCTGTATGAAAGTCGCTTATTAGTGCACAAACAAACTTTTACTGTGACCATGTTGTTGTTGCAGGCCTAGGACTATTTCTTGCTAAGGTAGCATGGTAAAACAGAGAATTTTATACCAATCCAATGAAAATGGTTGTCAGATATGGCTGGTTTTCGTATGTTTTGTATGTGCTTTTCGTGACATGAACATTCTGAACAAGTCTGGTAAAGATCAGGGCCCGGATTTATGAAACAACTTACGACCATTTTGATTGTAAATCAATTTCTTCAATGCTTCACTATAAATAAAACTTTTCAAATAAACGTGATTTCATTTAATTTCTTATACATGTGATATTTCTGCATTACGTGCACACATAATTGTCTACATTGAATGCTTAGGTGAAAAAAGTGAACGATTTTAAAATTTAAGACTTATTGTAAGATGTTTAATAATACAGGGCCCAGATGAAAAATTAAGTACATGTTGCTACAGGTTTAACAAAGCAAAACATAGCACTTTCAATTAAAGACAAAAGGCCGTAACTCTGCTGTTTCTAGTCTGACATGGGTAGTTTTTGAATTTGTCTCAAATACTTCTATGACAGATATAACTTAAAACACAAAAAAATAAATAGTGGGCATGTTTGTATTGTAGGGAGAGGGGTGGGTGGAAGGTACCGTGTGAGTCAGGCATAGCCATTCTCACTTGTCAGAGTTTCACAACGGTACCTTTTGTACATCCTCTGGCACAATCAGTTCCTTATCTATGAATAAGGTGGAATGTATTGACCAATCAAATGCATCCATTTCAAACTGAAGCAGAAATATTAACGCACCAATAATCCATCAATAAGTTGTGATTATTTCGGTCAATTTAACTGTAGCTAACTAAAACTAATCACAATTATAATGCTTATAATTTAAAAGATAACCTTGCTATGATTTTAAATTTGGACTGCACCAACCATATACCTTCCCAGACTGTAAAGCATCTTAATTCTAATGCCTTTCCATTTAAATGCCAGAAAGAAAAAAAAAAAGATCATGCATACACACTTGTTTTTCTATGAAAACTAAATTTCATAGTATCCAGCATTTTGTTTGTTACAACGTTATGTGATATCACATATTTTTCTGAGGATACTTTGGTCACACACTTTTCAGACGGTAATTCAGGCGATTTACGTTCTCAAATTTGAGATGTTAGCCAGTGGAGTTACGGGTTACATTATAGTTGCATCAGAATAACACTTTTAAGGCAGATATTTTCTAAATAGCAATTAAAACGAAATTGATTAACCATGACAAAGTCTGCTCTATAAACTGTGCATGCCCACACTTATTTATGGCTGTCAAACATATTTCCGACTTGTATTGATATTAACATTCGAAAGTTTGGTAAAGATCCCAGGGCCCCCTTTTATGAAACAACTTACGACAGTTTTGATCGTAAGTTAATTTCTTAAATTCTTAATACTTTGATTTACAATTCACAAATGAATGCGATTTCATTTCATTTGCTTATGCATTTGATATTTCTATACATAATTGTCTACATTGAACGTTTACGTGCAAAAACGTGAACAAATTTAAAATCTGAGTCTTATCGCAAGACGTTTAATAAAACGGGGCCCTGATGAAAATGTAGCAGTTAAAGAATTAACAAAGCAAAAAATAGATTTTTTCAATAAATCAGAGGCCATAACTATGGCATTACTAATCTATCTGGTTTTCAAGCTTTTCCGAGCTTTTATTGATATCAACAATCTGGCCAAGTTTGGTGAAGATCTGATGGAAAATGAAGACCCTATCATTTTAACAAGGTAAAATAAAGCATATTTAACTCAATTTGAGAGCCATTGCTCTGGTGTAATTAACCCAATATAGCTGATTTTCTGAAAAATACAAACTTTCAATGATATAAACAATCAAGTAAAGATTGATAAAGATCACTTGAAAAATGAAGGCTCTATCATCTTAACAAGGCAAAATATGGCATACGGTATTTAACTAAATGAAGGATCATAGTTCCGGTGTAATAATATAATATAATTATAATAATATAATTCAATCTAGCTGGCTTTTGAACTTGTCCAAGCTTTAAATAAAATCAACAACCTGGCCAAGTTTGGTAGAGATCAGATGGAAAACCAGAACCGTCGCCCTTTCGGGACAACTAACTTTATGGGTAATGGTAAGTCATCAATGATAAACAGAATTGAATTGAATTGGGTTTTAAGGTGCACCAACACATGAAAGGTTATATGGCGCCTAACAGGAATGAACATGCCAGGCTCATCCTCCATTTACATCAAGATAAAATATGAAGAATGGACCTAGATTCTTCTTACCTGCAGAAGTGGAGAGTTGATGCAAATTTTATAGTAGACACTCTATTTCAATGGAGCCATGTTTCCATGTGCAAAAGCAGTGTCATGATAAAGACCTTGAATGAGCATGATAAGAAACTACAAAATAAATAAATAAATATGAAAGGGGTGAGTTTGGGGTGTGGGGGTCATACCCCTCTGCTTGTGACAGTACATTTGTGATATAGCAGTGCACGTTGTATTCTACCCTGGCAACCACACGGGGAAATCAATGATACAGTAAACTAATAAGGTTCTGTGGAATGTCCTATATGGAGAAATTAGCTGCATAAGAATCCATTGACTACATACAGCATAAAGGAAATAAACTTAGTCGAATAAGGAGCATGACTCAATGAAAAATCACCAGACAGGAAAGCCAAGACATGTCTCATGTCAAAGCTGTATACCAAGTTTCTTTTCAATAGGATGGAAACTGTAAGAGAGGACAGACAGATAGGCTTACAGACACACCGCCGAGATTTTGTGGGACGGACGTACGGAAGAGGTGATTCCTATATAGTCCCACTTCTTCGAAGCAGGGGTATAATGAAGCCCTATTGTCTTTTAATGAGGAAAAATATAGTTAACATAATTATACAGTGCTCCGGAAAAATGTGCTGAATTCTGCATAATGATTGCGCCTATTTTTTCACCAAAAATGCATTAAAACTAAAATAAATGCGTACAAAAAAGCATTAAAAAATCATCGATAACTACTGAGAACCAAATTCCCACGTACACACTTAATAGCTTAGATAAATAGAGTGTGCCTAGTCATACTCAATAGATGCTTATTGAAGTTTGAGCTACTGAATGACAAGATAACATAGAGTGCGCCTAGTCATACTCAATAGATGCTTATTGAAATTTGAGCTACTGAATGACTATCAAGAGTCTCCAGCAAAATTTTACCAATAGATGCTTGCAAGAAGCAAGGCCTTTTTGTCAGCTGTTTGACAAAAAGTAATGCCATTTAAAAAAGACAAGCAATGTTGAATGTATGTGTAAGGGGAAGAGGAAATACGCAATATTTTTATGGTATTGACTGAAGAGTAAACATTTTACATTAATTAATGCTTTGTCCAAAACTTGTTTTTAAGAATGGATTTTTATGTTTTTATCAATTGCGTACAACACGGATTGTGCTGAAAACTTATCTTTATAAATGCACCTGCTTGAATCCCAAACTGTGGAGCAGTCAAATTTCCTCTCATTCGTGGGTATATGTAGACGGAGAGGCTACCAACAGGTCTTGATTGGTTCATCACTTGCAGTAACATGCCAGCAGTCATTTCCTCCAATCGTTTTCCTACAATATATCATGACAATGACATTCAGGCCTACGTGAAGCCCAAAGGCATGCATTAGTACAGTAACAAGATCAAGTACAAGCATTCACTGATCCTGGGTGCATGTGTTTTTATTTGCCTTATGGACACTGTTACACAAATTGAATTGAATTGGATTTTATAGTTTCACCAACAGCTAAGATCATATGGCAAATTTCCAGCTTTCATTGACAGAGGAAGACCCCAGGTTCCCCTTCGGGCAATTTTTGTGCATGGGCCGGCACCTGGGTAAGAACCACCAATGTTCCGCAAACCAGATGGATAGCTTCCCATGCCCACGAGGGATTGACCCACAGTGGTGCGGGGCAATGATTTCAAATCAGAGACCAGTCTTACCTCTCGGCCATGGACGCCTCCTGTTACACAATAATCCTTTATCAAATTCTGAATTGGGTTAGGCATTAAACTGGAACATGCCACTTTAGTGTTCTAAGGTCATTTAAGGAAATAAAGCAACACAATATCCAGCAATAAATACATTCTAAGAAGAATTCGTCCTTGTTTTTTGATGAAGATGGCACAATCAAATACACTTGGAGACTTTTTGTTTGTTGTACAATTCATAAAACATTCTTTTAAGCCTCCTCCATTGTGACTAATAGGATCATGAAGTTATTTTAAGCCAAAACTAGACTTTTGGTTACATTCAAAATGTAATGTAATAAAGCAAATCATTTTGTTATTGTCTATGCCGGTGTCCAAATATTGAACTGAATTGAATTGCATGTTATTTAACGGCTCATCAACTCAGTATAGGTTATTTAGAGCCGCCCCAGAGAGAGGGGGGAAGGATACATAGAAATCCGGGAACCATGCCCTACTGTAATTATCGAATAGATTCCTATGGTTCTTTAACGGGCTCGGAGGATAGACCGATAGACCGCCCGGTTTACGTCCCCATCTGACGGACGAGGCTAAGGGAAAGTGTCTTGCCCAAGAACACACCGACGGAACTCAGTGGCACTGTAAGTGTTTATAATTTTATAAGATTCATATAGTAATTGTGTAAGTAGTAAATATTAAACAATCCCCACGGAGTTATTTATAAGCATGTTAATATAATAATAATTAATTAAATATCAAAATAACAAAAATAATAAAAAATACAGACTTACTATCTCTTGAATACATAATGTTTTAACATTGAGGATACTTATATTTCAGAAGAGTTGTTGGATATGAATACTCACTCTACCAGAGTGAGACAACTCTTACCTCTGTAACAGCGTAGATATATTGCAGCACGTGCAATGGCCTCATAGGCATTTCCATGTCCCCTATAACGCTGTAAACAAACTTCAGCTGCACATGTCCGGAACAGATCACCAATCCATGAGGCAAAATCTAATGTGTTTAAAAAGTCTGCATTATAAAAATTATGCAGCATGTGACATTTTCTTCAGATTATGGAACTGACATATTCTGACATAATCCAGGGCCATAACTCTGCAAAATACAACTTGATTATGCTTATTTTTAAACTCATTCAACATCTTTATTGTACAATGACCTTTTTAGCCATGTAAACTAGAGCTGTCGCCTTTCAAGGGCGACAAATAAACCCCCGCTACCAGTCCCCTTCATTCCCCACCCTACCGTTTGAGTAAAGATTAAGCGGAATGGGATTTTCATGATCAGGTAATGATGGCCTTGACCTTTGACCTACTGACCTCAAAATCATAAATGAGCGTCCACTCACCACAGGCAGTTCACCTATGAAGTTTCATGAGATTTACTTCAGGGCGAGAGGAGTTATGGAGCGGACAAGGTTTTTCATTATCGGGTGCCCGGTGACCTTGAACTTTGACCTACTGACCTCAAAATCAATAGGGGTCATCTCTTACCACAGGCAGTTCATCTATGAAATTTCATGATATTTGCTTAGGGGGTAGAGGAGTTATGGAGCGGACAAGTATTTTCATTGAATTTTGACCTACTGACCTCAAAATCATAAGTGGGCGTCCTCTCACACAGGCAGTTCACCTATGAAGTTTCAAGAGATTTGCTTCAGGGGGAGAAGAGTTATGGAGCGGACACAGTTTTTCATTATCAGGTCCCGGTGACCTTGACCTTTGACCTAAAAATCGAATAATAGGGGTTGTCCTCTCAACACAGGCAGTTCACCTATACAGTTTCATGAGATTTACTTCAGGGGGACAGAAGTTGGAGCGGACAAGGTTTTTCATTATCGGGTGCCGGTGACCTTTGACCTACTTTCCTCAAAATCAACAGGGTTCGTCCTCTCACCACAGGCAGTTCACCTAAGAAGTTTCATGAGATTTGCCTCAGGGGGAGAGGAGTTATGGTGCGGACAAAGTTTTTCATTATCAGTCCCTGTGACCTTGACCTTTTACCTACTGACCTCAAAATCAATTTGGATCATCCTCTTACTATAAGCAGTTCACCTATGAAGTTTCATGAGATTTGCCTCAGGGACAGAGGAGTTATGATGCGGACAACACTTTTCGTTATCAGGTCCCAGTGACCTTGACCTTTGACTACTGACCTCAAAATCAATTGGGGGTCATCCTCTCACCACAGGCAGTTCACCTATGAAGTTTCATGAGATTTGCTTCGGGGATAGAGGAGTCATGGAGCGGACAAGTATTTTCATTATCGGGTTCTGGTGACATTGAACTTTGACCTATTTACCTCAAAATCAATATGTATCATCCTCTCACCACAGGCTTATAAAGTTTCAAGATATTTGCTTCAGTCGGAGAATAGTTATGGAGCAGACAATGTTTTTCATTATCAGGTCCCAGTGACCTTGACCTTTAACCTCTTACTGACCTCAAAATCAATAGGGTTCATTCTGTCATCATAGGTAGTCCACCCATGAAGTTTTATGAGATTTGCCCTTGAGGGTGAGAACTTATGGAGCGGACAAAGTTGCGTCTACAGCCAGACAGACGGACAGAAGGACAAGGTGAAACGCAATGACTCTAGTTGAATAAAGACATAGTTATGGTTCTTGTGCCTCACACTTCTTCTCAATGCCCTCTATCATTGTCAAGTTTATTCTAGTCCCATTAGTACTTTACAAGTTATGCCTAAGTGGGCAAGAATTATATGTTTAAAATTACAAAGGGCAATAACTCTAAATTTTAATGAAGACATTATGATTTTTGTTCTTAGCACTTCCTCTCATTGCCCTCTATATTGGTGTCAAGTGCATTCTAGTTCCATTAGTAGTTTTCAATAATGCTCTAGACAAGAATCCAGATGGACAAACAATCTCATCAGTATGCAAGGAAATTTTACCGAGATTTCTGAGAGATGGAAAAGTGATTATTCCTACTGGAAAATATTTCCCACAAGACAGACGATTTTGAATTTCTTTTTACTTTGCTTTCTTCGTCTACCAAGTAACTTTCACTAAAAGTAACTAACCTGCCAAACAATGGCAAATTACACTACAAAACCGTCAATCAACACTCTATCCAGGCGGTCAGGTCTGTTGACAGATTATTAAGATACCCATGCTTGAATATGTGTAAATGAATTATGAGTTGACAACTCTTAATTCGATGCTCCAGTTTTGATGTTTGGTCTGGCTGGTTCAAGACGTTTATATGGTGTTTATAGAGTTTGGATTCTCAAAATATGTAAGTTATATATATATACCTTGACATCAATATATAGAGTTTAATTAACATTGTTGAAGTGATACGGGAAATAATTCCCGAGTAAAAAAGATTCTTGCGATATAGAAACGAGTGCGTTTTCGCACGAGTTTCAATATCGCAAGAATATTTCTCACGAGTGAATTATTGTCCGTATCATGACAAAAATGTTAATTAATCTATATAATATATATTCTGTGATGAATTTCTTTCCAATCGTATTTTGACACAAGTATTCCTTCTTCTGTCACTCCTTTGGCGACAGTGCGGAGTAATATCATGACGTCAATTCGTGACGTAATATCGTGACTTCTATCGTTTAGTTCATAACATTTGTCTACTGTGCTATCTTGCACACTTGCACACTAGGCAAGATAGCACAGTAGAGGAAGGGATATGTTATAGATTTTGTCAAACAGGGAAGGGGCGTCCGTGGCCGAGTGGTTAACGTCTCTGACTTGAAATCACTTGCCCCTCACCGCTGTAGGTTCGATCCCTCAGGGGCCTAGGAATCTTTATGTGAGGAAGCTATCCAGCTGGCTTGCGGAACGTCGGTGGTTCTACCCAGGTGCCCGCCCGTGCACGAAAATTGCCCGGAGCCGTGCATGAAAATTGCCCAGAGGGGCACCTGGGGTCTTCCTCCACCAATGGAAGCTGGAAAGTCGCCATATGACCTTAGCTGTTGGTGCGACTATAAAATCCAATTCAATTCAAACTGGGAAATTTCTATAATTCATCACAGAATTTATTATATATTTAGAAATGGCATACACATCTCATAAAATTTGGCTGTTGCTGGCGGGATAGCTACTTTAAAGCTTGTAGGTAAACGACGTGGGACTTGATAAAATGACGTAAATTAGCGAGTGACTTAATATATTTGTGTCAACGTGAATTTGCTTTTTTGCTTTTTCAATGACAAACATTGTATTTCATCATGTCCATGTTTCCCAATGATAGTAAATGAACTGGGATTGACATGCATAAAATAAAATTACAAAAAGTGTTTTTTTCATTCCAATATTTGTTTCCATATAAACTACATAAACACTAAGTTTGACTTAAATATCTCACTCCTTCCCAGAAACTAATTTTCTATTATTAGTAACAGTATTCCAGTGATCTTAAATGCAATCCCAAGCTCCCTTCCGTATAAGCTAAAGTTATTGAGTGGAAATCATTTTTTCTATTTTCAGTAACAGTGACCTTCACCTTGACCCCAGTTACCCAAATGCAATCCCTGGCTTCCTTTCCATATTAGCTACATACACAGCAAGTTTAATAGTTCCAATATCTCATTTCTAAGTAATCTTATAGAGCGGAAAGCATTTTTCTAACAGTGTCATAGACCTTGATCCCAGTGACCCAAAATCAACTCCCAAGCTTCCTTTCGATATAAACAAACCTATACAGCAAGTTTTGTTCCAATATCTCATTCGTAACTAAAGTTATTGAGCGTAAACCATTTTTCTATTTTAAGGAACAATGACCTTGACACTGACCTTGACCCCAGTGACCCCAAATGCAATCCCAAGCTGGCTGGTTTTCAAACTCGCCCAAGCTTTCATCAATATCAATTAGTGCTGTTCTGATTAATTAATTTTATCGAGTCGGTCAGTTAAGCCTTTTTTCTGATTAATCAATTACAATTTTTCATAATCAAGTTTACTCGGTTATTGTAAGTTTTAATTTTGCAACAAGTAATCGTATACCTCTAAGTATCACAATTTATATGTGAATTAAATGTTTGGTCAGTTTCATTTAATTGCTTAATGACCAGAACATACTTCAAATGTGTTTTTTTCTTCATTATAGTCTGAAAAAGGCTTAAACTGGTGTCTTATATGGAAGCCATGTTTAATCCATAAATGATCGATCATCGATTGGTTGAAAATTCTGATGATTGATCATGAATTTTCAACCAATTCCCAACACTAATATCAGTAATCTGGCAAAGTTTGGCAAAAAGGAGGCGCTAGAGATATGACAAGACAAAATATAGCATTTTTTGTTAATTCAAGGGCAATAACTGGGGTTACTGGTCTGATTTGGCTTGTTTTCGAACTCGTCCGAGCTTTCATTGATATTAATAATCTGGTAAAGTTTGGTAAAGATCGGATGAAAAATAAAGGTACTAGAGTGATACATAAATGGCATAATTTTTTCTTTGAATAAATGATGCACAAAGAAATTAATTCAAGAAACTCATTTGCATATTTCGCCTCAAATTCCTTTCAGCTTTTGTCTAGTTGACGTCCGTCATTTTACTTAGTGCCGTCTGTCATGTTTGTGTTTAACGTCGGACTATATGATGCCCGTAGATTATTCCAGGCCTAACTCATTTGCATATTTTGCCTCAAATTCCTGTTACTTTCTGTCTTAAATTGTTTCCATCTAGTTGACGCCTGTTTTTTCTATTTAATTTAAATGGTAACCAACTATTTGATGCCTAGAGTTATGGTACAATTACGTCTTGTTTTCGGAAGTCATGGACAACATGCCCTGACATACGCTAAGAAGAGCAGTAAAAACGGTTCATTAATTAATTATATAACTGTCCAGAAACAACTGAAATAAGGTTATATAATTTGTGTAAGTTGTAAAATGCTCACAAGAAATGTGCCCTGGTCCTTGTGTCATAATTGCATCTGGAGGCCTCAAATTGAACGTGTCCGGGTGAGACTGGTGATGCCGATCCGCAAATGAAGGTTCTGGAAGACCCGATATCGGTAGATCACCATTCCTCTTTTGTTGTGTAGTCGTATCAGGCTCGGTTATATAGGGGTGCCAACTGGGGTCCAGGCCCCACACCGGGCCTGTAATTAACAGGCATATTGTGATATCATGACTGAAAAATTGTGTTTTCATTTCCAGCAAGTGCATTTTTTTCTCAGACTTTTATTTATCTTTCACTTAAATTCTAAATATTAATTCATAGGGGATGTATATTGCTATCAGTTCATAGGGGTTGTATATTGCTATCAGTTCATAGGGGTTGTATATTGCTATCAGTTCATAGGGGTTGTATATTGCTATCAGTTCATAGGGGTTGTATATTGCTATCAGTTCATAGGGATTGTATATTGCTATCAGTTCATAGGGGATGTATATTGCTATCAGTTCATAGGGGTTGTATATTGCTATCAGTTCATAGGGGATGTATATTGCTATCAGTTCATAGGGGTTGTATATTGCTTTCAGTTCATAGGGGATGTATATTGCTATCAGTTCATAGGGGTTGTATATTGCTTTCAGTTCATAGGGGATGTATATTGCTATCAGTTCATAGGGGTTGTATATTGCTATCAGTTCATAGGGGATGTATATTGCTATCAGTTCATAGGGGTTGTATATTGCTATCAGCTCATAGCGGATGTATATTGCTATCAGTTCATAGGGGATGTATATTGCTATCAGTTCATAGGGGTTGTATATTGCTATCAGTTCATAGGGGATGTATATTGCTATCAGTTCATAGGGGATGTATATTGCTATCAGTTCATAGGGGTTGTATATTGCTATCAGTTCATAGGGGATGTATATTGCTATTAGTTCATAGGGGTTGTGTATTGCTATCAGTTCATAGGGGATGTATATTGCTATCAGTTCATAGGGGTTGTGTATTGCTATCAGTTCATAGGGGATGTATATTGCTATCAGTTCATAGGGGTTGTATATTGCTATCAGTTCATAGGGGTTGTATATTGCTATCAGTTCATAGGGGTTGTATATTGCTATCAGTTCATAGGGGATGTATATTGCTATCAGTTCATAGGGGTTGTATATTGCTATCAGTTCATAGGGATGTATATTGCTATCCGTTGTAATTCAATAAAAGTTTACTTCAATCATAAAACAAGAATTTATTAGCCTTAAAGCATCATAAGAATTAATATTATTTATTATATATCTTTTTAAATACATAGTTTTCATTGGCTAAAAGGCAGTCATCAACAGTGTAATGTAGCTACTGACTTTAGAACATTTCCTATCCAGTGCAATCTGGTTTTACGGTCAATAGTCTGAGAATGATGTTATGCTTTCCCCATGAAGTGACGTCATGCAGGTAAACAAGTAAGCAAAAAGTAAGCAAATTAATGGAGTTTATACGATTCAATATAATAAATAAAACTACTTCTGTTTCAGTAAATAGTTAAAACAATTCATCCTCGGGAATGACTATGATTGACCCTCAGCAGTATAACTATTGACCTTCGTCTCAGTCAATAGATTACTGCCTGAGGTCAATAGTCACTGCCTTGGATGAATAGTTTTAACCATTGACCTCAACAGAAGTAGATAGTTGTATAATATCAATTCTAGTTTTCCAGACATACTATTTCATCAACAATTAATTAAATTAAATAAAAAGATGGATCAAGGTGAACAGATCATGCAGAAGTAAATTTGTTTACAGTTAGAGTGAAGTCAGGTCATGCTACATTCAGATAGGGAATGTAGCGACACAGCCAAACAGCTCTTTTATTGAGAGATCTGAAAAACTTGCAAAAAGGTGAAAGAATTATCAAAATCGGATGATAAACAAAAAAGATATGACCATTTGAAGGTTGTTCTAAAATGGATATGGGAGCCATCATTTTGAAAACCATGACGTCATAGTTCTATATGGCCATATATGGAATATTGATAAATATCATTTAAAGCAAAGCAATTCACTGCAAATGAATGCAAACTCCTTAACTGGCCATATAAAGCATTATTGCCATTAGTTAATAATTATACATATTTTTCATCCAGTTACTTTAATTTTGGCCCCTATACATGAGTGAATTTTCATATTTATCAATATATTCCATATATGGTCATTTAGAACTGTGATGTCATAGCTCTAAAAATGGCGGCTTCCATATCCGTTTCAACAGAACCTTCAAACGATAATATCTTCTTCGCTTATCATCCGATTTTGACAATTCTTTCACCCTTTTCCAAGTTTTTCAGAACTGTCAAAAATAAAGATTGTTTGGCTGTGTCGATATATTCCCTTTAATCTTTTAATTTCTAATGCATAGTTGCCCCCCACCCACCCAAATATCAGCCTTCTCTGTCGTCCTTTTGCTGATGATGACATGAATAAAGCTGAAAATTGGGTGTTCCACATTGAAGTACAATTAGAATTTTGCCCTAGCACTTTTACCTGCATTGTCGCCTTCCAGATCTGGGTTGCTTCTGCTTTGAACAGACAGAGTCGAAGCTCTATTGAACTGTTCAGCTGCAGACATGCCTTGCTCTTGAAGTTGTGCCTGATACTCATAACATGGATTTGCATCAGGCGTACTGGTAGTTATTGAAGTTTGGACATTTGGAGAACTTTGCAGAGCTAAGTTATGGGCATCAGTGTTCATCACTTGATTTTGACGACTGCATGAAGGCAATTCTGCAGTGTTTTGGTTGTTTATTGTTCCAGTATCTTCACGGGAAATGGCTATAGCTTGGTCAGTAAGAGTTGAAGTTTCTTGAACTGGGTTTTCTATTACTGGAAGTGTGTTCCCAGACTGAGGTAGTTGGGGCACATCTGCTGCATCCAAATGTCTGCTTCCAGTTGGAACAATATGCATATCTGGTTGAACAGTCAGCGGTCGTCTTTGGAAATAAGCAACGTAAGGTTCTAAATCCATGCTGGTGGTTGCATCGTATGACACTGCACAAACAATCCTTTTTTCATGTCGTCTAATAAAATCTGTATTCCGGCTACCAATATAATCCTTCAGATTCATTATCTTTTTACCAGCATAGTTAACCACCATACTTATTGTAAAAGTATATCTGGAGGCTTCATTTGAAGTCAAGTTCATGTTTATGACATCAACCAATATGGCACATATAAAAAAACAAAAGACATCAAGACAAATCTCAAGAAAAAGCAAAGCATGTCTCAACTGTATTTTACAATTGCCTTCTTGAATGTTCAAACCAACAGCTGGGGGTAAATCTGAGTCACTCACAGAATCTGTTTCACTGTTGTTCTGATCATGAACCGCCTTTGGAGAAGTTTCTTCATCGGATACCGTGCTGGATACAATCAGTTTATCATTGGCACTGTTTTGTTCGGGTTGCAAAGAATTCTGAATTGTCTCTGGATCAGATATTCCTTGGTGCGATACAATCTCCAGCTTTGGTCCAGTGTCATTCTGCTGAAGTTGTACTTTATGTTCAAGATCATCTATAGGCCCTCCCCCATCCGGTTCATTTTCTTGAATAGGAACTGCCAACGTCTGGTCCGAATCCTTTCCGTTCTGATCAGCAGATGTTTCTCTTTCAGAAATTTTCTTTTCTAATACTTTTGCCCTTTTAACTAAATTACGTTCAAGATCAACTATAGGCTCTCCCTCATCCGCTGCATTTTCTTGAATAGGAACTGCCAACGTCTGGTCCGAATCCTTTCCGTTCTGATCAGCAGATGTTTCTCTTTCAGAAATTTTCTTTTCTAATACTTTTGCCCTTTTAACTAAATTACGATCGTGATCATCTATAGGCCCTCCCCCATCCGCTGCATTACCCTGAAAAGGAACTGCCAACGTCTGGTCCGAATCCTTTCCATTCTGATCAGCAGATGTTTCTCTTTCAGAAAGTTTCTTTTCTAATACTTTTGCCCTTTTAACTAAATTACGATCGTGATCATCTATAGGCCCTCCCCCATCCGCTGCATTACCCTGAAAAGGAACTGCCAACGTCTGGTCCGAATCCTTTCCATTCTGATCAGCAGATGTTTCTCTTTCAGAAAGTTTCTTTACTAATACTTTTGCCCTTTTAACTAAATTACGTTCAAGATCAACTACAGGCCCTCCCCCATCCGCTGCATTTCCTTGAATAGGAACTGCCAACATCTGGTCCGAATCCTTTCCACTCGAATCAGCAGATGTTTCTCTTTCAGGATTATTCTGTAATCTATTCACAAATTGAACTCGTTCACCGAGATCACTCGACATTTCATTTATGGTGGTATCAAGAGATGTGATTTCAATGTTTTCTTCATTCTTATTTGTTCTTCCATTTGTGTTCGACAATTCAATGCCAGAATCAAACACTTCTTTTTTTCCTTGATTAGACATATTTTTTTTATAACTATTTTGATTTTCACAAGGAGTTTTCTGAGTAAGTTTACACTTATTTATTTTACTCTGATTGTAACGAAAGCTCTCTGAACTTATTTTAATCACTCTCGATAGAATTAGTATGAAGCAAACGCAGATCAAGTGTCTTGCTCAGTGACACAACACATATTGTCTGGAGTTGAGTGTGTTGTTTGCAGTTACTTTAATTCCTTATTCCTAAAATGTATTTGAATTCTGATTTCGTCTAGTCAAACTGAAATAAAATAAAAAGAACAGCACTTTATATAATGGCTATTAGGTGAGAAACCACCAGATGCATGTGTAGTCAAATGTAGTCCCAATTATAACAAGAGTGCCGCCTAACAGGGCATTCTATGCCCCTTAAGGTTATTATGTTTGTTTAGGTTAAACCTATTTATTTTACAATTGTGAAACAAGCCTATGGCCTATACCAATCACTCTTGTTGGGTTATTATAATGGTTATTATGTCAAAAGCATTTCCTAGATGTGAGGTCAATATGACCTTGACCTTCGACCTTCTAACAAAAAGGGCTTTTTGTTGGTATTACGCTTTAAAAGGGTTTGTGATCTTGAACTTAAACCTTCTGACCCCTAAAACAATAAGGTTCTTCCTTTCAACAGGGGCATATTGTACTTGAAATATCATGAGTGTGAATGCTATGAAGTTATTCAGCAAAATGGGGATTTAATATAAGACCATTGTGATCTTGACCTTTGATCTACTGAACCCAAAACGATAGGGTTCTTCCTCTCACCTAGAGAAAGGTACATATGACGTTTCATGAGTGTGTGTATTATGGTTTCAAAGTTATTGTTCAGAACAAGTTTTTCCATATAAGGTCATGGCAACCTTGACCTTTGTCCTACTGACCCCCAAAACAGTAATGTTTCTCCTTTCACCTAGGGCAATGTACCTATGCTGATGAATGTTGGTTTTATGGTTTTGAACTTATCTTCCAGAATGTGTATTTCCATATAAGGTCATGGTGGCCTTGACCTTTAACATACTGACCTCCTGAAAATAGGAACCCCCTTCTCACCTAGGGCAAAATACATATATAATGTTTCACCAGTGAGGGGGTTATGGTTATGAAGTTATAGTAATGCATACTGCCATATAAGGGAATGGTGACCTTGACCTTTGACCTACTGACCCCCAAAACAATAAGGTTCTTCCTCTCAACACGGGCATATTGCACTTGAAATATCATGAGTGTGAATTCTATGAAGTTATTCAGCAAAATGGGAATTTAGTATAAGACCATGGTGATCTTGACCTTTGACCTATTGAACCCACTTCCTCTCACCTCGAGAAAGGTACCTATGATGTTTCATGAGTGTGTGTATTATGGTTTCAGCGTTATTGTTCAGAACAGGTATTTCCATATAAGGTCATGGCAACCTATGCTGTTTCATGAATGTTGGTATTATGGTTTTGAACTTATCTTCCAGAATATTTATTTACATATAAGGTCATGGTGGCCTTGACTTTTGACATACTGACCTCCTGAAAACAGGAACCCCCTTCTCACCTAGGGCAAAGTACATATAATCTTTCACGAGTGTGGGGGTTATGGTTATGAAGTTATAGTAATGCATACTGCCATATAAGAGAATGGTGACCTTGACCTTTGACCTACTGACCACAAAAACAATAGGGTTCCTGTTCTCACCTCAGGCAATGTATCAATGAAGTTTCATGAGTGTAGGTGTTATGATTTCAAAGTAATCATCCAGAATGTTTATTTCCATATACATTTGGGGAATGCGCATTTCCATATAAGGTCATTGTGACCTTATCCTTTGAGCTACTAACCCCAAAAACAATCTGGATCCTCCTCTCACCTGGGGCAATGCACCTTTGTAGTTCATGAGTGTAGGTGTTATGGTTTCAAAGTTATTGCCTGGAATGGATATTTCCATATAAGGTCACGGTGATCTTGACCTTTGACATACTGACCCAAAAATCAATATGGATCCTCCTCTTACCTAGGGCAATATATCTAAAAGGTTTCATGAAGGTGGGTCTCATACTTTTGCAGTTATCTTGCAGAATGCGATTGTTTATGACGTACAGATGGACAATATGTGCCATTTTTCAAATGGGCGTATAAAAAATAAACTCTCTTTTTAGTAAACTAACAAAATATTTCTAACACGTCTTATGACCCCACGTTTTCTGGTAATTTTTCAAGCGCAAAGCATGTTAATATGAAAAATACACTGCTGCATTATAAATACTTGATTTGCAGCAAATCATTTATATGTGATATTTTAACATTGGTGTCAATGGGGGAAATAATTGGTGGTCTCATACCTGTTACTACCTGTTACTACCTGTTTCAACATGGTGAACATGACAATAAAATGTCTATCTTTTAATACACACACTTCTTCTAATGAGATAAGAATTCTTTGTTAAACAAACTTTGCTCAAAATTTTAGAAAGATATTTACTTCCTTATTACTTGCTATTTCTGTTGTGAAATAATTATTTGGTACACATTGTAGTAGTTAAGTTATTCAGTATATTTTAAACATAATCTAGGCTAATGTTAGAATTAAACTTTGCAATCTGTATTTTCTGATGCATTTTTTGAAAGTCTATATACTTAGAAACGCATTGAATCATGCACAAGATAATGCCTAAAATGCTAACAGTGTATTGATAAAAATAATGCTATTGATCAACATGCAGCAATTGGTCACTGACAATTCTCTTTGGAATAGCACAGGTGTAAAACGTTTAATTGAAAATAAGACCTGTCAGAATAATGTTAGAATAACTGAAATTATATAGAGCTGAAATGGACATTCTACAAAACAGAAGCCCATTTCTATGTTTAAATTAACCAACTCCATGAAACCATACTCTATCTATTACTTAATATACAACCCAGTGTTAAAGCAAAAGGATTATCAGTCTGAAGGTCTCTCATAGGTTATAATATGTTTCAATGAATGGGTGTGTATTTTTAATGCTACTTTGGTAGACCGCCAACAACAGTCAAAACAAATATGTTTTTGAAAAGTTCAGTACACAAGGGAGTTTGTCCCCTTTTCTTAAAACCATATTCTCTATATGTTCCTTACCAAAAAAAAAAAAAACCGCGAAAAAACATAACAGATTGTGTAGACGGCTGTTTTTGATTATCAACATTCATCAAATTACCTCCCTTTAACATTTCCATATCATCCATAAAAGATTATTGCTTGGCGAATTTGAAACTGTTTAATGGGATATTTAGTACTCACTTAAGTGTGCTTACAAACATCGTTCTCCCTCAAAAACTGGCCTATGGAAATACCAACTAAAAAGTCGGACGTTTCTTTTTTTGTTCAGTTCCCGTGGGGCCCCACTTTGGTCATTGGGCAAAGAATAGGGCCAATGCAGATCCCTTTGGAGGGGTAGGCAGAGAGGTAGAATCCCCCTAAATTCATGTTCATATTATCATTTTTTGTTCATGTTCATTAAAGGTCTTCATCATGATCCCTGCATTGTTTCAGGTGCTCTCTCGCTCGCATCAAAAGAGCAGTGGCAGAAAAACAATAACATGGCTCCAGCGTAAATGGAGTTTCTACGATAGAATTTGCAGCAACTTCGCAGTTCAGGGTGAGAAGGTTCTATTGTTTGGGGCGCTTGTTTCAGCCAAAGGTTTTTTGGACTTTTAAGATAAAATTAATCTACTACCTAAATTATTTGTATATCAGTGAAACAGACATTTTTAGTGGTAAATAAAAATACCTTATTTTTTAAAATCTGTTGAGAAATAAAAAAATTCATGTGCGAAAGCTGTTTTTGATGGGTCATTTTCAATGCAAAATTCTGCTGCATGATAATTTTTAAAAATATTTTACTTTAGAAATTTTATCCAAAAATGGTTTTAAATGTTTGGATATCAGTAAATTTAGACACCCTGAAAGTTTTACAGCAAAATATGAAGGATTACTGAAGTTATTTGAAATTTCGTAATTTTCTGCTGTCCCAACAACAAGGAATTTATATAGGAAATGCCCCATCAAAAACTTATTTTGGCTATAAAATATTTATTTCTCAACCGATTTTCAAAAGTAAAGTAGTTTTATTTACCACTGAAAATGCCAGTTCTAATGATTTATAACTGATGTACGTGTTATTTAAATTGCTCAAGTTACTTCAGAAAAGCCTTTGGCTGAAACAAGCGCCCCAAACAATAGGCCCATTTTCCGTAATTTATCTCGATGTACATGGAAGATGAGCCTGGCATGTTCATGCCTGTTAGGCGCCATAAAACCTTTTCATGTGTTGGTGCGCCTTAAAACCCCAATTCAATTCAACTGTTCAGTATATGTATGGATGGGTATGTGTATAATATTAATCAAAAATCAAAATAAATGATAGGCGTAGAAGTATTTTGAATATGGTGCGTGAGGTTGTGGGTGGTGGTGGTGGTGGTGGTGGTGGTTGTGAGTAAGGCAACATAGACGATGTTCAGAAGACAGAATCAGATACACAGGATTATAAAAATCTTTCATGGGTATTCAGTGAAGACCTAAGGGCAGGGCTCGAAATTAGCACTAGTCCGGTAGCCCGAGGCTAGTAAAAATGCTGCCGGACTACCAGATGTTTGTGTCTGAGAAGTGCGATGGGCTTGTAAAATAAATTTGTTCAAACAAGAAATAAATTATAAAATCGATAGGTTGTGTAGTGAGAGCACAAGTTTTCTAACCTAACATTTAAAGTCACTCACCCGCCAACAACACGCTAATTTTACATATGCACACCGCTTCAAATTCGACGAACGATAAGGTATATATAAAACTAACATATAATTGCAAATCCTAACTCTAGAAATACAATATAAACATGAAAACAAGCAAGCCAAAAGCATCGCCTTTTTGTTATTGCTTGAAGCTTCGAATAAAAAGTTACCAACTCTAAATTCATTTCACACATATTCATGGATACATATACAGTTTTAATTAGCATATATGCATCATTTTGTAACCTCAACACATGGGTAGAGTTTGGAAGAACGGTTTTATAGCGAAATTTGGCGCTTGTGTTACTTTAAACAACTTCATATTTCCATAGTTTCAATAACAATGGCCTTAGTAATTAAAATGAGTGTTTTTACATAAAAAATGCTTTTGTGTGCTTGGATAACCTTGCATACATAAGAGATACCTTCAATATGCATTTAAAACTCATGAAAAGAATTTAAGCGAAACGAAACTGAAACTCATATTAAAATAGTATTTTCTGTTGAATATTACATTGTGGTAGTAAATTTCTAGCGGGTCTAGTGATTTTACCCAACTACTAGACCGGTTGTCAAGTAAACTGATAGTGTTAATTTCTAGCCCTGCAGGGATAGATTCTTTTTCTTGCATATCGAAGACATTTTACGCGTTGATACCGCCAGCTACAAACATTTTGCATGTTTTCCTGCATACGGGATGTTGGGGCGCGCATGACTTTTATCTTTACCCATAAAGATGAGACTAAAATTCCATCCTCCATGTAAAACGTGGATAGACTTATCTGGTATGCAAAAACACCCCTATTTACATTCCCATCCAACAGACAAGGCTAAAGGAAGTGTCTTGCCTAGGAACACCACACTGGAGTTTGTTTGTTTGTATGGTGTTTTACATCATTTCAACACATTTAAGGTTATAAGTAATCCAGTGGCACCTATCAGGCTCAAACTCAAACATGCTATCCACTGGGGCACTGCAGAGACCACTCATGTACACATGGCATCTTGGGTCAATATTAGTCGGATATGGATATATCTGGGCTTAAAGCTCAGTGACTTCACATACTGTGTAAACCTCTCAATACGATGTCCGAAATAATAAACCTATATATACTTTTGTATATATACTGGTAAGTAATGAACTGTTTGTCCGAAATCATTGACCGTTTGAGTTTATTGTTAGAACATACTCTATCTAAAATCGAGCCATATTGGTTCAGTCTTAGAAGGATCTGAAAAGGCAGGTAGACTCTCCTTAATGCCTTTCCTAAAATATTTTTCTAATGCCTATTTTTCCAATACTTTTTCTTTCATATGATGCCACAGTAACATTAAGGTGAATTGTGACAGATGTTACTTAACCATTAGATGTAGATGTCATTCAACAGGTTACATAAATGTATTAATTTATCTTTATTCCTTAAGGATTATGTTCCCTTCTTGTGGAATCCCATTGAAAGTGCATTAACAAAAGAAACTTAGAACTCAAATAATCTTAAATATTTTATAATGTAACTTGCAGTTTAATATGTTTACACTTTTACCTAGACCACGGTGGTCGATTGGATAATCACAAATTGAAGTCCATTTTGCGTATAAGACCATGAAATCGGTCTGTTATGGAGTGAATACAGTGCAAACATAGTCTTCTAGAAACACAGTGTTTTTCGAGGTGTCTGCCATGTAGACAGTACTACACTATGATAATAAATACAAACCTGATAAAAATGTGTATTGATCCATACTCGGCTTATGTCATACTCAAGGTCGTGTGTGTATCGACTAATTCACATGTTTATCAAGTATGCTTTTTATAATTCAAGGGTTACGCACTGCCTAGATAAATATGTAAACATAAGAAACTAGAAGTTTCCTGTAAAAACATTCAAGATTATTTGAGTTCTATGTTTTTCTGTTTTTAAATACAATCTCAATGGCATTACACAAAAGGGGCATAATCCTTACACATGCAACAGCTCTTTCAACTCTACTCTGACTCATTTTGCATTGTGTTCCATTACATTGTTTTGGGGTACTTGAAACAATTAGGGCATATAGAAGCTTAAAGTAAGAGTGACACTGAATATTTAAATCAAGTAAGTTGAATGCTTGATCAGTTTAATGTAACTTCTTTAATCAATAATTTATTTAGATGCCATATTACATTCTCAAATCACAACCATATGCACACACTTGGGTTACCATCCGAACATAACATATAATCATGCGGATATGCACTTTTCTGCCTGATAAAGGGGTAACCTAATACATTTTGCTTAACCCTTAACCCATTAAGGGGGCACTCCACAGTTTAATGTACATTTCTCAATCATCAAACCCATGACAAGCTCTTAGCCTGAATCCTTGAGCAAAAATAAAACGCATCATCATTGTGTCATACATTTCTTAGAAGACAATAAAATTACCTATGTTTCCATACCAAATAAAAGTATCAAAAAGCATTTTCTGTACAACTTTAGTCCCATTTCTTTAAGATTACCCCACCCCTTAAAACATGCTAAAAATGCAATTTTAGCAATATTTCAAATGTCAATAAATAAAAAAAATAAAATATTGCTACACATATCAGGGTCATGTCTGCACTCATAATGCTCTTGCATATCAGGAAATGCTAAATTTTACCTACCTAGTCCGGCATTTTAAAAAGTTATTCCATGCTGATCTCCCCGTCAGTGAAAATCAGCCATTTTAACTACTTCTAGGAAGTTTTTGATTGGTTCACATTTTTCTATTTATAGCCTCCAAAAACCCCAAAGAATGCATATTCCAATACACCAAAATAAACTTAGAAGTAATCAAAACTGAAAAAAACATCAAACATGTGCTTCATAATTATAATAAAGACCATCCATGGACCTAAAAGATGCTTAGTTGATTTCTTTCTGATTTACACCATGGACATTCATGCGAAACTGAGGACTGCCCCACTAAGCGCGACTATAATAGCCTTTGTGTCCATTGTAACTCGCAGGCTGATCAGGGTTTACAATGTCTGGCTGTCCTTATCTGAAATTTTCCCCAAAACAGCCCTTTGTCATATAAATGGAATTAATTCAAAGAAAGAACAGTCCATTATATATATGTAGCAGGTTCAGGGTTAAATGTCAAATAATACATCACTGCATAAAATGGGATGAAGAAAAACAATATGATGTCATCCTCCTCGCCAAGAGTAATTAACATTCTGTTAAATAGATAAACCTAGTAAACCATACAGAAAATGTGGATAAAGATTAATCTACATGTTAAATGTTGGGCCTGTTTTCAATTATGGTGTATAATTACATGGAATGATAATGGCCCATAAATAATCACTCAGATCATTACATGGTCAGGCCTTAATTCCATTAAGTGATGGGAAAGCTTATATAAGCAGGATTTTATAACGGATATTTCATATTTCGACAATAAAACACACTTATAAACTCTTTTTTTTTACTGAAAAATGAGATAACCTGTTTAAAATGACCTATTAAATGTTTTAATTTTACAATATGCAAACTTTTTAGGTGAATTTAAGGTTTTATTTCATACCCCTGTGAGCCAACCCCATTTTCGCTTCTGGAGAAGGTGTTGGATGGGATATGAAAGTTAATACTCGTACCACGTAATGTACCAAGCCTATGATGTGCCTAGAACATTGCTAATTGTTGTACAAACTGGCTGTTACACCATTGAGCCAAGGTTGGGCCAACGTTGTAAAAGTAAAGCCAGTGTGTATTACGTTGAGCCATTGTTGGGCCCATTAGACATAGACAGACGGAGGACAACGTTGTCCTGCCTTCGTTGTTTGACCATCTTTCTGCCATTGGCAACTAACTATACATGGATTAATATAATGCATAAAGAACACTTTTTTTCTGTCTTTGGTATCTTTAAAATTTCAGTCAAAGTTATGGATCAATAAACAATACAATTAATTTATAGAGACTGCATGCTTTCTCTTTTGTTTGCTTCTTCTCTGTTTTCATTACCATTCATTACCAATCTGAAAACGAACTGTTGCTCTCTTAGGAGGTAAAAGTCCCCAAAGGGAGCGTGGAATTAACCCTTAGCCTGCTAAGGGTGACTACAATAACTTTTGCGTCCATTGTAAACCCAGATCAGCCTGCGAGTAACTCCAAAACACCCCTTTGTAACATAAATGGATTGGTCTAATTTAAAAAAGGACAGTTAGTATCATTCATAGTGGCTAAGTGTTTAATACACAGTTTAAATGAAAGGGAATTAAGTACATGATATTCATTTCGGTAATCACTTCATTGTCATTTTTGCTCATCACCAATCCCCATTCCAACCCGATATGACCCTGTTATAATAAATGGCTCATGTATAATAACTCTCCATTCATTAGTTGATTCTCCGGTTTTTTAATGTCCTTAATTTCTAAACTTATAATTTTCATATATACTTTCTTATTCTATATATTCTATTCTTTTTATTATAGGTCTTCAAAAATAAATTGTCGCAATGGAGCAAATTCATTTGTATTCACAATACTAGATGACATCTTGCTTATTATTTCTCCGGGTTGTTTTTTGTGTGTGTAGGGAGGGAAGTGGGTGGTGAGTGTGTGTTTGTGGGTGGGGTGGGGGGGGGGGGGGGGGTCTCAGGGAGTGGGGGGGGGGTCTCAGGTAGATCTACAAGATATGTGCAATATTTTGTAAATAAATGATAAAGCAGCCAATTTGTATACATTGTATATGGATTAATTTCCTTCAATATCTTCAAGATTATAATTAAAACACTGTTACCAGATTGGAAGAAAACCATTTCAGATTATTTCAAAATATTCTAAATACATTTAAATATCATCCTCAAAACTTTCAGACAGAAATGGCAGCCATTTTGAAAATGACAATATAATTATGTATGATCAAGTGTATAATTATCTGTGTAACCTATATGGTATAACCATAACAGGAGCAACACATTTCTGAGTAGTTTTTTTAAACAAACGAACCTTGTCAGATATAACAGAAAAACTACTACAAACCTTTAAACTTTACAAACATAAATCATAAACCTTTCCAACATTTTCTATGCAATAATGACCAATCATGAGTAATCATTTACCAAAATTCAATCAGGAAGTAACTTTTTGATAACAAAGGGATATAAGATAAAGGCAGAAGTAGAAAATTATTACGCACTTTGTTGGGCGTCTTTCAAAGACTTAATCATTATAAAACATGCATTTTAAACAATACTTATTTAAGATTGTGTTGTAAAAGAAAACAACTTCTTACAAAAAAAACTCCTTTTATTAGCAAGTTTATACGGCAATGGAAGTCTATAAAATAAAGTTGTAGTTTTAGATGTGGAAACTTGGAAATCAATTAGGGGCATTCAGTGGGCATTCATTTCACAATGCCGTTATAAGATGGTACGCAGTACCAGATTGTGAGAGCCTGGGAATTTCCATTGATGACGTTAAGGCCTTACAAAATATTACTGTGTCAAAACACTACCGACTCCTCTTCTTTTTTTTAAACAGAATAAAAAAAATCTGTATTATTCCACAATTCTTCAATTTTCCAGCGGTTGAAAATGCAAGCACTCGCATAAAATCTTCCCAACAAATGCCAGTACAATTTTGGCATGATTGATATGTTTAACATCAGTTTTCAGCACATTTTAGGCTATGTATGACGATTGACTTTTTTTGTGGTGGAGGCACACAACCCACAGCACACCGCCCACAAATTCCGGGAAAGAACTGAGTACTGTATACCTTAACCTGTCATCCGTAAGAATCAACACTTTCTCACTTGGCATGATTGATATAAATAGTGCGTAAAGTTCCAAACAGGTCCCTATTTCAAACTTTATATAATGTGGTAAATTATCAAGTTTTTGTTCATTTTGTTATAGCGTCTCCGTCGCCGAATGGTTTCAACAAAATAGCAATAATTTTCAGAAGCCTTTACTTAAGGTTTACCGCGGCCACCACCAGTTGCATGTAAACCTCCGAGGTGTAGTGGAATGTAGTTCCAATAGTAAAAAGTAATCCCTGCTTTTTTGATAGAAATGGGCATTATAAGTAGCCTATTTCTATTTGATTTTGTTGTTGTATGTATTAATAGGTTTTACTGGATCACTGATGAACATTTTCGAAATTTCGAATCTATGCATACACTTTGTGAGCAACTATCGATGAAAAAAGCTGTACTCTTGACCTTTTAAGTAAACAGATAAGAACTTTCTTATTCCTACATGTCTTGTGACCCCACCTTTTCTGGTGATTTTTCAAGTGGAAAATTGGTCCCTTAATCCTTTGCAAGATGCAGAAGTCATAAGGCGACAAGCGTAACTTTCTGAAAAATAGGTAATAATAGTAATCCATACAAAAAATGTGGATAATCTACATGATAAATAGAATATTATGTCAGTGCCTTTTACTATCAAGTTTATTAGGCTCGGCACGAAACCGAAGAATGGCTCGGCAGAGCCACACCATTCTTCGTTTTCTAAGCCTCGCCTAATAAACTTGATAGTAAAAGGCACTGACATAATATTATCTATTTATATATTGTAAAGCAAATTATGTTACAATTATACACAGAAAATACTTCAACTGAAAGGAGAAAAAAAGCCAACCATAATGGCTGCCCGGGCATCCATCTTTTATAAACAATCGCATGCTTTGTTGTAGCATTTAGATTTTTACTAAAATGCATGTTTTTGTGTTTCCCTATATAAGTCTTTGTAAAAAATGTGACCCTTGAATACAAACTTGGTAGTGGACCATTACACTTATGTAACAAATAAAATAATAGACCTCTTTCTCTTGTAGTTTCAGAGAAAATTATTTTTTAAAGATGTCTATATATAACTATGTAAAACTGTGACCACAGGGCCAGATTTGACCGCAGGGTCACCATTTACACAAATTTTGGGGAGCATAAAAACAGACATGCATCATCTCCTTAATACACACCCCAAATTTTGTTTCAATCTCTCAAACATTATTTTTTGATAAAATGGTCCAATCAGAGCTGATCATTGTTATGTCATGTGAATAAACAATCTTAAAGGACTGCATGTTTACCTGATATTATTACACAATATTGTACAACTTTTAACTAAAATAGACAACCTTAGTATCTTGTATTATCACACAACTTACTATGGTGTGAGAGTGGAATAACACCATTTTATATTTTCAATACACACTAATTATATAAGTATGCAAATAAGCCTAGTATGCACTGTCAAAAAAAAATTGATAATGACTACAATCCAATTCCCACGGTTTATGTCAGTTTCGCGTGTTAAAGTCGATATGTGAGTTATGTGATAAACAGAATCTATTATTCGTTGCCGAGCATTATATCATTTTTGCTAACGATTTTAATCAATTCAATAATGAATGAGTACTCATGGAAGATCCTCTATTTATAAAGCCACTCACTTGTGTATCATGTATGACAGGGCGACCTTGATAACACTCAACTTATCTTTTGATAAATTCAAGTAAATGGAAGCATTCAGCCATATTTGTATCTATTGTAATGCTAGTAGTTCTAAAGGATTACACATGAAGGCATGAGATCATCGTTTAAAGTGATATATCATGTAAATAAAATACTTTCGAATTTACAAATTTTAAATTCTATAGGTTTATTATTTTCACTTTTAAAAAAAATACAAAGTATATTAATAATATCTGTAAATGTATCTTGATTTACTTTAAAGTGGTCTGCCTCCACCACAAAAAATCGACCGTCATATATAACCTTACATGTGTTGAAAATAACGTAAAACACCATACAAACAAACAAAATATTTTAAGGGTTATGGTATTGAAAATTAGTAAGATTGTAGATGTGCTGCGTTTTGTTTTAGAATTCCAACCCTTGGGCCTGTGGGGATGGGTCTAAGGTAAACAATGCATACATTGCACGTTTTTTACTCCTGTGTACTAGCTATAACCAGTTTTCATTTACAATTTGATACAGTCGTTAATAAAGGACTTAATGTGTGTACCATGTTTGTCAATGTTTAGTGGTCTCAGCTGCCTTTATGCCACAACACCTAGACTTGCACATTTTTTTCCACCAAAAATATGCTGGTATTTTTCTCAGAAAGTAAACCAGGCAAAAAAATTATTCTGGGTGGCAGCGCCCCAAGACCCCAATAGCAACATAGGGCTTGCACATCGTGTAGTCCAGCTAAGCCACTGATGTTTCATTCAATGCCCCAGGGCAGAGGGTCACAGGAGTAAACAAGAAATTTGGTAGAACCGATGGATGCTACCCTAAAATGTATCCTAAATTTATCATATTGCCATGTATCACCCAGCAGCAGGACCCCAGAAGTCCCAGAAGAATTGAAAACCAGCGTTATTTGAAGTACTTTTAAAGACCTTCAGTTTAAAAACTATGATGTCACAGTTTGATGATGTTCTGCTTTGTCCGTCCTTCCGTCTGTAGCATTGGGTAAGTGGTTAAATGGTCAAACAAATAGGACATCATTAAACTGCGCCATCTTGGAAATTAATTAGAAGGTCTTTGAGAGTTCAAATTCAGTTGCTTTTCAATTCTCCTGAGACCCATGCCAGGGACACATGCCAAAAAATAAAACAGTGACCATATCATCATCACCATGAGGAGTACCAAATTGAAGGTATTTGGGAACATTTATGTTTAACCCTTAACCCGCTAAGCATGAGTATAGTAGCCTCTGCATTCAGTGTAAACCCAGATCAGCCTGCAGTTTTTTTACAATGTCTGGCTGCTGTCATTTTCCCCCAAAACACGCCTTTGTCAGATAAAAGGAATCATTCTAATTCAAAGAAAGAACAGTCCAATATATATATGTTGCGGGTTAAGGGTTAAAGCTGGTTTTAAATCAATTCCACCAACGCTAGAATCCTGAGGACTAATCAACTTTGTCTAATATTTTATAATATTAATTTTGTCTTCAATATTAGATGCTTTATTTGCATTTACTTAAAAAAAGGGCTTATCCCTTATGAACGTTTATCCTTTAAACTTATAGAAATATGTGTGACTGAAATTTGCATACTTGGGCTTAAGTCTAAGAATGTTCTCAAGAATGGTTGGTGAATTCACAGACATATTAATAAATTGTTATTAGGTCTGTGGTGAATTCAAGGCCGGCCGATGTCAAGATCTGACTGAGTCACATTAAAGCTTGATTGACAGCTATCAGAACTTACAGTCAGCCTCAATCTCTTTCATGAAAGTATAATATAAAATGCAAATAGTTAAACAGTCATACTAAATAAATGTACTACCTTTTGTAGCTTTAAATCAGAATTATAATATGTTACATCTATAAATGTAAGGGAAAAGAAAACCTGCCCATGTATATAGTTTCTGAATATAATTTGCATTGGTCATTCCTCTTTTATAAATAGCCTATTTTGTACATTTGCTTCTATAAACTTGATGCATATTACATGTATTTTTGTAAGATTTGTAGAGGGATGGCCCACCCTGACCCTCACATACCGGTACCTATGACGGGGTAAATAAACAGACCAGACCATTAACTTGGTGATCGAAATAAATAAAAAAAAGTGTAATGTATGAAGCGGTATTTGACATATGTTCACTTTTGTTTATATTAAAGTCATATACTACGCAGTTTGCAGTAGTTGCTTTATAGTAAAGAAAATCATGAATTTAACTACACAAACCTTTATTTTATTATTATTTAGATGTAGAACTTAAACATAATATCCAGTGAATATTCATTTATAACATGATATTTTAGCTTAAATTCTTTCAAACATTGATACGTCAATATCTATCTATCTATCTATTGATACTGCAGCACCCCCTCACGGGGATTATGTGCAGGTGCGCGTCTGTGCAGTGTGAGTAGTTAAGAGAAAGATAAAATATTAATATAATAAGGGTTTTCCCCTTTCTTTCCCAAGGCAGATCGCATATTATACTACCGGTACTTAGACATTAATAACTATGTGAAGTTTATATTGCATACTCAAAAAATGGGGTTTAAGGTAGACATGAACACTAGTATTTAAAAAAAGAAAAGAAAAGGAAATCTGCAGAATTACCCAGTTTACAATTGTAATTGCTACAACTTGAGAACATTAGACCTAAAAAAAAAAAGTTGTGTGGTTCGGGTCACCCGACCCTACCTACGAATACCCGCCGACCCTGACGATTTTTTGGTCCATTTCGAAAAAAATAAAAAATAGTTTGTTTTTTTTGTTTTTTTTATAGTACATAATTCAGTGCATCTTCTTTGCGTTCATAAAAATAAAATCAAAAAAAAAAAATCCGACCTACCCTACCTACCAATTTTGAACATGTTACCAGAACCACACAATTTTTTTTTTTTAGGCCTTACCATAATATCTACATCAGGTATCTGATTAGGTAAAAAAAAAGTCAAAAAAGGAAACACACATTCTGTTCTAACTGGCCTTGTTAATCACTTTGTACATGATGCCAGTACTTAGATATCTCCGAACAATTCGTTTTGTAGATTTTATTACTTTTCTTTGCCCAAAACGCATTTAGTAGTGGATTAGGTGTCACTGTATGTGCTTGTGGTACCAACTTACTTTGGAAATGATCTCCTTTACATCGTTCAAAGTTAGGTTATTTATGTTTGATGATCTAATAAATGATACATTTCTGACACATACACGTCTCCGATATTCATTTCAGTCCACTTTTGCATCAAACTTGATCAAAATTGATCATAGTCCATATTGATTTTTGTTCTCCTAATATAATTATGTACATTTTTTTTGAGATACTTTTTAACATTGGGTAGAATTAGGTAGAATTATCGAATAAACACATTTCTAAACTAGATGTAGTCCATGGTGAGTCATCGCAGATCCCCATCTTTTTGAATTGCAAGTCAGAGATGTTTGGATTATCTCCACTAGCTCCATTTTCCGACACTGCATCAAAATTTCTTAAAAGTCTCATGCACATCCCTGGCAATATGCCAATCAACCCCCAAAGTTTGTATCTGCCATACATCATGATAAACAATACCATAGCTCCCTAGCAACAGTAATCGGAAAAGACGTCCTCAAAATTGTTGAATTTTTAGTGTATTTGACATTTTGACCCCTGGGGCAGAGACAAAAATAATGTTGCTCTGTACGTTGTCATGATGTGGGGAAGTTGGTTGAATTCCACCTAGTGGTTAATTAGTTGAAATTTTGGGTTATTTGACCTTTTGACCCCTGGGGTAGGCCCCATTGGGGCAGAGTCAAGAATAATGTTGCTCATGTACGTCATTATGATGTGATGAAGTACTACACAAAGTTTGGTCGCACATCAGAGGTTGAAATAAAAAAAAACGTATGATGTGTATCTTATATAGATGTGTATAAATACCAATTTGTATGTAAAAATAATAAAAAAGAATAGTGTAGTTGAATTTTTAGTGTATTTGACCTTTTGACCCCTGGGGCAGGCATCTTGGGGCAGAGTCAGAAATAATGTTGCTCTTGCAGGTTGTCATGATGCGGGGAAGTCATAAACTAAATTTGGTTGAATTACGCCCAGTGGATCAGGAGGAGTTACGCAACATTACACACGGACTTATGGACGGACGGATGGACGGACAAGAATACATGATCCCCATTTTTTCTTGAAAAAAAGGTGGGGACAACTACATTCAATTATCACTGGAAATCCTAACTTTGTTTCAAGTCATACCAAATTAATCCGTTGGTCATCGATATTTCTTCATGACACTTTTTTCAGAAAGTGTTCACCGCCTTCACCATCAAACAATCGGACTTGTTATGCAAGCAATATGTCTTGATCTGTCAATCGAATGGTCTGGTTTAGTATGTAATATTATGGTGGATTCCTGCAATATCACCATCTGCATTTCAAGTTTACGATTCGAGTGGAGCCGACTTTTATTTCTACTTTTACCAGTCATTGCATAAGTACACAGCCATATATATAAACCAGCCACCTATACGTGCGCACATAGTATGCTTAAATATGTAACAGAGAAACATGGTTATCTGCGTGTAATTTATGAATAACAGTGAAAACTAAACTCACGTCTGTTCTAAAACAGCAGTTAGTGAACAGTGAATACACGTGTATTCGTTGATCGTATATGTGCTTGAAATGTAGTTCTTTTTAAACGGAAGCAACTGCATAAAAGATAAGCAGGGGAAACAATGTCTTTGAACAGTTTCAAACCTAAATCGAAAGTTGAAATAAGAATAGGGATTTTCAGCATATAATAACGTTTATCTGCCGAGAAAATCCATCCAGCCAGACAGGTTAATAGCGTAACTTTTAAAGATCTGAAGGAGCTCATTTCAAAAGAAAGTTTGAGCTGCATACACATATACAATGAAACCTAATCCACTGCTAAATGCATTTTGGGTGAACAAAAGGTAATATACAATCTATAAAAAGCATCTGTTCATGATGCAACATTCGAATCGACATTGTCAAAGTATGTTGCTTGTGGAATTAAACAGGCATCCGCTCTACCTCCTTGACGTTCGCTGTACTGTACCCCCAGCTCATTCTCTTCCCTACCTCGAGAAAATTGACCATAAATCACTCAGATTAAAACTTCAACATTCAAATTTAGGGCATAAGCAATTTATGGCGGTATTCAAGTGATATTCACCATCGAAATACTTTGTGAATGCAAATAGGTTCCAAAAACAAGTTGAAAGTGTGATCCGTGGAGAAACCTAAACTATCGACAGGAGAAAAGTCTAGCTGCTATAATTTACACTTTTAAAAAGGCAAAATTGTATTCTACATGAAGTATAAATATGCCTACACGGAAACACATTCCCCGATTTTTGAAAAAATCTCTGTGGTTCTTGTTAAAAAGAAATAAATATTTGTTGATGAAAACCGCGCTTTCGCTCCTTCTCGGAAGTGGCTTTCGCTCAATTTTCATTGTTCCCCTTTTGGTTGTGGAGCGAATGCTTACCAGGCATGTATCGCGAAGACAATCAATTTTTAGTGATTTTTTATATATTTTGTTACCATGGCAACGACATTTCTTATGCGAATCTACCCAAAAGGGGAGGTGCACAACTAGACCATGACACAAACATCCTTGCCAAGTTTCGAGTTTGCAGTGCCAGCTGTTCTTGAGTTATCGTAAAGACAAGATTTCGGTACGGACTGACCGACAGACAGACCTACCAACAGACCGCCCGACATTTGCAAAGCAATATGTAGGGGGCCATAATTAAGGACCTACTTCCAGCCTAGGAGAACATTTGTATAGGTAACAGTAAATCACATACAATTGCATGAGAAAATTGTGGTATTCAATTTTATTTCAGTTTAAGAGGCCCTCTCTCCCAGTTCAGCTTTTACATGAAACCAACATATTAAAACATAAAGTTTGAAGTATTATTATATACTACAATACCCTAGATACTGTTAAATATGTCAATACTTTTCATAGAGAAAACTTTACTCGGGTTTATATACCTGAGCTAATCAATCAGTCATGTAGAATGTTAGCAGAAAATAAACGAGCTTTCCATGCCTTTTCAATGATCATTTAGTGTTTGGAAGATTTTATAGCTCTATATGAGGCGTGTGGGCGTATACGTAAAGCAAATGGGAGGGTTTTTACGCTTGGTTTACTACCAAATTCAAGCCTGTGAAACATGTCCGAAAACCCATACATGTATATAAGGGAGAAACCTATACCAGGATATCATTTTTAATCCATCGTTCATTGTTGCAACATTGATATAAAAAAACATCACTGTCATAATCACTGGAAAATAATTCGCTCAATACAGGGTTCAAACTTGACAATCCGTATACATAGCCATGAGGCCATGGAGATGACTGAAGTACTACTTTTCATTTTAACTATCTGTTCGTTTAATAATGGATTTTGGGTTATTTCTCACTGTTATTTCAACAAAACATAAATATTTTCAGCATATACTATTTTAATATTGAAATTTGTTTCTCTATATTTTCTTGGGCGTTTTATTTCCGAAGGTCTTTGGTGTGCGTATGCACATAGAAACACACTGAATCACACATACACAAAGTGAATAAAGGATAATGACTACAATGCTAACATTGTATCGATAAACAAGAGGTCAATGACCTTGAAGCTCTACTGATATGTTTTAATAGCTAGATCAGCATTCCTGTGAAGTTTCATGAAAATTTGTCAAGTAGTTTCAAAGAAGTAGTCGCTTCAAGTTTTTACTATATAACTCTGCGTAAACAAAGATGGCCGCTGGCATTCATGTTTAACGTCGAATCAAAATAATTTTCAACAAGGACTAACATCATTTCATGCTGATCATTTTAGAAAAAGTCAATATCGTAGTTTTCAAGAAGTAGTTACTACAGATTTGTTTTTTAAAAATGTATTTTTAACCATGGCGGCCAATTCTTGAATTTCGAGCTGACCTAAAATTTTGCTAGGATCAACTAGACATCAAGAGCAACATTTCTGTTAAGTTTCATGAAAATCCTTCAAGCAGTTTCAGAGGAACAGTCACTACAAGTTTTTACCATATAACTCTATGAAAATGAAGATGGCCACTGGCAGCCATGTTTAAAGACAAATCAAAATGATTTTCGACAAAGACCAACATCATGTCATGCTGATCATTTTAGAAAAAGTTCTATATCAATATCGCTTACAGTTTTCAAGAAGTAGGTGCTACAAACTTTTTTTTTTAAATCTATTTTTAGCCATGGCAGCCATCTTGAATCTCCAGCTGCCCTGACATTTTTGTTAGGATCAACTAGACATCAAGTGCAACATTCCTGTGAAATTTCATGAAAGTCTGTAAAGTAGTTTCAGGAGTAGTCGCTAGAACTTTTTACTATATAACTCTTGTAAAAAAAGATGACCGCTGGCAGCCATGTTTAACGTCGAATCAAAATGATTTTCAAAAAGGACCAACATCATGCATTGCTGATCATTTTAGAAAAAGTCCCATATCAATATCACTTATAGTTTTCAAGAAGTAGTGGCTACAAACTTGTTTTTGAAAAATCTATTTTTAGCTTTGGCGGCCATCTTGATTACACATCAATTAGACATAATGGGCAACATTCCTGTAAAGTTTCATGAAAATCCATCCAGTAGTTTCAGAGGAGTACAAAAAAGGTTTACGGACGGATGACGGACACCACACCATGGCATAAGTTCTGCTGATTTTGATCAGTAGAGCTAAACAAGAGGCCCAAGAGGGCCTGTGGATGCTCTACTGGCTAAACATAAAGTCTATGTATAATATCATTCAACCGGAACATGGCGATGATATACGCAACTAAGCTTGGTACTGATCATCCCTGCTAAGTTTTGTTGAAATCCAGCCAGAGGTTCAGGAGAACTAGCCTGTATAACGTTAGTGTATTAAAACCTTTAAGGAGTCATAACTCTGCTAAAATTCATTCAACCAGAACACGGCAATGACAGGTGCAACTAGGCTTGGTACTGATCATCCCCACCAAGATTCATTGAAATCCAGCAAGGAGTTCAGAAGAGACTAATCTGAACAAAGTTTGTCTATTAAAACCTTTAAAGAGCCATAAATCTGCCAAAAATCATTCAACCGGAATATGGCGATTATATGCACAACTAGGCTTGATAGTGATCATCCTTGTCAAGTTTCGTTGAAATCCAGCCAGGGGTTCAGTAGAATTAGCCCGGAAAATGTTTTTGTATCAAAAACCTTTAAAGGGCCATAACTCTGCCAAAAATCTGTAAACCGGAACGCGGCGATGATATGCACAACTGGTGCTGATCATCCCTGTAAAGTTTCGTTGAAATCTGGCGAGGGGTTCATGAGAACAGTCCAGACAAAGTTTGTGTATTAAAACCTTTTAAGGGCCATAACTCTGCCAAAAATCATTGAACTGGAACATGGCGATGATTGCACAACTAGATCTGGAACTGATCATACCTAAAAAGTTTCGTTTAAATCCGGCCAGGAGTTCAGGAGAACTAGTCAGGACAAGGTTTGTGTATTAAAACCTTTAAAGGGACATAACTTTGCCAAAATCATTCAACCGGAACAGGTGACGATAATTATGTACACTTAGGCTTGGTACTGATCATCGCTGAAAAGTTTCACTGAAATCCATCCAAATGAAGGCCCTTTCGTCTTAAAATATAGCATATTGCAGAAAATCAAGGGCCATAACTTCTGTGTAAATGGTCCAACCTGGCTGTTCTTCAATTTTATCGGAGCTTTCATTGATATGAACAATCTGGTAAAGTTTGGTAAAGATCGGATGAAAAATGAAGGCCCTATCATCGTAACAAGGCAAAATATAGCATTTTTAAATAAATCAAGGACTGTAACTCCGCTGTTACTGGTCCGATCTGGCTGGTTTTCGAACTTGTCTGACCTTTCATTGATATTAACAATCTGTTAAAGTTTGGTAAAGATCGGATGAAAAATGAATGCCCTATTGTCTTAACGAGGAAAAATATAGCATTTTTAACTAAATCAAGGGCCGTAACTCTGCTGTTACTGATCCAATCTGGCTGGTTTTCGAACTTGCTCGAGCTTTCATTGATATTAACAATCTGTTAAAGTTTAGTAAAGATCGGATGAAAATTGAACGCCCTATCATCTTAACGAGGCTAAATATAGCATTTTTACCTAAATCAAGGGCCATAACTCTGCTATTACTGGTCCGATATGGCTGGTTTTCGAACCTTTATGAGCTTTTATTGACATTAACAACCTGTTAAAGTTTGATAAAGATCGGATGAAAAATGAACGCCTTATCGTCTTAACGAGGCTAAGTATAGCATTTTTATCTAAATCAAGGGCCATAACTCTGCTGTTACTGGTCCAATCAGGCTGGTTTTTAAATTTTTTTGACCTTTCATTGAAATGAACAATCTGTTAAAGTGTGGTAAAGATTGGATGAGAAATGAATGCCCTATCATCTTAACAAGGCAAAATATAGCATTTTTAACTAAATCAAGGGCCATAACTCCGCTGTTACTTGTCCGATCTGGCTGGTTTTCGAACTCGTCTGAGCTTTTATTGATATTAACAATCTGTTAAAGTTTGGTAAAGATCGGTTGAAAAGTGAAGGCCCTATCATCTTAACGAGGTAAAAGTTAACAGAGAGACGGACGACAGACAGACGACGAACAACTCGCCATCCCATAAGATCTGCTGGCCCTTGGACAGTAGAGCTAAAAATAACGCTATTGATCAACTGATTGAATTAGCCTAATGGCAAAGCGCAGTCATTGTCAATCCGAAAGGGATGGGTTCGAAACTTGCATTATACTAAGGCTATAATATTTTTCAGTGAATGGGTGTGTATTTTTGATGTTACTTTGTCGATCACAGGTAAAGATATGAAATAGGTGCAGAGTATGCTACATGCTGTGTATCTCTTTATCAGATGACTATTATAACAATTAATGTGCAAAAGTATGAAAAAATGACACTGTAATTGCATTATTAGTGTATTTGATGCCCCTTCCTCCAGGCCCAACTATAACATAGGAGGAAACAAATGTATACAGTGTAATCATATCATCATGTTTCATTTGAGACATAATTATAAAAAATCAAATTAACAAAAAATCCAAATCCCCCCACCCTCCCCACTCCACCCCTGGGCCCCCGGGCAGACGGTCCGAGTTCGATAAAATAAAAATAATAAAATTATTTAATATGTTGGTTATCTTTTAATGTCGGTTACATACACCAAGTTATGTGCAAGAATATGGAAAAATGACAGTGTAATTGAATTTTTTAGTGTATTTGACCTTTTGACCCCTCTGGGGGAGCCTGGGTGCAGAGCCATCATCATAATGTTTCATTTGAGACATAATTACAAAAAAAAAAACAAAAAAAAACATGACCCCAAATCCCGCCGCCCCACCCAAACTGGCCCCAGGGCAGACGTTCGAGTTTGCAAAATATAAAAACTCGAATGTCTGCCCTGGGGCCAGTTTGGGTGGGGCGTTTGATATGTTGTTTATCTTGTATAGACGATTACATATACATGTGCAAAAATATGAAAAAATGACAGTGTAATTGAATTTTTAGTTTATTTGACCTTTTGACCCCACCCCTCCCCTCCTGGACTCGGAGCCAAAAATAATAGTGCTCTTGCATGCCGTCATCATATGGTGATGTCATACCCTAAGTTTGGTTAAATTCCGTTCAGCGGTTTAGGAGGAGTGCGGTAACGGACAGACAGACGGACAAACGAAGGCGATTTTAATATACCCTTTTTTTTTTGCAAAAACATGGGTATAATAATAAAGTTTTGCCTTATCAAGCATTTAAGTGTGAATACGCTCCCTACATCAAATCAAACAAGGGAGAATAATTGGTCATTGTGGACTATTGGAGTGCATGGTTTGTGGAGAACTGATTCTGTGCATGGGGACCTCGGTTTTATGTCTCATCCAAAGAATTGGTAAGGTGGGAAATACCGTTTTTGAGATTTAATACATTAATGTTGATAAAAAAGAAGATAGGGTGGCAAACTCCTAGGAACATCCAGAGGGAACACCTAATTTCAACCAGGAAAGCAGAGCAGATCATAAAGAATAGAATATTGAAAGTCAGGCGATGAGCTGGGAATTCATTCCCAATCCATTCAGATTTTCTTGACAATGAACATTCAAGCCAAGTGGAAAATAATATGAAAGAATTACTTTAGGGAAATACACTCTGATCCCAGAAAAGAACCTGTTGGCGAATGTACAAGAACGGCATGAATCTGCAGAACTGCCCACTATTCCATTTGATATGGGAGATCCGACATTGCTCTATTCAAGACCATATCCCTGCCAAATGGGGAAGGCTGTCCTGGTCAGATGACTTACATGCATTAACAGCAACAGGTATGTGGACACAGTCTAGAAAGGAGGTGTTCCTGGATTCTCAGCATGTGAGAAACACTCAAGTGCAATCAGCAAGCTGATAAATGAAGCCAAGGTCAATAGCATTGATCTGACTGTTTCATGGTTAGATCTTGCCAATGCATATAATTCTATCCCACACAAGTTGATTGTAGCGGCAGCTCAAAAAGCGTATCTAGTCCCAGATGACTTTCAGAGAATCATCAAGAGCTACTTCGATGGAATTCAACTGTGGGTGATCAGATAACAGTGTGACAGCTAGAGGTTAGAGAACGGAATAGTAACTGGATGCAAAATATCAGTGTACTATTTGTGATAACACTGCCAAGACAGAAACCAAAGGTCCAAAGACTACATCCGGTATCTGCAATCTACCATCAGCCAAAGGGACTGTTCAGACCATCTCCCTGCTGGTTCTTACCATAAAAACAATACATGCATAAGGTAGATGGGTACTTTCCGCTAGATGTTACCTGGGCAAGAATGAGCCCCGTGTGGTTCCCGGGCAAAGAATAGGGCCACTGCAGATCCTGTATGAGGGTAGGCATAGGGGTAGAATCCCAACAAATACATGTTCATTTTTATCATTTTTTGTTCATGCTCGTTAAAGGTCTCCATCATGACCCCTGCATTGTTTCGGGTGCCATCCCGCTCAAATCACTAGAGCAGGGGCAGAAAACAATAAACGTGGCTCCAGCATAAATGGAGTGCCTACAATGGAATTTGTAGCAACTCTACATTTAAAGAGGTGAGAATTAAGGTTCTAGGCCAATTCTCCATATTTTATCTCGATGTAAATGGAGGATGAGCCTGGCATGTTTATTCCTGTTAGGCGCCATATAACCTTTCATGTGTTGGTGCGACTTAAAACCCAGTTCAATTCAATTGGGCAAGAATGAAATTCAAAACCAAGAAGTCCAAGAGCATGATCATCAAGAATGAGCAGATTAATTATAAAGCATTATAAACTCCAACTTCTAGGGCAAACAGAAAGCTGACTGAAGCACAAATACATTGTGGGAACACAATATGGCAGTTGGCAAGTGCCAGAGGTGGAGTACAGCAAGGAGAGGAGATGAAACAAGGTAAGCAGATGAAAAGAGCAGAAAAGCTAAGGCGGTTGAGATGGGATCACAGACATGTTAGACAACAACGGAAAGCTAACATGGGGGCAGACATTTGGCAGTACGAGCCTCTGTTATTTGAGCTCTCCTCAGAGATCTGTATATGATCCCCTGCTATCTATCACTAGATAGGTTCATAAGCGCGTTACTATTGTCTCGCCGCAGAGCTAGCTTTTATGGCAAAATTGGTAGCGTCGGCTTCACATGCAAGGGGTCCCGAGTTCAAACCAGCTGAGTGTCTAAATATTTATGTGTAATTTTTTTTCCGGTCTGATTACACTGGTGGAGAATCCGGGTAGGCATTGTATGACGTTCTGCCCAGATGCCTAGATCATTTTATATGTTGTTGTCTGTAGGAGTGGTGTGATATTTGAGTGGGGTATATTGGGGGGTATGCAAATAGATAGGTTTATAAGCGCGTTACTACTGTCTCGCCGCAGAGCTAGCTTTTATGGTGAAATCGGTAGAGCGTCCGCTTCACATGCAAGGGGTCCCCCGAGTTCAAACCCGCTGAGAGCCTAAATATTTATGTGTAATTTTTCCGTTCCGATTACATCAGAGAATCATCAAGAGCTACTTCAACTTCTGCCATATAAGTATTCCATCTGATACAATGTTCACGTCAATTGTGGTGAATTACTGTCATGTACCATATATGCTTGACATTGTTCATGTCTGAAAAGTGCATTTGGTTGAAAACTTCTTGACATTCCCCACCCATTTTTGATCAGTAAGACTGACCAAGAGCCCTTAAAATTGCTAAAGTTACTTATTTTATTATGATTAGTACCAAGCCTAGTTCTGCATTTCATGGCCATGTTTCAATTGAATGAATTTTGGTAGAGTTATGGCCCCTTAAAGGTTTTAATACACTAACTTTGTACAGACTAGTTCTCCTGAACCTCTGTCCGGATTTCAACGAATCTTGGCCTGGATGATCAGTACCAAGCCTAGTTGCGTGTATCATTGCCATGTTCCGGTTGACTGATTTCTGACAGAGTTATGGCCCCTTATACATAAGCTTTATCTTTAGCCAGTAGAGCGTCCACAGGCCCTCTTTGGCCTCTTGCTAATTAACTAGAACCATCATAGAATATGACAAATACTCCCCTTTTTTGATATCTAATCCATGATTCTGTAAAACGAAAATGCAGAATCAAAAATCTTCGATCCACAGACACATCATATCATCAAGTGTGAACTGCATGTCAAGTGTAATGACCATCCATGAACAATTTCAAAGTGAAAGCCACATGAAATTCATTATATGATTTTAGAGTAGAAAATTCTATGTCAAACAATGGGCATTAATTCTGAAATAAATGAGGCAATCAACAATGTGTGATGTAGAGGGACATAAGGTCATCAGTTGTTATGTGTATATGAAGTTTGGGGAAAATCCATTTAAAAACTGTTTGAGAAATGCAAGTTATAACAAAAGGCCCAAGATGGCCTGTGGAAGCTCTAACGCCACACACCCACCTCCACTCGGTTGAAATAAATGGTTGTGCACCTTTTTCACTGCTCAACCTTGGCAGAGCAGTCTATGTAAAATACATGTATGTGACCCCTAGGGCAGAGCCAAATTTGATCCCAGCATTGCCATTTGAACAAACTAAATTGGTAGAGGTACATACCCAAGTCAATGTGAACTGTCTATTTAAGCAGTTTTGTAGCAGATGCTTAGCAGTTTCATCATTTTTTGGTGGTTTCTTAGCAGTCCTTAACAGTTCTGATCTAAGCAGCTGATATTTGAAACTGCTGATAAGTTGCAGAAACTGTTAATAAACTGCTAGGAAAACTGCCATATGTCTTCCTTGGCAGTTCACATTACATCCATGCAACTTTGTAAGCAGTTCCTTAGAGCAAGTTCCTTACAAGTTCTTTAGCAGTATTATCCTGTATGACCATGAACGAAAAGTTAATTATTTATCTGGACCTAAACCACCATTATTTTTACATAGGATTGTTTATAAATACCTACACGAAAATATCCAATCCTAACTATGCTGGCCATATAACACACACAAAGAAGTATCAGTATACATAGGACTACTTTTGCGTTCAACCAGATTAGCCCTATGGTGCCCGTCTAGCTCCTATATGCTACACATATTACATTAAATAGTTTTAAAGTACATATTCACATATACTTACATGTCACTAGTATATATCCAAAAGATCTGTGCTGCTGTTCAAGGTTTGTGGAACATGTTTGCTTCTTAGTACAGTCATCTATTTTGCGACTTGAGGCAAAATATCTCCACAACTATGCATGGAGGGGTAAAACTGAAATGGACATTTTACACACTTTTATGAAATTTTACACACTTTTATGACCAGATTTCAGTAAACTTTATATAGAATGAATAACCACGAAGCAGCAATTCTGAAAATAGGAAGAAATAATCTGTGACAATGAAAACATAACTTCAGTCACATGATATGCATGATAACTTGCCACCGCAGTCATTTTTACAACATGTTTCTAGAATATCTATCAAAAAAAAAAAAAAAAGTGCTGGGTCCGTCAAAAAGTTGCTTGTTTTATTTCAACAGACATATAGAATAAACATATGCCATAATATCCTCAATATATGTCACATTTACTCTTACAAAAGCATTCTCCTATATACCATATATGCAAGTCTGGGCTAAAAACTGACGAGGCATGGTGATTATTTTCAAATTGTTATAATTCTTTTACAAACAATCCAAGTTTCATGAAACTTCACAGTGTTATTGCTTATATAGCAAATAGATAAAAAATAATACAAAATACTGCCTGTCCACTGAACTAGAAGTATTATTAGAAGTTAAAAGATAACATGTCGTAAGCACCACTTAATTTTTGCCATATTTCAAGCTTTAATAGCATTATAGATCAATAGAAAGACAGGGTAGCAGGAAAACACCCATTTTATATGAACTGCCATTTAATTTGCATGTCAATGCAGAAAATATAATACAAAATGTGCAAGGACTAAATTTTTATTAAAATGTTACTGTGATGACTAATGATGCAATGACCACTTGCAGTGCAGACAATGGAATCCTGTCTCGACTGGTTCCAAAATACAGGACCTTTGAATTCCAGCTTCTTTAACGACCCATCCTAGACTTTGCAGCTGCAGTTTCAGTGTTACAGAACTTTTCTGCTATATAAGGACTACTTACACAAGCAACCATCATTATACCGAAGCATTGTGGTGTAGTGGTTATAGCGTCTGCCTTGCATTCGGGAGGTCGTGGGTTCGAGTCCCCTGACCGCGTCATACCAAAGACTTTAAAAATGGAGGTCACTTGCCTGACGAGCAAATAATGGGTAGTGCTACGACTGATTGACCAGTGTCAGAATAATGTGACTGGGTGGGTGGGGGTATCATGTCTACTACGGCGTGGTATTCCAGTGTGGCAGCACTATAAAGAAACCATTGAGTTCGCTGCTTCAAGTAGACATATCATCACATCACACAACAACACACAGATAAAAGTCCAGACATTGTGCCTATAATCGTCGGGTAGGACGCCTGTCGTAGGTGGAGGGACTATAATCCTTAGAAATACACACACGCAACCATCATTATGGTTCCATCATGAGTGGCAATAAGAAGTGACAAGCTACTACCTCTAAGAAGAAATGCATACCTTGCAGTAAAGGGGTTATTTGTGACTCTGTAATGGGATCTGTATCAGAAACAGGTAAAGCTGCAGCCGGAAAGATATCACGACCCACTGCTACCGTTGCTTTTCGCAGTACATCTTCTTCAGACTGTCAATTTAAAAGGCAAAGGAGGTTTTGGTTGGAGAGATCTGCATTTCTTGGGCCCCATAACATATCGGTGTTGCGAATGAATGAACATGATAAGATGTTATTAGGGAAAGTGCTACGAATGCGTATCTGTGAAGAAGCCATTAAAATCACATGGTTGAACTATAACCAACAGACATGCAAATCATTTAATTACAGCTTATCTAAGAGTGCGCCCACAAAATGTAAACAACTCGAGAAATGTTGAAGGCCGATGTGCTTCTGCTGTTCTCAGACACAACAATGGACAAGCAGATGCTGTCATTATGGAGCTAGCATGTATGGGAAGTACCTCTGTCACCGAAGCTAGCACAAGCCCTCAACAAAATAGGAAAAGAATTGTGTGTACCGAAAATATAACAAAAGCTAGTAAACTAAAGTGCTGCGGTACAAGGGAATGGAGGCATCGGTGCAATGGAATGGAGGCATAAATTGTACAACCAACAGTAAATCCAACGACAAGCGGAGAGTGAGCAGTCAATGTGACTATGCGTACAGTCAAGCATGAAATGTACATACAGCCAAATTTAATAAGTAACAGAGTGTGCAGTTCATCAGTAATCCATCAGCAGAATGTGAAGAAACATCAATATTTAAATAAAATAGGTCAAAACTTACTTATTGTGTCCGTTCTTTTCTTCCCATTCTCCCCAGTTACATAGTTTGTAGTATTATTTAGCCTTCTCCCCATCTCTGAAAAATATATGAGTAAAACACGCATCGATTTTAGAAAAAAAAAAAAAAAACAAAGGAGGAGAAGAAGAAAAAGAAGAAAAAGAAAAAGAAAAGAAGAACAACAGAAGAAAACTATTCTTCTCCTTCTTCTTCTTCCTTCTTTTTCTTCTTCTTCTTTTTCTTCTTCTTCTTCTTCTTCTTTTTCTTCTTCTTCTTCTTCATATGCTTGATTTAACAAATTAAAATATAAAAACAAGTAATAATTACTTTATAAATATTTGCAAACAAACATATGTGATAAATATTTACAAGGAAGAAGAAGAAGAAGGAAGAAGAAGAAGAAGGAAAATTAGAAAAAGAAGAAGACGATGAAGAAAAATAAAAGAAGACCCACAGTGAGACAATACATTACAAGATAATTACTGCGAAAAAGTCTTAGGAATCCTTAGATGAAGAAGGCAACCAGAGTATTTCCCATGTCCGGCGCATGTCCCTCGGCTGACACAGTTGGAGCGCTGGTTGTTATTACCATGGGGCTCAAGTGATAGATGATCAGCAATAATGCATAGTTTATGACACGAATGACTGACCGACTGACCACTATGCCCCTGGTACATTTTGCCTTGAACTGCAAATGCATGGCAAGTCTGTGCGCAGAAAATTTAGTTCTCTTGAAGTCTGGGCCGAGCCCATACGCTTGTCCGTAGACTTCCTTGTCCACGTGCTTCTCCAGAGTTGACATTTGTCATTTTCAGCCAGCGCGCTGTTTTTCTGCAGGTTAATCTCCTTGATGTATATTTTGTATTTTCACTCCATTTTTAATTTTAAGAATCACCGGTGTAATACTACATTAACACACAGACATGAAATATACATACCTTGTAGCATTTTAAGGCTCCTTTTGAGAGGAATAAAAGCAGATATAATGATGACATTTGGAAGACAGCAAACAGTGAAAGTACACAAATACTACCTATGTGACATGTCACAAGCACCATATAAGTCTTATTCAGTGTTTATATTTAACGGCTAAGCTAATACAGTCACTAACCTTGATCCAGTTGGAACCTGCATAAAGGAACTAGGCCATACATGTTTCCGCTCCTACTTTTTTATGGTTTTCCGGCCGTAAATATTTACGGCCATAATTTTTTCCAGCCGTAATCTTTCCATGAAAGCTATTCGTTTTTCGGGCCGTAATCTTCCGAAAAGCTGTATTTAGATTTCTGCCAATCTATTTACATATTACGCCCAATATTCTCGGCACAAACATACCTACACCAATATATGTATGTACATATGTGGACAATCCCATAAAACATATCTATGATGAAGCTTTATTAAGTCAAAACAGGATATTAAAAACCATGTATGCTATGGAGGGGACTCGATGAAACGGAGGAGACTTTTGACAAGTTTCTTTCTGGAGTGGACTCGATAAATGGCTATGGTCATGGTAATGGTTTTCAGGCGCTGGTGTTAATGGTCTCCAGTCATCCGATTAAAATCAAAGTATATCCAAACAAAGTTTAGGCATTTCTCTATGAATGTTTGGTCTGCCATCTGGTAAAGTCCCCTTCGGAGCTTAATCACGACAGTGAATTGGTATGTGTATATCTTGGAGACATGATGCTGAGAAACATGACTAGATCTGTATGATAATTATGGCTGTATAGCAAGGCTTTTTTCCACAAATTGGGAAAAATATTGAGTATTTGTTTTATTTTGGGAAAGATGTAAGATTTCATCAATTAAGTGATTATGACAATACTATGCTAAAAAAAAAAAAAAAAAAAAAATACTATGCTTTATCTATATTTTCATCCATTATTTATTATAATTACTGATTTATCAGTCAGAACTGCCTTAACAAATTCTGAGAATAAAATTAACCCTAATAACTCTGCCATTTTAAACGTTCACTGTGCAATGTACCTTTTGGATAGGTTGGGGTTAAATTTTGGGCAGGAAGGGATACCTTTTGTGTAAGGGGTTACCTTTCGGACAGGGTAATATTTTGTTTTCCTATATTCATTAAAATGTGTCACTGAAAATATTTCAAACACCGCTTTATACTTTACAAAGGATAAGACTTGGCCCAGTGGTTAGCTCGGTGGACTGAACATCTAGGGGAACCAGGTTTCAAGCCACTTAGTTTTGTCGGTATATTCTTGGGCAAGACACTTTCCATTTGCCTCATCCTTCAGATGAGGTTGTAATCCGGGCTTTTCAGTGTATTGAAGTCTATCCTCCGAGCATGAACCATACAAATACATTTGTTATTAAGAGTAGGGCAGGGTTCCCGGACTCCTTTGTATCCCTCACCTCTCTTTGGAGCTGTTTTAAATAATATATAATGTGTTGATGTGCCAGACTTTGGAGACTTCAATAAATTAAAGCACTGTGTAATCGGGGATGATCCTCCTCCACCACCCCTCACACACGAACCACAACAAAACAGTTTTGCTCTTCTCTGAAAACTGTCCATCGAGTGGGGACGTAAACCGGGTGAACCCATGTATCGGGGGAGCCTATCCACTGAGCTTCTTTCAATTTTAAAGAATCATAGGAATCTATTCGCTAAGAGTGCGAGATGGGCAGATTCCTGGTTTCCTGTGAATATATTTTCTCTCTCTAAGTAACAAAAGCCGCCGTTAAAAACATTCAATTCAATCAACTCTCTGATAATGATATGCATATGTTATTGTGAATGAATAATTGATTGAATTGGGGTTTTAAGGTGCACCAACACATGAAAAGGTTATATGGCGCCTAACAGGCATGAACATGCCAGGCTCATCTTCCATGTACATCGAAATGAATAATAATCATGTATTAAATGCCCCCCTTTTCAAAAATGTTACGCCCCCAGGGGCGTTTATTACGGATTATGCGGTATTAAATAGTTTCAGTATTTTTTTCGCGCACCGATTATTACAATATTGTCACGTGAACAAATGACTGCCTGCCTTACTATAAGCCGGTCCCAACTTTTCAACTAGATATTTAGAGAAAAAATTAATGAGGGGAAAAAGGGACACATGCGGATACCATGGTTATATTAACAAATATAGTCTGTATCACTAATTGTGCTAACTGACATGACACAGCATCACTATAACGTTCTTTTATATTGAATATAGTATATAGAATATGTTACGTGTGCCTGTTCAATACTGAATTTATTAAACCCGTCGCATCATATCAAGTTTATCCAACGAGTTTAATGCATTCAATATTAAATATCTATTAAAAAGTTGGATAAAATGATATGATGCCAGGCTGTGTCGAGCATCACATCACTTTTATCCGAGTTTAATAAATTCAATATTAACCCTTAGACTGCTAAGGGCGACTACAATAGCCTCTGCGTCCATTGTAAACCCAGATCAGCCTGCGAGTAACTTATCAGGGTTTACAATGTCCAGCTGCTCATCAGTCATTTCTCCAAAACACCCCTTTAATTGTAACATAAATGGAATGGTCTATATTTAAAGAAAGGGCAGTCCATTATACATTCTTAGCAGGCTAAGGGTTAAATAGGTACGAATGTGAGATTTCATTTATCACATAACTCCAAAATAAAGTATCATAAAGAACATTTACAATAGCTACCTGTATATAATGTTGTTGTTTGACGATGTCGTATGTTGACTTGGTTTGTCACCGAGCAACTAAAATACCTTGACAGCTTTTGTAATCCGATGCTTTAAACGTTCACGAAAATCGACGAGCCATTTGCGATGCACACCCGATGATGACTCGGCCTTCATGTGCATATTTAGTATACTAGTGTAATATGATAAATATATCACGGCTTAATTATATTCCAACACCGCAAGTTATGTGATCAATTTAAAATCGAGTGCGTTTATCGGTCAATTTCCAAACCAATTTTGGAAACCAACCTCACTGACAATTTTCATAGTAATTTAGTAGCTAAGCTCATGCAGCAAAACTAAAAACACACTAGTAAGGAATGGTCAACTACAAAATAGAAGGTGAATGATGTGTTGCTTTGTGTGAATGGTGTTTTACACCACTTTCAGCACATTTAAGGCTATATATGACAGTCGATTTGTGTGTGGTGCAGGCAGACCACCCAATTGTTCCTGGGTAGAGCCAGTTCTGTATACCTCCCACCATCTGTTAGAATTGTAACTTTCTCACAAGTTGAGCTCCCAGTGGGATTCAAACTGGCAGTGGTGAGAAACAAGATGGTTTCAATTGCAGCAATTTCTTTATTATCCTGACAATGGAGGCAATTAGAAGGTGAAGGAATACGATAGTGAAAAGAGTGATTGTAAGACATAAGGTGTATGTATCTGATGCACCCTGTTGGAAAAAAACAACATTTGCCATAAGAATTTATTTTGTTTAAAAAAAATCACTCCAGTCATTCCACCCTAAAAAGTTAGTACTTTGCGAGATACAAATTTAAATATCAATAAGAGGCCCAAAATGGCCATAAATCGCTGACTTGATGATCATTGCAAAGATGAAAAAAGGTCCAGCTTAGAAATTTATAACAGAATAAGATCATGTAGTCGATGGCCTCCATCGCAAATTCGAAGGCCAAATTAAAGTGTTCAGGCCCAGTAAGTGTATTTATGGTTTTAGGGTGCGGATCGCAACAGTTTCCAAGTTATGACACATTGGCTATTTCCCCAGGTGTGGGGAGAGACCACGGGGCGGATGCTGCATGCATGGTTGCGGCTATGCTGGCCTACAGCCAGTAGATCTAAAAAAATCATAATAATTGAATTGCACTGTTTTCCAAAGGCTGTAGTTTCAACTGGGGTGAAAACTGAAATCATGTAGACCCTGGTTTCAAACAGGAGTATAAAAATAACCTTACATACATTTTCTATATATACACCACTTTAAGAAATAAAAGCGGTGCAGGGTTTAGGTATACATAAAATAACTGAAGAGGTGGCAGACATGAATTTAATACAATTATAGGTCAAACAAAATTGAAACTGGTAAAATTGAATCTTACAATTGATAAGAAAAACTATTTCTCCCATTTCCCTCATGTGAGATAACTCTATCTTACATGACATGTGACTTATGACGTCATGACGTTACGGCGACGTCGCCTTATTCTGGCGTTATATCAGCAAAGTCATTGATTTTATGCCGTTAATAAACACATAATGGGAGAAAAATAATCCATCATGAGTGATCCATGTGAGATAGGGAAATCTCACCCTGGGGATCAGAATTGCAACCAGGCACTCGGCAGAGCCTCGTCCCTGGTTGCAATTCTGACCCTCGGGTGAGATTTCCCTATCTCACATGGATACTCATGATGGATTCTTATATTCTCAGTTCAAGTAAAATTGCATTATTTTGTTAAAAATTTGGTAATTAATGAAAATCTAAAAAGATGGAAGACCAATGAGTTGCAAGAAAGATGGAAGACCAATGAGTTGCAAGAAAGAACATTTTATGATAAGCTTCTATAACCTAAACAAGAGAGCTTAAATGATCACCTGATGATCTTCCCAAAGATGAATTGAATTGAATTGGATTTTATAGTCGCAACAACAGCTAAGGTCATATGGGGACTTTCCAGCTTCCACTGGTGGAGGAAGACCCCAGGTGCCCCTCCGGGCAATTTTCGTGCACGGGCGGGCACATGGGTAGAACCACCGACGTTCCGCAAGCCAGCTGGATAGCTTCCCCAAAGATGAAGAAATTGCCAAACAAATAAGTGTATAACTGCGGTTTCAGAGAAGAACTTCTTTAAAGGTTTTTCCCTATATAAGTACCGGTATATTTAAAACAGGTTACTCCTAGGGTAAATTTGACTCCATAAGGGACTCTATTTCAACAAACTTGATAGAGGATCATAAGCTTATGGTACATGTACATGCAAAATATTAAACCTCTAGCTCATATAGTTTCAGACAGCAATGGATGAAGATGTACAAAAAGCGGTCACAATACTGAGCTCACTTTGAGCCTTCAGCTCAGATGAGCTAAATATATTTCATATAAACTGAACTGCATTGTTCTCTGGCCGCGTTAGTTTCATTTCAAACAGACGTATAAAAATAACAAACAGGCATTTATACAAAAGCACACATTTACATTTTGTTTATTTACAATAAAAGAAGTGGTAAGCATAACTATAATATAATTAAGTCAAACAAAATTGCAACTGGTAAAGTTAAATCTGAAAATTGAAAAAAAAAAGATATTTCTCAGTTCAAGCAGAATTGCATTACGTCATTACAAATTTGGTAATAAAAAAAAAAAAGAATCTGGAAATTGGAAAAAAAAAACACCATTACACAGTTCACATAAAATTGCACAATAAAACTTTGGTTAACATGTTTATCAATGCAACTGAATGTTTAGTGATTAAAAAAAAAAGGATGTTTCTGAATACAAAGAATACAAGCGGTCAAAAAAGACACTGTATAATACACTAGGTGTTAATATAATTTTACTAATTAAATGTTTTAAACAAGAAGCCAACATTTCCTTATTTTGACAACATCTACTGTATGCCCTTAAAGTTCTCCGGCCATGTTTTGTGTCATGAACATGTTTATGTCTATTTAAATCGTAATCAATACATAACAATAGATATTTACAATTCACCATTGCAATATCTGTGAAAAGCGAGAACATTATTTTATTTGACGACGTAGAAAACTTTGAACAGGTAAATTAATCCACAGGTAAATGTATTTATCAATTATCTGGCAATAGTGGTGCAACTATACCATTCAGATTTACCTCATTTCCCCGTGCAGTCAAGCAGTGGTAAAAGTAGTATCTACGTCATGCAAATAATACTTATTTTTACATACAACTTAGTAGCGGTTTTAGATATGTTTCTCTCCAGGACTATCAAGGAATGTTTATATGATGTTTAAGAATTAAATTTGTTAATTGATAATACTTCAAAAGGGGTGGCCGTTCATCTTTGAAGTAGCTATCCTGCCAACAACAGCAACAATTTACAACACATGTACTACATTTCTAAACTCTACTGACACATTATAAAAAGCTTTAACCAGCCAGACCAAACCCAAAAAAATGGAGTCGGATTAAGAGTTACCAACTCATAATTTATTTTACTGATATTCAATCACGGGTATTTTAAGAACCCATGAAAAATCCTATATATTTAATTGGCACATATATTGCATCATTATTTGTGCTGAATACCTGATTAGCATTTTGATAAACAGTTTTGCAGTGTAATTTTGCCGTTCTTTGGCAGGTTAGTTCCTTTAAATTATGTGACAAATTTATCAGTTTGGATCGCTGTTGACTTTTTCCAAGATATTATTGTGCATATATTCATATTGAAGCTTTTGTAATTAAGCATATACTCTTCAAAATAAATTTATAGAATAAATAGAACAGTCATAATTACATAATTACTTAATCTTTAATATTACGTATTTCATATTCATATAAAAAGTTAATACTTGTGTGTAACGTAACAGTTGTAAAAGACTACAGCTAAACTTAAAAATTGCAAAAAGACAGCAAATGCTTCAATAAAAGCACTTTAAACAAGAGCACCGCCAATGGTGCAGATGCTCGACTTTGGTGAAACGGTTTCCATCAATTACATACAAGCTTTAACCAAGATTTCTAAGTATAAAAGGGGTCATAATTTTGTTATAATACAAACATGGGCTATACAAGATGCCAAAATTAATACATGTGTGAAGTTTCAATCCATCATTACGTGGTCTGAGTATTAACTTTCATACCCCATCCAACCCCTTCCCCAAGAAGAAAAATCGGGTTGGCTGGGGTATGAAATAAAACCTGAATTTCAGCTTTAAAAAATTTGCATACTGTAAAATTAAAACATTAAATAGGTACTTTTAAGCAGGTTATCTCAATTTTTCAGTAAAAGATGTTTTAAACATGTTTTATTGTCGAAATATCCGTTATAAATTCTGCTCATATAAGTTTTCCCATCGCTTAATGGAATTAAGGCGCGACCACATAATGATGCAAGAGTTATAGAACCTGGCTCTGTGGTGTTGTGTTATGATTCCCAATGCACGTGTAAAGTTTTAATCTATACTGGTATGCAAGTAGTAGCCGAACAGCAGTAGTATCCGTATTTCCGTAAACAAACGACGTTCGTAGCCCATCAATAGAAAATATCAATTTAATTCAATAAAATGATACATTTTTCATCATCAGAAGAATCGTCGTATACGAAAAAGTAAATATGTACCAAAATATAAATGGTTTTCTTCTCAGCACTCATTTCCGTGCAAATTTGCGCGTGGGGAAGTCGTGCGCTAACCACACATGCGCAGTTATGTGTTTTTAATTGCTCTCCAATATTTAAACAATGCTTCCCCATGACAACATCAGCAGACAATAATAAATTAAAACTCTAATTTATATATATAACCCTGTTTATATAACGTAGGCATAAACAATATTGGGAAAATACAATACTGCAGTAAAATATTGATCGGTCAAATCTGATTATACTGCAGTAGCGGACATTTCCAATTGACGTAATCCCTGACGTAATGGAGACATCTCTTGTTAATATATTTAGGTCGTAAACGGGATGAGTTGTCTTTCTTACGGAATGGGGCGTCCAATAGGGATAATGACCATAAATGTATCTGTTTTTTTAGCAATTCGGCTACTACTTCTGTACTGCTGTCTATCAACGGTTATTGGTTACCCTTTTGAGGGCCCCTATTAACAGCACATGCGCGAGCTTGTAATCGGATGTTGTCATTTTTAACTATGAAGTGAACTTATCTTTACTCTGTATGTTGTTTTTGTTTGAAAAATATCAAATAACAACAAACAGTACAATAAACATTATTTTCTGTTCGGCTACTACTTGCATACCAGTAATGTTAAGTTCTTTGCGAGATACAAGTTTGCATACAAATATTAACCAAGTTTTCTAAGTATGAAAGGGGCCATAATTCTGTCAAAATAAAAGCAGGAGTTATGTCACCTGACTGTGGTGTCATCTAATTATGCTGAATACATGTGTGAAGTTTCAATCCATTGTGAAAAGTGGTTTGGAAGATACAAACTTACATACAAACTTCAACCAAATTTACAAACTAACTTTAAACAAGTTAAGGGACCACAAATCTGTCAAAATAAAAACAAGAGTTATGTCACCTAACTCTGTGGTGTCATCTAATGTTGCTGATGATGTGTGAAGTTTCATTCCATTATGTAAAGTGGTTTGGGAGATACAAGCTCATACAACCTTTAACCAAGCTTACATACAAACTTTAACCAAGCTTACTAAGTATGAAAAGGGCCATAATTCAGTCAAAATAAAAGCAAGAGTTATATCACCTGACTGTGGTGTCAACTATTGCTGCTGAATACATGTGTAAAGTTTCAATCAATTATGTAATGGGGTTTGGGAGATACAAGCTTAATTATAAACTTTAACCAGGGGACGCAGACGACGACAACAGCGACAACTATCAAGTGATGACAATAGCCCTCAAATTTTTTCCTTCGGAAAAGTCGAGCTAAAAATGACCAAAATCAAAACTGGGTCCTTAAATTATTTTGAGGAGTATATATAATATAAAAACAAACCCTGAATTAACTAACTGAAATTTGCTTGTAACTTTTGACCATGGACCTATTTAAAGTATATGTAAGTCCATGTTTTGGTCAAAATCAACTGTTAAGGGTAATTTTGTTTGTTGTCAAACTCGTATGGAATTTTGATACAACTCTATATACTACATTTTGCAACTAGAAGAACTAACTCCAATTTCAATACAAAGACAAAATGAATGTGCATGTTTTTGCTCTCTTATGCAATGGCTGATTTTGTTTGCTGTCTAACTTCTCCAAGAATCTTTATACTAAATTTCTTAAATGTTCAAAACAATTTACTCAAATTATTGCAGGCAAATTATCAGGGCCATAAATGTAACACAAATGGTGTTTTATCAAACTCAATCAAAATGATATAGGCAAAAATATTTATACCAAATTTGATAAAAGATACAATGTCCGTTAACGCATAACCCAAACTAAAATCCATGTAATCAAGGGACATAACTCATGAAACGGATAATTCTCATGGTCACACTCAGCCAACATCTTTGCAAACATTCTTATTACATTTATTATATTTTATTGAAAACATATACAATTGATAACAATTAAAACTTAATAACTAAAGTGTTTTATTTAGTAGAAGTCTCCTAGGGTTCTTTATGTTCCGTCATTCCCTCAAATCCCTTGGAATTTTTTAACAAAACTTCATCACAATTGTGGTTCATGGGAAGGAAGTTTGGGATTGTTATTCGGGTCATCTTGTCACAGGTCAAGGTCACTGCTAGCTTAAGTTTAAACAGACTGATTTGTTTTACATTGATTGCAAAACAAGTTCTTGCAACTTAGATTAATCAATCTTGATGGCTTCCTGGGAAAAACGAGGATTAATTATCTTGCTCCAGGATAAATAGATCTGCCTATTCTAAACATATGCATATTTCAATGTTAACAATAATAGGTCATGGTTTTTCAAGATATTTTAAAGTAAGTATTCAAATTTTGAAGTTTGCGACGGTATAATTCAGTCGTTTAAATTTTGGCGACACAGCAGAGCCGTTAAACATGATTTGCGACCATTAAACGACTGATTTACTGTCACCAATGTCAACATTTTGAATTTTGCGACGGTATATCAGTCATTTAATGATCGCAAATTTTGGCGACACATTTAAGCAGAGCCGTTAAATAGAGTTTAATTAACATTGTTGTTGTGATACGGAAAATAATTCCCTCGTGAGAAAGATTCTTGCGATATAGAAACGAGTACACTTGTACACGAGTTTCTATATCGCAAGAATCTTTCTCACGAGGGAATTATTTTCCGTATCATGACAACAATGTAACTTAAACTTTATATTATATATTCTGTGATGAATTTCTTTCCAATCGTCTTTTGACACAAGATATTTCTTCGGTCACTCCTTTGGCGACAGCGTGGAGTAATACATAAATATCTTGACGTCACTCACGCTTTGCGACGTCACAATATTGCTGCACTGGCACAGGCTGGAACCGTCCTCTAGACGATGATGGCTGGGGTTCAGGGGGCATTTCCAGCATTTTTTGGTTGCATAGGCATTTCAGGACCACAAAATTCAGAAGTTTTTAACAGTTCTTCAACCTGCTAAGAAAGCAGTTCTTAAAATCTGGCTACTGTGCTATCTTGCACACTAGGCGAGATATCATAGTAGAGGAAGAGATATGTTTTAGATTTTCTCAAATTGGGAAATTTCTATAATTCATCACACAATATATAATATAAATTTGCGACCATTAACTACCGTCACAAAAGTCAAAATTGCAATACTGATTAACCCGTTTCTAATGCATTTCATTGTTTTTACTCACAAAAGAATTGAAATAAAAATGACATTACGTTTTGGAAGGTTGAACATCACAATTGACTGGATTTGCGACGTGTTATGCACTACTTAATAGTTGCAAATGTTTGAACATCAACCAATGGGATTGCAAGATTTTTGCAAGTGCGTTAGAATCTGTATGTTAGGATATTAAAGAAACAGTATAATAGGATCATTACTAGAGTAACGTGTTCTGAAAGTTTGTATCACCTCGAGTAGGTAGATGCCAGATCAAGGATCACACGAGAGGCGGAGCCTCGAGTGTGATCCTGATCTGGCATTTACCCACGAGAGGTGATACAAACTTCCAGAACACGTTACTCTAGTAATGATCCTTTTATTATATACCTCGAACACATCATTAACATAGACATTTTTGCATTGCTATTGCATTACACATTCAATAAAACATATTATTTCTCGAAAAAGTGCAGCGGGAAAATGTATGTAGTTTTAAGGTGCTGGTGTTCATTGGTCTGACCTACTTGTTTTGTTTGTATGACGTAACGTCGTCTTGACGCATAATGGCGTAAAACTTGCTTGAATCACTGGAAAAACCGCTGTTCTATTTTTAGTAAGATAGTGATACTAATTCTATTTTTAGTAGGATAGTGATAACCTGGAGTGTGATACAGGTTGTTGTATTCCATTGTAAGAACATGAAGGTTCTATGTATATATTATTGATAGGTATATAATAAACATATATACACAATGTTAAGATAATCACAGTTTTAATCATGGACTGATAATATCACAGGGAATTATTGGCTTCACGTATCACAATGTTTCAGATATCACAGTTTAGAGCATCATAAAGTATTTGGATTTAAAAGGCTATCATAAATACATTAATCTGTTAGAGAGAATACATGAATGTCATAGAAACATTTGAACTATACCGAAACGAAAAAAGTGTTTCAGATATCACAGTTTAGAGCATCGTAAAGTATTTGGATTTAAAAGGCTATCATAAATACATTAACCTGTTAGAGAGAATACATGAATGTCATAGAAACAATCATAAATACATTAATCTGTTAGAGAGAATACATGAATGTCATAGAAACATTTGAATTATACCTAAACATAAAAAAGTATTTTGACCTAACGATGGCCCAAAACATCCATTAAACCAGTCTGACTTATTTCCAGTGGGGTTCTTATACATGGCAAGTTATAATAATTAATGAAAATAGACAGATAATGACATAAAAGCAAACAAAACATGCAAAGTTTAAGGTGCTTGGAAAAGTATTTTAAAATATGTGTTTGTATAATATACATTTAAAAGAGTACACACAGCGATATTATTCAGAACAATTTTCTCAAATAAAAATGAGACTTTTAAATTCTGAATACTATTCATTCGTCAGTCATATTTCTCAAAAGGTTTTTCTTAGCAGATGTTTTAAAATGTGTATATTTGTTGTACATGTTAAGTTCCAAACTTTAATAGCACTACAACAGAATGTTCAGCTCCATAGCAAAGGGGCATAGGGAAATTAAATTTGCTTGATCTAGTTCTCATAAATGCTGTATGAGAGCTCTAAGCTTTCCTGTTTCAGAGAGGAAATTAAAGTTTTTCCCTTTATAGTTTATGCAAAACATGGGGTTGGCCTATTTTGATCCCAGGATCACCTTTTGAATATTCTTGACAGAGAACCGTAGGCTATAATATAACTTGCAAAACATAAGATGTACGTCTATCTATTTAGTAATTTAGTAGCAGTAGTTTTAGAGCTTCTGGACCTTAAGCTTGTGCTACATGCAATATATGAGAGCTCTATTGGTTAGGGGCCAGTTTCCGTCCAAGCCCAATTTCCGTCATTCTAATTTAAAAATTTCTAATTTTTTTACACTGCAAATTACTTGCGCATGTTACTTATTGACAGAAGTTTAGCACTGACAATTGGAAACAAAAGAAACAACCAAAAAGTAAATAAACGGTACAAAAATGAAAGGGATTTCTCCGAAAATTGTGTTTACTTCCTTATATGGCATTGGGGATGCGCGCGCATACTGCCACATAATAAATTATTTAAAAATATAACACTGTTATGACATCATATTTTTATAACACTTCAGCAGACGCAGTTAAAATATACTGTGATAATATATTTTGACCGAAGAGAAGCAACTCAATACCTGTATCTGCTTGATTTACACAGAGTTACCCATCGTTATAGTGTAAATTGTCGTCATGGTGATATTACATTGGCGTTACCAGGCGCATTATTATAGCTATCGAGGTGAATGATGGAACAATGCAAACATACAATTTTTACAAATGAAATTGTTGAATAGACTTGTAAACATGTTTTTAGTTCATACAATTTTACTGTAAAATGACCTAGTTGTATCTATCACTCGATAAAAAACATGACGGAAACTGGGCGTGTAAACAAAATGATTTCTCAGTTTTACTCTATTTATAAAAAGGTCACGTGCAACTTCGATAATTTATATAAAGCAAAATTCTTTGGTATCAAATTTCCAGGAAGAGGTAACCTAATAGAAACTAGAGTAAAAATTGTCAGGATACATAAATTTGTCTAACAAATACGTTTATGTTTGCAAAAGTGACGGAAAGTGGCACCCGACCAGTATGCCTTAAATTGTGGTTTCAGAGAAGATTTATTAAAATTTTCCTTATATGTCTATGTAAAACATGCAAAATCTATATAAAAGACCATTTTTCAAAACAGATTAACAGAAACAAAACTTATATACCAAAACAGAATTGATGACATCAAATTAGAAAAATACAATACCGGGTAAGACATTTAGCAACATATGATTTTAAACGTTTTAAAATACTAATTGAAATAGTTATATCCATAAACATTATGGAGGAATATAATATTATACCTTCTTGTTTATATGTCATGCATTTATTCATACAAATCAATATTCATTCAGAAGCAAATACATGTATATAGATAAGCAAATGTAAATACTATAGTAATGTAATTCTACAAAGCGTTTAATATGCTATAATTATAAAATTATATATATGTACATATGTATATATATCTATAATAATACTATAGTAATACTATACAGTGCTTACCTATTACCTAGTATTAATTAGATATTCATAGATATTTAACAGAAAGCTTGATCTCTGTAAGCATCAGGGCCCTGTTTTATGAAACATCTTACGACTATTATGATTGTAAATCAATTTCTTAAATGCTTCACTATAAATTACACTTTAAATGAACGTGATTTCATTTCATCTTCTTATACGTGTAATATTTCTGCACTATGTGCACACATAATTGTCTACATTGAATGCTAAAAAAAGTGAATGATTTTAAAATTTGAGACTTATCGTAAGATGTTTAATAAAACAGGGCCCTGAATATTTATCCGAGGATCCAGGGTAATAAATCCACTACACTGCAGTCAACATCTGTTTTTTTCTGTTTGTCTTTTCCTATCGGACAATCTTTTCTACGTCTCTCACTGAAAATAAAATTTGAATTATTAAATCGGTACAACATTTAAACTAGAACTGGAGAAAAGCTGGCATGCCATTGTAAATACCTGCTTTTTGCATTCTCAGGGTTCTAAGAACTTTCTAAATTCTGTTCAGGCCTCATCCCGGGCGGCGGCGCTCCAAAGGTCGACCGACATTTCTAAAACATGCCTGCACAAGTTTCAATATTATAACCTTTAAACTGCAACCTTTATAATAGTAAAATGATACCTATAAACTACCAAGATTATTATTTTTTTAATTACTATATAGGTTTTTAGATGTGAAATATTGAAGTATTATATGTAAGGCAATATCAGATTTTTTTAGTCTCTTAAAATATCCCTTGTTGTTCTGACAACACTTATTTCTCTTTATATTAAGCAAACTTGTCCGAAATGTGTTTCCATATATTATATGGTTATACTGGACATAAACATATGACTCACATCAACCTAGAACATATTGCGAAAAACTCATCCATTTAAACACAGTGTCATCCCATTTATAATCTGAAGCAGATTAAGAGTTGTGAACCAAACAACCCATGCTATTGAACATGTTGACTAAAGTTTGGTGCTTGACCCTGTTACCCATATGTATCTATGTTTATTGATGTTAAATGTTTATTATTGATTCTGCCTTTCAAGGTCATTTAAATAAATAGCATGTTGATGTTGCATTTTATGGTACAGAAACTTCTAGAGAGTTCTATGACAGTAACAATAATAAATAAATTTATTAGTTGTCCAGTATTTGGTTAAGAATAAAAAGTATTAAAAAGAGACAATGTAAATTCATATAAGACGTTTTTTCGGCAGTTTAAGCTGGCTTTTGGCCTCGCAGGAGGTGTGTCTGTGTAAGCCTATCAAAACTTGAATTGAAAGCTGAAAGCAATACAGAAATTATGAAAGCCTACGGTGTTTATTAAACTGAATGCTGATTGGCTAAATTTGTCTGACAAAACTGAATGCTGATTGGCTAAATTTGTCTGACAAGGCCAAATGAATCTAGTAGATTTGTTTATAGAGTGTAGTTGTTGATAAATGGTATATCGTTAGGTGATTTGTATCGCTGTACTTCAGTTGTGACCGGAAAAGATGAAGAAAGGAATAGAAATGCTGAAATTGCAAACTGGTAATGAAACCCTATTAAAAATTACATATCGCCGTGATTTCATAGTCACGTGATTTTTCAAGGTGCCCAGATCGTCTTCTCTGAAACCACAAGGGCTACAGCTTTAATATTTTGAGTGTAGCATCCTATAATGGTCCTTTACCAAGCTGTACAAATGGTGACCCTGGGGATAAACCCCTCACAATGGGTCAAAATTTCACATAGAAATATTAGGAAATACATTTAAAAATCTTCTTTTTTGAAACCCACAAGGTTAGAGCTCTGATATTTGCATGAAGCATCATCTAACAGAGTACACTTTGCCAGTAGATCGATTCAGGCCCCTAGTGGGCCTCTTGTTTTCAGTGTTATGGCCCTTTGAATATTTTAACAATTGGCCTTCCGTAATGGAAGGCAATAACTTGTTTTGTTCAAATTCCCCACACTGGCACTGCCGTGTCAACTTTTATCGGAATACCGATAGAAAACGTTATATTGCTCTACTCTATACCTTACATATCGCTATTAAAATTATTTCACTTCATGACCATCAATCACTTATACATTGTGCTTCCCCAAACGCGCCAACTATCATTTTTAAAGACATTTCTTGTTATTATTGTGCTCATATATAGTAAAAGTGATTTTGAATTATTTGGACTATCGTGGAGAACTATACCAGGAAAGAATCAAAATAAATTTGGATTAAAACGACACTTGACAATTTTGATTAAAGGACTTGACAATTTGGATTAAAGGTATACTTGGCAATATTATTAGGACTTTATTCTAAAATTGGATTTTAAAGAAATACTGGATCTAATTTATGAGTATTCTGTAAGAGAATATTTTTCATTGTAAAATTTGAATACATTTGTCATTTGCTGATTTTATACAAAAAAAAAAAGTTTCGTTTTAACTGTTTTAACAGTCACAAAGTCTATTGATGATACATACAAAATGAAGTTTCACCTCATTATCTAAAGTGGATAAGGAGATTAGGACCAGATATACAGAATTTTCATATTCCTTATGAAATACGGAGATGATAACCTGAGGCATTTTTTAATAGTGTCAGTGATGGGGTCATCAGAATTTAATATTTCCTTAGTGTTTTGAAAAAGTGCCTTTCCCTCAACACATTCAATTCTGGAACTCAGCCAGTAACAAGTAAATATAAATACCTGTAGAAGATACTGTACCTGAACTGTTATAAGTGTTCAATGGAATGAACCACCTTTCCACAGGTCGGACACACAGTTAATTGTCTGGTGCAATCCCGACAGCAGATTGCATGCCCACATGGCAGCAGATTCACATTAACCTCTTCTGCAAAACACTTTATACAAAACTTGACAGGTTCTGTCCTATGGTTGTGGGAGGCACTGGTTGGCGATTCTTGAAAAAACAGAAACAAAAAAAAAGTTTATAAATACAATAATTACATTCTATTAATATAAGAAAAAAAGTTCACTGTTGAGAGGAGGAATGGCAATGGGTGGGTCTCTGTCTGATAACCAGAGTTTGTTATATATGTCAATATGTCACTAACTTGGAATTGTAATATAAGTCAATATGCCACTAACTTGGAATTGTAACATAAGTCAATATGCCACTAACTTGAAATTGTAATATAAGTCAATATGCCACTAACTTGGAATTGTAATATAAGTCAATGTGCCACTAACTTGGAATTGTAATATAAGTCTATATGCCACTAACTTGGAATTGTAATATAAGTCTATATGTCACTAACTTGGAATTGTAATATAAGTCAATATGCCACTAACTTGGAATTGTAATATAAGTCAATATGCCATTAACTTGAAATTGTAATCTAAGTCAATAAGCCACTAACTTGGAATTGTAATATAAGTCAATATGTCACTAATTTGGAATTGTAATATAAGTCAATAAGCCACTAACTTGGAATTGTAATATAAGTCAATATGTCACTAATTTGGAATTGTAATATAAGTCAATATTTCACTAACTTGGAATTGTAATATAAGTCAATATGTCACTAATTTGGAATTGTAATATAAGTCAATAAGCCACTACCTTGGAATTGTAATATAAGTCAATATGTCACTAATTTGGAATTGTAATATAAGTCAATAAGCCACTAACTTGGAATTGTAATATAAGTCAATATGCCACTAACTTGGAATTGTAATGTAAGTCAATATGTCACTAACTTGGAATTGTAATATAAGTCAATATGCCACTAACTTTAAATTGTAATATAAGTCAATATGCCACTAACTTGGAATTGTAATATAAGTCAATATGCCACTAACTTGGAATTGTAATATAAGTCAATATGTCACTAACTTGGAATTGTAATATAAGTCAATATGTCACTAACTTGGAATTGTAATATAAGTCAATATGCAACTAACTTGAAATTGTAATATAAGTCAATATGCCACAAACTTGGAAATCTTCGTGTTCACAATGATTAGAAGTGGTAGAAAATAACAAGTTTTCAATGCTTATGCCCTGATTTTTGTGTCAAATTTGACATAATAATTCAAGTAACTTTAAATCTTTTAAGTGTGAAAGACAATAGTTAATGCAGTTAAAGAATAGTCAAATGTTCCAAAAATGTAATCATTTAATTGGAGTTAATGAGGCTGGCATAACATCAATCAGAGAGTATGAAATCAAATTAATTTGACCATATTCGGCCTTTGACCCACTGACCATTAAATTAATATAATATGAGTAATTCTCTCACTGTGACGTTCAAACTCCCCAGATTGGATCCCCTTTCTGTTACAGTAACCACTGCCACCACACAATTGTATAGGTGAATTAATTTTTTGGTTAAATATTTTTTAGGTCAATATTTCTACTTGCTTTTTTCATAATATAGGAAAATAGTGTGTAAAACGGTATCTGGTTACAAAAATAATTTATTTATTCAAAGAAATAAATTTTAGCGAATATGAACACCAGTTACTTGGTTACTTGTAAACAAACATGTATTCCGTTGAGAACATTACAGAAGCTGTGCGTAAATTTAATAAAGAGATTACACCCAAGCATAGATACATATTTAAATCTATGACCCAAGCCAAAACAGGTTGAATGTTTTCAACATCTTCTTGAAGGTGATGATGTCATTGCCAATTGCCTGTTGGTTGCGGCAAGAGTTTGTTGTACCAAGCAATACCTAGTGTATCACCATTTTTTGTAATCACATGGCCTCAGCTATCGTCATGTGATTTTTGTTGTGGCAGGGATAATTGGCTACAATATCACTGCGCGGAGGTTGTGTGACCTTGTGTGAAGTTTCACGAATGTCACACAGAGTTTTTGTGTGGAAAGGTTTTCATGATCAGGTCACTGTGACCTTGACTTTGACCTATTGCAAAATCAATACTAGACTTATTCACAACAACAAAATAAGGAATGAATATTTCAACTTTTTTTTTTTTAAAACGAGTGGAAACCAATGTGGGGGCAGACGAAAGTACACAGAGCATTCACCGATAGGGGACTAATAAGAGTCCTTTCACCAAGGGCAGGCCATCTGTGAGGTTTCACGAGTGTCACCCTACAAAGTTTGAACATAATTGTTGTGCTGCAAGACAAGTTTTTTGAGGATCGGGTCGTCATAGTGATCATGACTTTCACCTACTGACCTCAAAATTAATATAAAAGCTCTGTTCACCAACAACAGTTTACCTACACAGGAAAAATGTTTTGACATGTGCCACATACGTGTTACTTTCTTATTATTTGCATGTTTCTTTCATATGTGCATCATGTTATTTACATATGTGTCACATACATGTATGTACAACATATATTTTTTATGTTAAAATAATACACCTGTGCCACATATGAAATTTATACATATGTATTTCAAATGAAACTATTATGCATAAAATCCATAAAGTATTCATAAAGACAATTTGTAGAATACTGTAGAAAATGGTTTAACAACCTGTTATTAAGTAAAAAATACTTTCAAATGTATTACAGATGTGTTATTTTCCGCTGTTATTGGTTCGATCTGGCTGGTTATTGAACTTGTGCGAGCTTTCATTGATATTGACAATCTGGTAAAGTTTGGTAAAGATCGGATGAAAAATGAAGGCCTTTGGCCAGTAGAGCTAAAAATCATCAGCTCCAAAAAGTTGGTCAAGGTCATAGATGAAATCCAGGCATCCAAAAAAACGATGCACTAACGAAGACACAACTATGTCAAAATAGAATATGTTTTCTCCCAAAGATTAAGCTATAAATTAGGTTTAAAACATCTAGTGCATAATTCTAGTTCATGAGAAAGTGATGTAAATGTAACAATTAAAGTTAAGATACAACTATAAGCAAAGTTTGAAAGGTCTTAGTGCATACAGTTTGTGAAAAAGTGAACTAAACGCCAAAGTTAAAGGTAAAAATTATAAGTTTATCTACCCTTGCTTGGAGGGTCAAGGTCACTTCCACATTTGCTTTGTCACGCTGCGATGTACCACTCAAGATACAACTATAAGCAAAGTTTTAAAGGTCTAGTGCATACAGTTTGTGAAAAAGTGACCTAAACGCAAAAGTTGAACCTAAAATTATTAAGTTATCTGCCCTTTGCTTGGAGGGTCAAGATCACTTCCATATTTGCTTTGTCACATTGCCATGTATCACCCAAGATACAACTATAAGCAAAGTTTGAAAGGTCTAGTGCATACAGTTTGTGAAAAAGTGACCTAAACGCAAAAGTTGAACCCTAAAAATTAGTAAGTTATCTGCCCTTTGTTTGGAGGGTCAAGGTCACTCCCACATTAGCTTTATCACGTTGCGATGTACCACCCATGATACAACTTTAAACAAAGTTTGAAAGGTCTAGTGCATATAGTTTGTGAGAAAATGACCTAAACGCAAAACTTGAATGTTGACACCGCCGCCGCCGCCGCCGGAAAAGCAACACCTATGTCTCTTTTTTTCTTCGAAAAGGCGAGACAAAAACTCGCGGCATTCCCATTAGTTTTTCTTCATAACTTGCATTTGTTCTGTCATCAATATTAATTATAAGAATAGTATAAAACAAATTGTGTTTGCATATTATTCACTTTTTATTATATTGCACCCGTAATATATTTAAACCTACAGTAGAATAAATAAATAATAATTAACCACTGTACACCTCCACCCACCCCCATCCCTACTACCCATAAAATATGTCATTTTTGAGTGGTCACCAGGGCTACAAAATACCACTTACAAAAATACTAGTACTTGGACAAACTTGGACCATCCAACCCAAAGTGTTCAAAAATATATATTAAGCTATTGAACGTAAGCACGGACGGACAGACAGACGGACGGTCAGACAGACAGACAATCACCGAACAATAAGCCTGGACTTGCTTCGCAATCTGGCTAAAAATTATATAAAATATACTCACCAGTGTGAATAACCTGTACTTGTGATCCATGATTTTGATTACTGGTAGTTTGTACATTATTAGGTGGAACTGGTACAGCAGTTACTCTGGTAGGGGTCAGGTGCTGGTTATCAGTGTTGCCTGAATAGCTGTTTCTGGTCACTGTTTGATTGCTGCGTCTGTATCTGGTCACTGTTTGATTGTTGCGTCTGTTTATGGTCTGAGTCTCTTCGCAGGCCACGACACTGACATTTTGGTTGAGATAAGAAATTTCTAGGGACTGACCTGCGGCACCTAAGGTTTCTTGAACAGGACTGGGTGGAAGAGTATTACCAATTTGGAAATTCTGATTGACACCATCTTCTGCCGGATGTCCAACTTCATTTGGCACAATATTGGTATATGGTTCTACAGTAAGCAGTGCTCTTCGAAAGTATCGTATCATTTCCAAAGAAATAACTCGACAAAATGGAATCGCGATAACATCTATCTCCATGAAATGTTGAAATAAGTTTTTTGAGTAGCTATACGTTAATTCTTTCTGTTTCTGCATACAAGAATCAATACTGCTGTAAAAATGCTTTCCTATCATACATCTTCTCTCGTTTAACTGGGCAAACTTGGGAACAGCATCATGAGTTATAACACTAAGGCAGTAGTACTCACAATTATATAAATAGATACCGGAACAGCATTTGACGTTCTTATAAAGATCCATTTCAAACCATGATTGTGTAACATAGAGTCTGGAATTGACAAATTGACAAGTGTCAAAGATAGTGCCATTAAAATTTGCGATATTTCCTGCACTGTCTGGGAAGCCCGAAAAATGTACTGATTGTTCTTCTGGAACTGTTGCAAGACTGCCACATAAACAAAATACTTTGGTGTCATCAACAGTTTTCGGAAATGTTTCATCCATGCATGCAGTCGATCAAAAACATTAAGTTGGGCTTGGGATTTATCTGAGAAAATTTGGTTTCTGTCGGGCATATACACACATATGGTGTCAATGGGTACAGTCTCTCCACCAGCAATTTCTGGATCTGGGCAGATGTCAAAACCATGGGACTGATACTGATTGTGGTTTTCGGGTACCTCACAAACACCAAGCTGCTGTTGTTCTTCTGTGATCAATGCAGATACATTACTTTGTTGGTCGAGATGTGTCTCCCACTCCTTGTTTGCTTCATGTATAGTAACTCTTATTCGGATGATCTGCAATGACAGAAATAGAAAAGATGATACTTCAGCTTTTCTGTACTTTACCCACAGTAAAGCACATGTGCCATAAATAATCTTATTTTGAACAGTCACAACATGTAGCACCACAACAAGCAAAACTGGTGTGTGAGTGTATATGGCATACAATTTCTATACCTAAATAAACTAGAGCTGTCGCCTTTTAAGGGCGACAAATAAACCCCCGCTACCGGTACCCCCCATTCTCCACCCTACCGTTTGAGTAAATATTGATTGGAATGGGATTTTCATGATCAGGTAATGGTGGCCTTGACCTTTGACCTACTGACCTCAAAACCACAGGGGGCCATCTTTTCATCACAGGCAGTCCACCAAGTTTTATGAGATTTGCTTCAGGGGGGGGAGGAGTTATGGAGCGGACAAGATTTTTCATTATCGGGTGCCGGTGACCTTTGACCTACTGACCTCAAAATCAATATGGGTTGTCCTCTCACCAGAGGCAGTTCATCTATGAAGTTTCAAGATATTTGCTTCAGGGGGAGAGGAGTTATAGAGCTGACAAGATTTTTCATTATCGGGTCCCAGTGACCTTGACCTTTGACCTACTGACATCAAAAGCAATAGGAGTTGTCCTCTCAGCACAAGCAGCAGTTCACCTATGAATGCTTAAGGGGGAAAGGAGATATGCAGCGGACTTCACCTATGAAGTTTCATGAGATTTGCCTCAGGGGAGAGGAGTTATGGTGCGGACAAGGTTTTTCATTATCGGGTGCTGGTGACCATGACCTTTAACCTACTGACCTCAAAATCAATAGGGTCATCCTCTCACCACAAGCAGTTCACCAATGAAGTTTCATGAGATTTGCCTCATGGGGAGTGGAGTTTTGGTGTGGACAAGGTTTTTCATTATTGGATACCAGTGACCTTGAAATTTGACCTACTGACCTCAAAATCAATAGGGGTCATCCTCTCACCACAGGCAGGTTCCCCTATGAAGTTTCATGAGATTTGCTTCAGGGGGAGAGGAGTTATGGAGCGGACAATGTTTTTCATTATTGGGGCCTGGTGACCTTGATATTTGACCTACTGACCTCAAAATCAATAGGGGTCATCCACTCACAACAGGCAGTTCGCCTATGAAGTTTCATGAGATTTGCCTCATGGGGAGTGGAGTTTTGGTGTGGACAAGGTTTTTCATTATTGGATACCAGTGACCTTGAAATTTGACCTACTGACCTCAAAATCAATGGGGGTCATCCTCTCACCACAGGCAGTTCCCCTATGAAGTTTCATGAGATTTGCTTCAGGGGGAGAGGAGTTATGGAGCGGACAATGTTTTTCATTATTGGGGCCTGGTGACCTTGATATTTGACCTACTGACCTCAAAATCAATAGGGGTCATCCACTCAAAACAGGCAGTTCGCCTATGAAGTTTCATGAGATTTGCTTCAGGGGGAGAGGAGTTATGGAGCGGACAATGTTTTTCATTATTGGGGCCTGGTGACCTTGACCTTTGACCTACTGACCTCAATATCAATAGTGGTCATCCTCTCACCACAAGCATTTCACCAATGAAGTTTCATGAGATTGCCTCAGGGGGAGTGGAGTTATGGTGTGGACAAGGTTTTTCATTATCGGGGCCTGATGACCTTGACCGTTGACCTACTAACCTCAAAATCGATAGGGGTCATCCTCTTATCACAGGAAGTCGACCCATGAATTATGAATTTTATGAGATTTGCTTCTTTGGGAGAGGAGCTATGGCGCGGAAATGGTTGCGTCTACAGACAGACAGACATACAGACGAACAGATGGACAGGGTGAAACCAGTATACCACCATAAACGGTGGGGGGTGGGGGGGGGGGGGGGGGGGGGGGGGGAGGGGGGTATAATGATGGAAGCTTTCCACATTTACACTGCCTATAGCTATGAATAACTATAAATAGGCATGTTATATACATTACATTTACACCATTGGTGAATGCAATACGATATCATGCTGATTCATCTACATGATCAAGTTTTAACTCAACACACATGGGAGTATAATGATGTTTAAAACAATGGCTGTAAACGAACCTCTGAACTTCAGTTTTTAGGGACATTTGGACACCTATTGAGGAAACATCTAGGGAAAACGATAGTCATTCCTGATGATAAATGCCTTCAACTTCACATACGAAATCCGACGCCTGGAAACAAGACGTAATTTTACCAAAATTCCAGGCATCAAATAGTTGGTTACTATTTAAATTAAATAGAAAAACCAGGCGTCAACTAGATGGAAACATGGAAAGTAGCAGGAATTTGTGGCGCAATATGCAATAATCTACTTCTGCACCAGGAATAATCTACGGGCATCATTTAGGCAGACGTAGAACACAACAAGAGCTCCAAGAGGGCCTGTATTGCCTTACTGGCTATATGGAGTTTGTGGCTGGGGGATGGGGGCGGGGAATATTAGTTGTTGTGGCCCATATGACAAAGCCTTTGTCCTGCATTGAGCAAAATGGCAGTCAAACATAAATTCCCCCAAGTACCCATGTAGAAAGTGATCTCTTTACGCCAGAGCAACAAACCCCATTTTATAAATACATTCACATTTGGACAAGATAGTAAATTGTTTGCGTTTTTTTACCCGATTACCCCCTAGGGGGCCCCAGCAGACGGAACCAAAATACGAACATTTATTGTGCATCTACACATCCTTAACTAAGAAATACACCACACATCAAAGGGTATGGAGGGAGTTAGCATCACCAGATGGAAACTCTGTTATAATAAATTACTGCAAGTTCCGCAAGTTGCACCCCTGTAGAGGGGCCTCTTTATGCAGGCGAACAAAACTTGTTTATAATGTTGTGCCTTGAGTCCCTAAATAACCATTCCAAATTAGAACTAGGTTGATTTTAGTAAAAACAGATGTCTCCTCCACTGGTGAAAGGGCCATAAATCCGCCGAAAATCATTCAACTGGAACATGACAATGATATACGCAACCTGGTTCAGGACAAAGTTTGTGTATTAAAATGGTTAAAGAGCCACAACTCCAATAAAAAAAATCATTCAACTAAAACACAACAATATGCACAACTAGGCTCTGTACTAATCATTCCTGCCATGTTTCGTTGAAATCCAACCAAGAGTTCACGAAAACTATTCCAGATAAAGTTTGTGTATAATGGAATAACTCTGTCAAAAATCATTCAACAGGAACTCGGCGATGATAATGTGCAACTAGGCTACCTAAAGCCCGAAAGGACGGTGACGTTTGATGTTTGTCTGCAATCTTGTCTTGTCGTGCCCGCAATGGTTTATTCTCTTGCTGCTCTGGTTTCTGACAAGTCATTGAGTACCTTCTTTGTGGCTTTCTAGGCTATTGTTTTTTTGTATTAATATATACACGTACATCTTTGTGTTTTACTTATATTGCCTATTAATGCTGCCTTGTTGGTTAGAGAATAGTTCATTTATTTACAATGTCCCATTTTTTTGGTATGACAGTAGGGTAAGTGTGAGATTTGGTGCACCCTAGAACCTATAGTTTAAACTCCCAGCGGCCTTTTTTGCCACTGACCATTCCTAGGCGGTAGCCCTATTGTCAACCCTTTTTGTGTTTGTAACATCATATGCCTTTAGTCTTTGTTGACATTGTCATGCATGTTTGTCCTTTTGCGTATTTTTGGGTTTACTGTGTTCTGTGAAAGAAGCATTTCCTGTTCGACTTTTATAATTATTTGTACTAATCATCCCTGCCAAGTTTCTTTGAAATCCGGCCAGGGGTTCAGGAGAACTAGTCTGAACAAAGTTAGTGTATTAAAACTGTTAAAGGGCCGTAACTCTGCCAAAAATCATTCAACCAGAAGACGATGATGATATGCGCAACTAGGCTTGGTAATGATCATTCCTGCAAGGTTTCGTTGAAATCCAGCCAGGGATTCAGGAGAACTAGATCGGACAAAGTTTGTGTACTAAAACTTTTAAAGGGCCATAACTCTCCCAAAAAATCATGCAACTTTAACACAGCGATGATATACAAAACTAGGCTTGGTACTAATCATCCCTAAAAAGCTTTTTTGAAATACGGCCAGGAGTTCAGAAGAGACTAATCTGGACAAAGTTTGTGTATTAAAACCTTTAAAGGCCCAGTTTGTGTATTAAAACCTTTAAAGGCCCATAACTCCGCCAAAAATCATGCAACTGAAACACGGTAATGCTATGCACAATTAGGCTTGATACTGATCAACTTTGCCAAGTTTCACTGAAGTCCGTCCAGGGGTTCAGGAGAACTAGTCCGGACAAAGTTTGTGAAAACCTTTAAGGGGCCATAACTCTGCCAAAACTCTTAACTCCGCCAAAAATCTTTCATGGTATGTACAACTAGACCGGGTACTGATCATCCCCGCAATTTTTTGTTGAAATTTGGCAAGAGGTGTTCAGGGGAACTAGTCCGGACAAAGTTTGTGTACTAAAACCTTTAAAGGGCCATAACTCTGCCAAAATCATTCAACCGGAACACGATGACAATATGCAAAACTTGGCTTGATACTGATCATCCCAGCAAAGTTTCGTTGAAATCCGGCCAAATGAAGGCCCTACCGTCTTAACGAGGTAAAATACAGCAACTAAAGCAAGGGCCATAACTCTGGTATTACTAATCCCATTTGGCTGGTTTTCAAGCTTTTCCTCGCTTTCATTCATATTAACAACCTGGTAAAGTTCGGTAAAGATCGGATGAAAAATGAAAGCCCTATCATCTTAACAAGACAAAATACAGCATTTTTAACTAAATCAAGGGCCTGGTGTTACTTAAGTCCGAACTGGCTGGTTTTCGAACTTGTCCAAGCTTGCCTTGATATTAACAATCTGTGCAAGTTTGGTAAGATCAAATAATAAATGAATGTGCTAGAGTGTTCACGAGGCAGAAAATGGCATTTTTTAGCAAAACCAGGGCCATAACTCTGGTGTAACTGATCCGATCTGGCTGGTTTTCAAATTTGTCCGAGCTTTCATTGATATTAACAATGTGTGCATGTTCGGTAAATATCAGATAATAAATGAAGGTGCTAGAGTGGTCACAAGGTAGACAAGAGCACCGCCAACGGTGCAGACGCTCGACTTTGGTGGAATTACAATTGATAAACAAGGTTTCCATCAATTACAAACAAGCTTTAACCAAGATTTCTAAGTATAAAAGGGGCCATAATTTTGTTATAATAAAAACATGGGCTATTCAAGATGCCAAATACGGGTTTGAATCCCACTGGGAGCTCGACTTGTAAGTGAGGAAGTGTCGATTCTTACGGATGGCGGGAGGTGTACAGTACTGGTTCTACCCAGGAAAAGTGGGTGGTCTGCCTCCACCACAAAAATCGACGGTCATATATAACCTTACATGTGTTGAAAATGACGTAAAACACCATACAAACAAACAAACAAACAAACATGTGTGAAGTTTCAATCCATTATGTAAAGTACTTTTGGAGATTTAAGCTTACATACAAACTTTAACCAAATTTTCAAAGAATAAAAGAGGTCATAATTTTGTTAAAATAAAAGCAAGAGTTATGGAACCTGGCTCTGTGGTGTTGCATGTGTGAAGTTTAATCCATTATATAAAGTACTTTGCGAGATACAAATTATCCATAAAAACTTTAACCAGATTTCTTAAGTACAAAAGCGGCCATAATTTTGTTTAAATAGATGCAAGAGTTATAGAACCAGGCTTTGTGGTGTTGTGTTATGATGCCCAATGCACGTGTAAAGTTTTAATCTATTATGTTAATTTTTTTGCGAGATACAAGCTTGCATACAAACTTTAACCAAGTTTTCTAAGAATGAAAGAGGCCATAATTCTGTCAAAATAAAAGTTACATCAGGAGTTACATCACCTGACTCCGTGGTGTCATCTGATGATGCTGAATACATGTGTGAGGTTTCAGTCCATTTTGTAAAGTGGTTTGGATATACAAACTTATATACAAACTTCAACCAAGCTTACAGTTACATACAAACTTTAACCAAGTTTTCTAAGTATAAAAGGGGCCATAATTCTGTCAAAATAAAAGCAAGAGTTACATCACCTGACTCTGTGGTGTCATTTAATGATGCTGAATACATATGTGAAGTTTCAATCCATTGTGTAAAGTGGTTTGGGTGATACAAGCTTACATACAAACTTTAACCAAGTTTTCTAAGTATGAAAAGAGAATAATTCTGTAATTTGGGTAATTATTTTGTTTGTTTGTAATTATTTGTCTCAAATGAAACATTGTGATGATGGATTACATTTGTTTATTGTTCCAGTGGTGGAGGAAGACCACCCCCTTATTTCTGGTTAAAAACTGAATTGAACTGGATTTTATAATTGCACCAACAGCTAAGGTCGTGTGGCGACTTTCCAGCTTTCATTGGTGGAAGAAGACTCCAGGTGCCTTTCTGGACAATTTTTGAGCATGGGAGGGCCCCTGGGTAGAACCATTATAATTCAGCAAGCCAGCTTGATATTAGCTTCCTCACATAAAGGTTCTCCAGCTCCCATGAGCGCTCAAGCCAACAGTAGTGAGGGGCTAATGATTTCAAGTCAGAGACTAGGCCACGGATACCTTCTAAATACCTTCCGCCGTCCATAAGAATCAACATTTCAAGCTCTGAGTCCTATTATCTAAATAGCCATATCAAGCTAAAAGTAGCAACATAAACCTTCGAAATGAATATAATTTACAATTATGCTGTTGTTCTTGTAGCCCCATAACCCCAATCTCGGAAGGATAGTTGGACGGACAAAGCAGTGATTATATACTCCCCAAAAATATTTCGGGATGCAATATAATTGAAAAACTTACCATTTACTCCAATGAAACCTGGGGCACACACTGTGTTATGGGCATGGCATGCATTTTCACCATCCTGTCTAAGACTCACTGACATAGCCAAGAAGATGATCAGTAGCTGTTGAGAGATATCATTCACATGGATTATACATCTGTGATTATCAGTGAAAGGTTTGTCTCCTTCCACATCATTGTTTAAAGGAAAGTTGTATTTTTAAATGGGAGTTGTTAAATGTAGTTTACACTGGAAAACACATCCATGAGTTTGACACATACTGGCATGATATGAAAGTAAATGATATGCATGCAAATATATAACACCATTTATTACAATTTTAAAAGTGATAAATTAGGATTCCAGGAAGAAAAAACTAATTCATAATCACAGATAGGTTTTACCTACCGTAACTACAAATTGTTCTCAGGCCCGCCCGCATGTCTTTTTTTGGTGCCGCATTGCCAATTTTATCTCAAAAGTAATAAAATAAAAATTGGAAATGCGCTACCGAAATTTCGAAAAAAAAGTTCCGTATCCAAGTTCGTTCCGGTTTTTACATGCAACTACCTCAGTGGAATCCCCTTGTGGGTAGACTGGTGCACGGCCGACTATCTGCCGCTCTGCTCGCTAGCTTGTGAGTGTTGCAGTCGTACGGGTACCAATCTAGGAGTCAGACGCTTGGAACTAGTAGGTGCTACAGAACAGGCGATTTATTCAAGCGTCTAATCGACAAAGTCTCACAACAACATGCAATAGTTCATGGGTGATCTAATACGAATATACGGACTTATTGTGATTGAAAGAAGCATAAGTCGGGAAGAAATGATAAGGTAATTATCGACAATAGAGATGAGCTGATCCAACTGGTTATTGCACATGTATTTTGAGATATTTTGCATCAATACATGTATTGGAATTAAAAGTTTGGATAAAAAAAATAATCGCCCGCGTGTTTATTGACCACTGTAAAATGGTAAAAAAAAATGCGCTCGCCCGCATCTCTTCTCAGAAAAAGTGGCCTGAGAACCAGGTAATTAATTTTTTGTGGCCATATTGATATTAAATTAACTATGTGTGTAATTTAAAGTCCCTTCGCACTCTATTGGACACTAAGAAAACCTGGTGGATTTGATCTAGGTGAGTGATGAGCTGTATCTGTGAGTTGATCTGCGTCGATTCGGTTGTGGTGAGTGGTGTTGTGTCGCTGTCGCTCTATGTTGGTTCGCTGTGGCAGTGAGTGTTGTCTGGCTGCTGTGTTGTATCCTACATCCACTAGGTGCTGCATGCCTACACCCGCTACTGGTGTGTCCTATCGCTACTGGGCCGTCTGGGTAGTTGTTATCAGGGGCCATCCCCGCCGCTTGTTGACTCCTCTGCTCCGTGTACATCGCCAGGCTTCCCCACGTCGGATCCGTTCAGCTGCTGAGTCATCAACCATGTATTCCATATGTACAACGCCCACATATACCACACCAATCATACGATCCATGCAGGCTGCCGACGCTCAACTAACTGCTTCTCTTCGATGGTTGTTCCTGGCGATGTATAACGTTTCATGACTATAGGTCAATATTTTGTCAAGTTATGTGCTAGGTCAGGTTTTAGGTTAAAGTTTTATGAAAAGTGGCAATGAAAAGTGGCAATGAAAAGAAAAAAATCCCCACCAGGCTATATCTTAAAGGGACACTATCCATAAGTAAACAGATATTGAGCAGATATTGAGCATAACCAAATAACTGTCTGACTTTTATTCAGTGAAATGTATACATGAAAACATGAGGATAGACCCTAAGAAGTATGTAGGAATACATTCGTGAGTTAGAAAAAAATAAAGTTTTAATTATTATATGTAAATAAAGTGGGACCCACAATATTTATTTTTTCTGCGATCACGTGACTTCCATTAGCGCATTGTGTTTTCACCAAAGTATGTATTGCATGATATGTATAGCCCACTTAGCTCAGTCGGGAGCGATGTCGGACTACTTTACGCACATGCACACTATTATTACTGCGAGTGTAAAGAAAATGTAATTTTAGTTCGGGCTGCGAGTTCAAACGCACAAAGTGGATTTTCTTTTTTTGTACCGAGATTGAATTCCGTTAATCTTGCTTTTAATTAGTAAATATAGAATAATGTTTAGTGTGTAATGTTTGCGAACATAATTATTGTGTGTTTTAAAAGCTAAAAGTTACGGACTGTGTCCCTTTAAAATAGTCATTGTTGAAAGAACATTTTTATGCCTAAACTAAACTACGGTACTTACCATAATCAACCCAGTTACAAACGTTGCTGATATTACCGACAACAACAGGTACTGAATCCCTCTACTGGCTACAATGTAAACAAGAGTTGTCAGAATTACAACAGAGCTCACAAAGGGGAGTGGGTTGGTGTTGGAGGGTGAAGCAGCTTCAGTCAAGAAAAACAAAACAATCACATAAATGAAATTAAAAACTACAAAGGCAAATTTGGAGAATTATGGCCTGATATGAACAGCCAATGCAAAAATCTTGTTGATATGTAGTAAAAACCTTGGCAAAAATCTTCAATTTTTAAAAATCAAAGGGCTGTAACTCCAGCAAGATCTGGTTGGCTGTCAAACTTGGCCGAGATATTATGCCCATAAACATTGACCCAAAACTTCATCAAGATTGTATTATAAATGTTTAAGTTATTGAGCGGAAACTGCAAAAAATCTTCAATTTCAAAATTCAAAGAGCCATAACTCCGGCATTATAGGCGCGATCTGGCTAGTTATAGAACTTGGCATAGATATTATGACCATAAAGATTGTCCTAAAGTTTCACCAAGATCAGATTATAAATATTCAAGTCATTGGTAGGAAACGAAAGACGATTTATAAAAATCCAACGGCCATAACTCCGGCATTATAGGTGCGATCTGGCTGGTTATAAAACTAGACCTAAATATAATGGCTATAAACATCGTTCTAAAGTTTCATCAAGATCAAATATTATAAATGTTAAAGTTATCGAGCGAAAACTGCAAAATACATTAATTTTTAAAAATCCAAGGGACATAACTCATGTAAGATAACTGTAGGTGCAATCTGGCTGGTTGTCAAACTTGGCTGAGATATTATTTGGTCATAAACATATTCCTGAAGTTTTTATCAAGATTGGATCATAAAATTAAATTTATTGGTCAGACAAAAGTGACGACAGAACCACGGAAAAGCCTTTTCTCATGAACAGACTCAATAAAACTGAGTCAGCTACTTTTCTCTCTTGTTTATTTCTTCAAAGGGATCCCCTTTTCAGCATTAATATTCAAATCAATTTGGTGAAAATCAGAAGCCATTCCTTTATCCATTATTATGACATTATCAAGAGCAGGGCTTCTAAAATCGCCGTTTTGTCGGTCCGCAGACCGAATTCTGTTTCTCCGGACCGATTTTCTTTTCAAAATCTCTGTTAAAATCGGTCTCAGATATTTTATCTATCGGTCGTTAAAAAATCTACAATTACCTTACACACTCCTTGAAATATGCCTTGCGGCAATATTCTTTGATCCATAACACGATTGTTTGTCACTCGCTGTGCGAAAGTAGGTCAATTTGGTCAATTTGGACTAAACCATTACCGATAGTAGGGAGTTTTCCGGAAGAGTCTATAGCCATGTAGCACGCCTTTGATGTGTGATCAGTGAAAGTATATCACGCGTTCTGTCGGTTCACTGAAGCGAGTATTACCGTCTGTGATTTCTTTGATATACCGTTAGTCGTAAGGTGTTAGCCTGTTTGCTTGTGTCGTTTTTTTTTTTTTAACTGGCCAAAGCTGGGACTGAAATTTGTTTGCGTCATTAAAATACCGAGATGTGTTAATTGTTTGTTTGATTTTTTTTTTACAATAACTTTAAGTATAATATTAAGGAAAGTGATCAAACCTGACACCGTTTTTTTTTTTAAGTCGGACCGAAATTGTTTGCGTTAGTCGTAACATTTGGTATTAATTAAGCTAATTGATGAAAAACGATATTACTCAAATTTATGTAAAATCGTATATAATCCGCTAGTCCGCGCGTGTTAGTCAGAGAGAATTACTTAAGGCCATAAGTCCCCCTCTAGTTAAGGGAATAAGCACAAAATCCAGCCCTCTCATAGTCAATTCCCAACCAGACAGAGATATCCAATTACGAATAACAAACCATAAAAATTTAAAGAAAAATAGGCTTTTAAAAACTCCTAAAAAAATACCAGGTTCTCTTAAAGGGACTAAGACTCCACGAAAGACCATTTCTACATCTATAGCCACCAAGCGTCGAAATTCAGACATTAAGAAAAGTATCAATCAGTTTTTGAAATGAATGATTCAGTTAATATTATTTCTTTTAATGCGGGAGGGCTAACGCATACCAAACATGCTGAAATTAAACTCTTTTTAGATCTTAATCCCGAAGTAGACATCATATGTATACAGGAAACTAAATTTAATAAAAATAACTTTAAATCTATTCCAGGATTCAGACATGAATTTAAATTCTTTAAGAAAGATAATAGCTGTGGGGGGCTGGCAGTATATTTTAAGAATTACATTAATTATGAAGTCATCGATATTGACAACCCCACTGATATTGATAATGAAACCACAATTGAAGTCCAATTGTTTAAAATATTTTATAAAGACTTTTCCTTTATTTTATCTAATCTTTATTCCAGAAATTGTAATACGAAATCACTTAATCATATCACTAATAAAATAAGTGAATATAAATTTAAAAATGTGATTATTACTGGAGATTTCAACGCCCATCACCAGGTCTGGGGGTCTGATAACTCAAATAATAAAGGCAAAGAAATTTTAACTTGGGTAGATGAAAATAATTTATTTTTATTAAATGATGGCTCACCAACACGCTTAGATAAAGGGACGGGAACCCTTACTCACATAGACTTATCCTTCTGCACAAACTCGCTATCTTTAATTTCCCACTGGTCCGTTTTAAATGACAATTGGGGATCTGATAATTTCCCAATCTTTCTATCAGTCCAATTGTCTTCGGAGAAGATCTCCCACGAGCATTACAATCAGGATAGGTTTAATTATAATAAAGCAGATTGGGACCTCTTTGATATTTTATGTCAAAAACTTAAACCTGATGATTTAATTACAGAAGATATAGATATTTTTAATAATAACATCACGGACGCTATCCTTAATATAGTCCACCAAAGCGTACCTATCTACAATAATATGCCTAGAAAGAAAAACGTCCCATGGTGGAATTCTGAATGCAAAGAAGCCGTTATAAAACGTAAATACATGCTCAACAAACTTAAAAAAGATCCATCTGAAGTGAACCTACACAATTTTAAGCAAGCAGAATATGATTCAAAGAAAATTATTACAAAAGCAAAAAAAGGCAACTGGGATGAATTCATAACCTCATGTTCGTTAAAACAAACAAATACAAAACATTTTTGGAATAAAATAAATAGAATAGGAGGAAAATCCTTCTCATCCATTCCACTATTAAAAACCAACCTGCAATATGCAACTACGAACAAAGATAAAGCGGATCTCTTAGCTAAACATTTTTCACAAGTTTCGAGCAAAAACAATCTCAGCAAAAATACCAATGATTATCAACATAATTTTGAAAACAATTTTAATACAAAACTAACTGATATAGATGAAGATGATGACACTAACTATTTACTTAATACCCCTTTTTCTCTCTTCGAATTAAAAGATGCAATAAATAGCAGAAAAGATTCCGCTGTGGGACCGGACAAAATATCATATATTTTGTTTAAGAACATGCCTGACTCCACCCTCAATATTTGGCTATCCCTTTATAATAATATTTGGTCCTCCAAAAAATACCCTGCTTCCTGGAGACTTGCCTGCGTTATTCCCATTTTAAAACCGAATAAAGACCCTAACGACCCTAAATCCTACCGTCCCATTAGCCTCACCTCCGACCCTAGTAAGCTTATGGAATTCATGGTTAAAGTCCGCCTAGAACACTTTTTAGAATCAAATAACTTAATAAATAAATTCCAATCAGGTTTCAGAAAGGGACGTAGTACCCAAGATCAACTAGCAAGACTTCAACATGATATTATTTTTGCCAAAAACATTGGCCATTCAGTTTTAGCCATTTTTCTCGATTTGCAGGCAGCATTTGATCTTGCCTGGAATATAGGAATCCTTTCTAAATTATTTGACCTCGGTATTAGAGGTAATTGTTTTTTCTTCATCAAGGCATTTCTTCAGGACAGGAAAATTACTGTAAAAGTTGGTGACTCCCTTTCGGATGAGGAGACTCTTGAGAGGGGCACCCCTCAAGGATCTATAATCTCCCCCCTTCTTTTTAATGTACTTATAAATGATTTGCCAGATATAATAAAAGAATCAGGAATGGTAATTAGCCAATTTGCAGACGATAGCAGCACTTGGATTAAGGGAAAAAATCTTGATAAACTACAAATTAAAGCCCAAAAAGGGCTTAATTTAATTTGGGATTGGGCTAATAAATGGGGTTTTAAACTTTTTCCTTATAAAACAGTAGGTATGATTTTTGGTAACTCTTCCAGGGTTTCTTTAGATTTACATTTAGGAGATACCAAAATTATATTCAATAAAAGTGTTACATTTTTAGGTCTCATCTGGGACCGTCGATTAACTTTTAATACACATATATATAATCTTATAGCCAAATGTGAAAAAGATCTAAATTTGTTACGTATGCTACAAGGAACAGATTTTGGCTCGGATGGAAGATCGTTAATTATTTTATATAAAACCCTGATAAGATCTAAAATTGACTATGGATCCCACGTTTATTCATGTGCTGCACCGTCACTTCTTCAACAATTAGATATAATCCAAAATAAGGCATTAAGGATAGCACTGGGAGCGCTGAATACAACACCTAAACATTTACTAGAACACGAGTGTGGAGTTCTCCCACTACATTTACATAGAGAGGAGCAGATGCTGCGTTTCTGGGCCAGGACCCAAACGAGAAAATTATTTAATCCTGTTAATGAGATCTTTAAAACAACACACTGCAAAAATAAATTTCGCAAAAAACCAAAACCGTTTGGCACAACAATACTTAATTTAACGCAGGATTATAAAATAGACAATATAAATATAGCGGACTTTAACCCTAGAGATATTCCACCATGGACTCTAGCCCTACCAAAATTTGATATCTCCATTACAAACATTATTAAAAAGCAAGACAACCCTTTACTTATTAAACAAGTTTTTAATGAACATATTGACAATAAATATAGTTTCTATATAAACATTTACACTGACGGATCTAAGGATCCTGTCATAGAGCGTATGGCATCTGCCTTCGTTATCCCCTCGAAAAATAATATTAAAATAAATAGAATTTCTGATGGACTCTCTATTTTTACTGCAGAGCTGATCGCAATAATCAAGTCCCTTAACTGGATCATCCAAAATAAACCTCCCAAATCAGTTATCTTCTCGGATTCCCTCTCTAGCCTTTCTTCCATTAAAGATAGGACAAGTAAGTCTAGACCAGACCTTATTTCTAACATTTTAATTCTACTCAATGAATGTAATATCCTAAATCTCATAGTTAACTTGGAATGGTGTCCAGCCCACGTAAATATCGCAGGCAATGAAAAGGCCGACCTTGCCTGCAAGGCAGGGCTGGATCACCCTGCTATCGATAAGGATATTCCCTTCGGACCTTCAGAAGTTTATTCTGGCATTCGTAAAAAAATAAAGGAAAAATTAAACACTTATTTAACCAATCAAGCCAATAAATTTAAAACGTTTACTAGACTTAGTTGTAATTTCAGAAATCATGCCTTATTCTCTGATAATAAACTCCTTAATAAAGCCATAACACGACTCAGAATGGGATACAACTTATTACCATCGAGTTTAGGAAGTCATATCATTAAAGATCTTGATAAAAATTGTACTTCCTGTTGTGTCCCATACACCACTGAACATTTTTTACTTGAATGCAGTCAGCTCGATATAAAAAGGGAAGAGTTAATGTTAAATTACAACAAAGCGCTATACCTTTTAATCTAAATAATCTACTCGACCCACCGAAAAAACATAGGCAATTGACTTTCAGCGCCCTAAGTGATTATGTTAAGGCCACCCATTTCGAGAAAAAAATCTAACTTATTTTTGCATTTATGACTATATTGTCCATACTTTCATATATATTCACGTTGTAATGGCAATATCCTGTGTATAATCATCATCAGAAAAAGACAGTTAATCTGCTTGTGATTAAATATATACCAGCAAATCCCCCTTATATAAGTGGCCGAGTTACAATTGAATACTTGATACAGATAGGATATGGGACTGATCCGGTGGACGCGTTGGGGCGATTTTTGAGTCTGATGACAACGCAGGCACAATGGTCCAGGACCAATCACATACTTTTATTTATATAATGCGCCACGACTAAGTGAGTGTGGGGACTGCCCTACCTCACGGCGCCAAGGAAGTGATTATTATACATGTTTAGCTGACTATTGATAGGATTTAACTGACATGGTCCCTATCCTAATAGTAATATAAGTGCATAAACCTTTAGATTTAGACTAAAACTATAATGTTGAACGGACCAGTGGATTAGCTTGTATGTTTTGTCTGCTGGGCTCGAAATCACTGATGGTTTGATTTAAATTCGTTCGTTCAGTATAATTGTACCAAATTGTAAACCCTTTCTATTAGAGTAACAACATAATATATAAACTTCGTATGAATAACATAGTCTACTTATATAGTAGACTAAATTTGGGTCATACTCCTGGTTAGACGGTCGTTGTACTGGCTCTCTGGGTGGTAGTCAACACAGAGACGTACGTTATTCTTCATATGATTATTATAAACTACTTAATTAATACAGTTATGATATGGGACTGATCCGGTGGACGCGTTGGGGAGATTTTTGAGTCAGATAACAACGCAGGCACAACGGTCCAGGACCAATCACATACTTTTATATATATAATGTCTAGTTGACCTTTGATAGGAATTACCTGACATGTTTTTACAGACAGAATCTACTTATGTTCATGTACAGTAACCTTCAATATTTAGATACATTACTCAATTTGTGATTTATCCCTTGTATATACAAATTATGTTTCGCTCCAATATCTCACATAATGTCTATGTATTCCTTTGACCGTTGCCCTCCCCAGTGTGACCTCCTCATGGTTTTGTGTGGACGAGCAACCCTCCTCAGACCAAGGTCTCTCTCATAGAGAGAGGACTTGAATGCTGAGGAGTTGTGCCCGACAAACGGCATTGGGTATTTTTATTATTTTTTATTATTTTTAATAAATATGATATATTTTATTGAGAAACATTAATTATACAACGGGAGCAACGATCAGACATAACATGGACAATGTATATATGTAAATAACACACCGAATATTTTTAAACTTCTAGAGATGTGGGATATATTTTATTATAATAGCTCGCTCGCCACAATTCCGACTTTGGTTCATTATACATAGCGGACATCAAAATTCATTGTTTGGTGACAATTGTTGACAGCAATTTAATAAGTAATATACCTACGAAGCTCATTGGTGTCCCTGGCCTAATATAATAGAAACAACTATAGTAAATATACATACAGTAATCCGCCATAGACAATACTTAACTTTGTTTAGCTCTTGCCGCCTAGTAATGAATACGAATGAATAAATAAATCCCCTATGTATAAAATAATTATGAAATATAGAATGTATAATCAACATAAGAAAAGCACGCCAAAATGCCTACTGCAACAAGGCGTGCCAAAACAAAAACTTAAGATAGATAGTGTTAGTCCGCGTTTTATACCTAACCGGTTTATTAGACATTTCCGGTTCAATTCCTCAAATGATCAACAATTTTAATATTGAGTGAAAATTATTCATTCAGTAAAGCGAAGACATCATGTCAGTCATTAAAATGTACAAATTGTGATAAAGTAAGTTAGAAATAATACAAATATAATACAAACATACATTTTAAATAGTTCTCTATATCAATGACTGAACGGAAAAAATTCATGTGCAGCTGACATGATGGGTGGGGTACGGCAATTTTAGTGATTTTTTCAAAATAAGCGCGATTCTTACGGCAGTTAAAAACCTGGACCGATTTGCACTTTAAAATTTTAGAAGCCCTGATCAAGAGCAATAATTATTACACCGGAACGCATGCCAGGGGAAGAGAAATTTCAGAATGTCATTCTGTCAAAGGCCCTGGGTCTTGTATATCTACCCATCCTGAACCGAGAATTACCCACCCACAGCTCACTCTCCCACAGCCCACCCCACCCCACTACCCACGGCCACCATGCAGATCACATTGAGCTGCAGCTGGTTGATGTATGAAAAGGTTAAGTTGCATGATGTGGTTCCATATTATTTAATTGTCACAATGACAGGTACCTGTCTACTGGAAGTGCCTGGATATGATACCCCAATCTAGATATTGTTGTCGATTCGATGAGTAAATATTTTGTTTTCTGTAGTTTACAATCTGATTTGATTAAAAGGTTTCAGTGTAAAGTACTCGGCCTATTCTCTAGTTATGAGCGGTGGTCCATTCTAGCCAAAAATGGCAGTGGTGAAGGAGGAGAATTGATTTATCTGATGATTTTGAAGCCGATACCCTGAGCAATTTATATTAACATTTACAGCATTTTTCGCAAAAACTCTTTTCCTTAGGAAAAATAATGATTAACGAAGCTGTCAAATTGCTTGATCATGCAGCCAAACATCCTGTGATATTTACTGAAAACAGTTTATTTCATAGATATTTTGTGGGACGTGAATGATACCCAGAGCAAGCAAGAAATGGAAAGATACCCGGTGCATTTCAGCATATGGTTGGTAAATAGATGGCCCAAGATTAGTTCATTTTTTAGAAATAAGAACAGTCATTTATAGTTTCATTTGTATAATTGTTTGTAGTCTAGTTTTCGAAAACTGCAATATCATTGTGTCATAAATGTTTGACAAAAGAAACAAAGAAGGGGATTTTTTCTATAAATTATTGTTCCATTTTTTTTTTTCATGATTTTGCAAATGTGAATCAGCCCTGCTTTCAACATTTTGGGCCAGAACTAGTCAAACCAGCAATTTCAGGTGTACTGCATCAGTTAAGCTCATATTAGTCAAAATCATTTGAGATCTTAATAAAACATACTTTCAAATCAATTTAAGTGGAAATTAATAGCTAAATAATGAAATTCTAGTGTAAAATATCTATGTTTTTAATTTGACATAATCAAGAGCAATTACTCTGTAACACATGATCATTAAAGTTTGTTGTCAAACTCGCTTCAATTATTTATAGTATTGGCCTTATTTGTGGAAATTTAAAAGACATTTTGATCAAAATCTGCTTAGAGGTGTGTGCGGAGAATTCGCTAAACCAAAGTTAAGTGTATGTACGGCTGGATGACAGAAGTATGGACCACAGACATATGGACTACTTACAAACAGTGGTCACAATAACTCAATAGATGGCCCTTATATAGCTCTGACCTGAGTACTGACCCATTGTCGAACTTCTCCAAAATCTTATGGTCATATAGAATCTGTGAAAGTTTGATTAAGATTGATCAAGAGATGTGGCCTCTGTCGTGGTAACAAGATGAACTAGAACTATCAATGAAGGTGATTAATACCCCTGCAACACTGCTTTCAACGGCAAACATTGCATATAAAGAGACATTGACTCGATTGAATAATAAAATAACAGACAATGGACATTTTGGAAATTTTTAACGATGAAAGGGCCATAACTCCGGCGTTATCTGTGGGATCTGGGGGGAAAAAATAATAATTATAACAAATAATAATAATAAAAACAAAATTAAAAAAGGAAAGAATTTTTTTTTTTAAAAAAAGTATATTGAAAAAACAACAACACAAAAACACAACCTGTGCCAGTTTGGTTAAGATTGCTCAACAAATGTGGCCTGTATCGTGTTCACAAGATGTAAAACTGCAATTTTTGCAAATTCAGGGGCCATAACTATGGTGTTACTGGTCCAATCTTGCCCATTTATAATCAAAGTCGTCTAAGATCTTATGGTCATATACAATCTGTGCAATTCTGGTTAAGATTGCTCATGAAATGTAAGCTCTGTTGTGTAGCAAGGTGAAAAACTGCATTTTTGGCTAACTCAGAGGCCATAACTCTGGTGTTACTTGTCCGATCTGGCCCATTATCAAACTCGTTTGAGATTTTATGGTCATATACAATCTGCGCAAGTTTGTTTAAGATTTCTCAAGAATGTGTCCTCTATCGTTTGTGCTCAGGTGAGATAAAAATGGGGGGGCGGGGGTATGTAGTATATGGATGGATATGAATCAGGCAACTTGTTTAAGCTTTTATTGATATTAACATTCTAAACAAATTTGGTAAAGATTAGATAAAAAACGAAGTAGGTACAGAAATAATATTGCGTTTTTTTTCAATAAATCAAGGGATATAACTCTGTCGTTACTACCAAGATCTAGCTGGTTTTTGAACTTGTCCAAGATTTATGGTCATATACAATCTGTGCAGATTTGGTTGATTGCTCCAAAACTGCATTTTTTCTAATTCAGGGGCCATAACTCTGGTGTTATTGGTCCGATCTGGCCCATTATATAACTTGTCTGAGATCTTATGGTCATAAACAATCTGTGCACGTTTGGTTAAGATTGCTTAAGTAATGTGGCCTCTATCGAGTAAACAACTTAAATGTTGATATCGGACGACAAAGAGTGATCACATTAAGCTCACCTTTGAGCTCAGGTGAGCTAACAATAGGCCCATGAGGGCCTGTATTGCTCTACTAACTTACTGTTCTATTTTTAGCAATGCCCTATTTGTTATGGGATCAGGACGATTTGTAAAAATTAGAGAGAGGAACATGGAAGGATACTTCCTGTGAAGTTTCGTCAAAGTCTACCCAGCAATTCATGAGAAGTCCTTTAAAGATTTTTCTATTTTTAGTAACCGCAGACATATTTGTTGACGAATTGAGACGATTTGTACAAATACAAGAGAGGACCATGCAAGCAGTTCATGAGAAGAAGTTGTTTAAATAAGTAATGGCAGCAATGGATCGGGACAATTTGTACAAATATAAGAGAGGACCATACAAGGATGCTTCCAGTGAAGTTTTGTTAAATTCTATACAGCAGTTCATCAGAAGTTGTTTAAATGTGTTTCTGTTTTAATTAATGGCAGCCATATTTGTTGATGGATCCGGATGATTTGTAAAAATCTGGAAGAAAACCGCGCAAGGATGCTTCTTGTAAAGTTTCATGAACTTCTACCCAGCAGTTCATGAGAAGAAGTTGTTTAAAGATGTTTCTATATTTAGTAATGGAAGCTATATTTGTTGATGGATCGGGACAATAAATTTGTAAAAATCTGAAAGAGGATCATGCAAGGATGCTTCCTGTAAAGTTCCATCAACTTCTACCCAACAGTTCATGAGAAGTAGTTGTTTAAAAATGTTCCTATTTTTAGTAACACCGTGGCCATATTTGTTGAAGGACCAGACGATTTGTTTAATCTGAGAAAGGACCACACAAGGTTGCTTCCTGTGAAGTTTCATCAAATTCTACTCAGCAGTTTTTGAAAAGAAGTTCTTTAAAGATTCTTTCTATTTTTAATAATGGCGACCATATTTGTTGATGAATAGGTACGATTTGTATAAATCTGAGAGAGGACCACGATGTCAAATTCTTTCCAATAGTTCGTCAAAAGCAGTTTTCTTATTTTAGTAAAGGCAGCCATATTTGTTGACGTGTCGAGAGAATTTGCATACAACTGAGAGAGGACCGGGAGGTTTCCTGTGAAGTTTCATCAAATTCTATCCAGCAGTTTCAGAGGAGATGTTTTTTGAAGCAACGACCGACTAAAGACGGACAATTGACGCCATCCCATAAAACATAAGCTTGGCCAGTAGTGCTAAAAGCTAACTTACAGTCATTATGCTCATCGTCTTCATCACTGCCGTGGTCCGCTATGTCATCATCTATAATAAGCATCACAATTTTCAGTTCCAATATATTATTCTAGCGTGGTCACTGACATTTCCTTTTTATTTGCACAGTTACAATTTAACTAAAAATAACACTTGGCAGAATGACTGGACCAGGTGTACTCTAACAGTTACTGGAAGTTAGAGTGTGACAGATGAAATGGACATGCTACAAAACAAATAGAGTATGGTCTCATCTCGTTGGTTGATTTAAACATCTCGATGGCCAGTGCCCAATCAACCAACTCGATGAGACTATACTCAATCTATTTCATAACTAGCATTTTTGTTCCAACATATTTATTAGTGTTATATACAGATCACTGATAACACAGAAAGCAGGTGAGAGTGAATTAAAATTAAGACTCCGTAAATTGGAGAAAATGCATAAGTCTACACATATCATTAAAGAAACTTAAACCCCCTAAATACCAACAAAAGAGCACTACATAACCGTGTATCAAAACTCTATCCAGTTGTTCAGGTCATATAATAATATATATGAATCGATTAAAAGTACAGGTTTATTAACGGGTTCTTAAAATATCCATGACTGAATATGCGTAAAATGAATTATGAGTTGGTAACTTAATTTGACGCTCCAGTCTCTGGGTTTGGCCTGGCTTGTTAAACCCGTTTATATTGTGTCTAAAGAGTTTGGATTCTCAAAATATGCAAGGTATATATATATACTTCATCATCAGTAGGTGTACATATGATGTAAAATTTGGCTGTTGTTGGCGGGATAGCTACAGACACAGTTGCGTTCAAGTACCCAAAATAAATGCAGATCGAACGCAAAAGTAACGCAAAATGAACGCTGAATGAACACAGAATGAACGTTGTATGATCTCTATTTTAAAAATGGATTTCGTTCATTGTGTCGTTACATTTGTTTTCAGCATTCAGCGTTTTAAAAAATGAATGAAAACAAACGAAACAATTGCAAATGCATTTGCTACTTCGGATGACTTCTAGTATTATCCTTTTGAGTTGATAATTAAAATATCGATTTATTTACTTTCATTTTTACTGATTCAGAATGGGAAATATTATACTGATTGTGTAATACTTAAAATTATTTCAATATAAAACTAAAGTAATGTTGACAAAAATACATTGTTTATATAGTGTCATATATGTTACATTTTTGATGAAACTAACATAAACCTGAAAGAAAACATAATAATCATCACTGTGCACCACAAACAATGAACCCATTCTTCAATATTCCCACATAAGCATAAGTCACCGACACGTGATATTAAATCGCATGTCTGGGTATCATGCATCATTTAATCATAAGAGATGTTGCGACTGGTAAATGCTGAAGGAACGATTAAACATTGAATGCACGCATTCTGTTGCATTCAGAAATGCAGTTCCGTTTATTCAAATGAACGCATAATTTCGTTTATAAAAACTGAGTGCATTCAAGAACACAAATGATCTGCATTTTAAAATGGATTCATAAAAATGAAATGCAAACAGAATGCAAATAGAACGCAAATGGAACGCAAACAAAACGCAAACAGAATGCATTTTTGGGATACTTAAACGCAACTGGGTCTGTACCTTAAAAAGACGGAAAGACTATATATATCATATCAAAAGATTACGGTGTTTGTCCATTTCCCTAATTTGAATACATACTTTGTTTTGAAGATCTCTCTTGATCCAGTAAATTGAGTTCTGGCACTGAATCTCTGTCTTGTACATCCATTGACTTCTGGTTGTAAGTATGTTTTACAACAGTGCTGTCAGCTCTGAAGGACCTAGAGGCAAGGTTGGTGGCAGAAACAAGTTCACTTCTTTCACCATTACAAGATATCTGAAATTTATCAAGGAGTTAACAGTTATGAAATTCACACACATATGCTTTTCCTAAATTCTTTGACTTATAAGCCATGATCAGAATGTCAAGCTTGATGTTGTCCCAGGAAAGAAACCTTTAATTTGACAACTAAAAGGGTGTTCCAAAGAACAAGTGTGGTGTTTGCCATGTGCTTATTTAAAGTTATGAGCTAGGTCAGGTTAAAGTTTTATGAAAAGGGGCATATCTCTGTCAAAATGAAAGTCAGAGTTATAGGACCTGTATAACAATATTTCTTGGTGAAGATGAAGATGTTTATTAAGTTTCATGAACATAAGTCCATTAAACATTTTTCATGTTATTGCCAAGATCAGGTTGCAGGTTAAAGTGTGACAGACGGACGACAACAACAGATGATGGATAAAATGATCCCTAAGTGTCTGCCATGCTATGCAGAGAGTACATCACAAATATTTTTAGAGGCACATATTATCAGATTAATCTGAAATACTGGTAAAAAAAAATTCTAGTCAATGTGAACACACTGTCGAGGAAAATGATATTGACTTGGTCTCTTCCAAAATGCAACCAGCTGGCTATGACCTAAATGGTGGTGATTAGCTGAGTCTCACATGAGCAATGAGATCTGAATCCATGTTAGTTGTCACAAAGTATCCATACATTTATACCAATTGTGACATGATTCCATTGACGTAGCATTTAACTAACTAGTTATATACTATTTTCGTTGGCATTGCCTTTAACTAACTAGTTATATACCAACTATGTCATGATTTCTCTGGAGTCACATCCACCTAACTAGTTATATACCAACTATGTCATGATTTCTCTGGAGTCACATCCACCTAACTAGTTATATACCAATTGTGACATGATTCCGTTGATGTTGCATTCAACTAACTAGTTATATACTAATTATATCATGCATCCTTTGACATCACATTCAACTACCTAACTATATACTAATTGTGTCATGATTCCGTTTACGTTGTATTCAACTAACTAGCTATATACCAAATTGGTCATGGCTCCGTTGGCGTCGCATCCAACTAACTACTTATTTACCAACTGGGTCATAATTCTGTTGACGTTGTATTCAACTAACAAGCTATATACCAAATTGGTCATGGCTCCGTTGGCATTGCACCCAACTAACTACTTATATACCAACTTGGTCATAATTCCGTTGACGTTGTATTCAACTAACTAGCTATATACCAAATTGGTCATGGCTCCATTGGTGTTGCATTGAACTAACTGCTTATAAACCAACTGGGTCATAATTCCGTTGACGTTGTATTCAACTAACAAGCTATATACCAAATTGGTCATGGCTCCGTTGGCGTCGCATCCAACTAACTACTTATATACCAACTGGGTCAGAATTCCGTTGACGTTGTATTCAACTAACTAGCTATACACCAAATTGGTCATGGCTCCATTGGCGTCGCATCCAACTAACTACTTATATACCAACTGGGTAATTATTCCGTTGACGTTGTATTCAACTAACTAGCTATATACCAAATTGGTCATGGCTCCGTTGGCGTCGCATCCAACTTACTACTTATATACCAACTGGGTCATAATTCCGTTGACATTGTATTCAACTAGCTATATACCAAATTGGTCATGGCTCCGTTGGCGTCGCATCCAACTAACTACTTATATACCAACTGGGTCATAATTCCGTTGACTTTGTATTCAACTAGCTATATACCAAATTGGTCAAGGCTCTGTTGGCGTGGCATTGAACTAACTGCTTATATACTAACTGGGTCATAATTCCGTTGTATTCAACTAACTAGCTATATACCAAATTGGTCATGGCTCCGTTGGCGTCGCATCCAACTAACTACTTATATACCAACTGGGTCATAATTCCGTTGACTTTGTATTCAACTAGCTATATACCAAATTGGTCAAGGCTCCGTTGGCGTGGCATTGAACTAACTGCTTATATACTAACTGGGTCATAATTCCGTTGTATTCAACTAACTAGCTATATACCAAATTGGTCATGGCTCCGTTGGCATCGCAATCAACAGTTATATACCAGCTGTGTCATGATTCTGTTGACGTTGTATTTAACTAGCTGCTTATATACCATTTGGGTCATAATTCCGTTGACGTTGTATTTAACTAGCTGCTTATATACCAACTGGGTCATAATTCCGTTGACGTTGTATTCAACTAACCAGTTATATACCAACTGTATCATGATTCCGTTGGCGTTGCATTCAACCAACTGCTTATATACCAACTGGGTCATAATTCCGTTAACATTGTATTTAATTAACTAGCTATAAACCAAATCGGTTGCGTCTCCGTTGGCGTCGCATTCAACTAACTACTTATATACCAACTGGGTCATAATTCCGTTGACATTGTATTCAACTACATGTAACTAGCTATATACCAAATTGGTCAAGGCTCCATTTGCGTCGCATTCAACTAACTACTTACATACCAACTGGGTCAAATTCCGTTGTTGTATTCAACTAACTAGCTATATACCAAATTGGTCATGGCTCCGTTGGCGTCGTATTCAATTAACCACTTATATACCAACTGGGTCATAATTCCGTTGACGTTGTATTCAACTAACTAGCTATATACCAAATTGGTCAAGGCTCCGCTTGCGTCACATTCAACTAACTATTTATATACCAACTGGGTCATAATTCCGTTGACATTGTATTCCACTAACTAGCTATATACCAAATTGGTCATGGCGTTGCATTCAACTAACCAGTTATATACCAACTGGGTCATGATTCCGTTGGCGTTGCATTCAACTTACCAGTTATATACCAACTGGGTCATGATTCCGTTGGCGTTGCATTCAACTTACCAGTTATATACCAACTGGGTCATGATTGCGTTGGCGTTGCATTCAACTTACCAGTTATATACCAACTGGGTCAGAATTTCCGTTGGCGTTGCATTCAACTAACCAGTTATATACCAACTGTGTCATGATTCCTTTGGCATTGCATTCAACTTACCGGATATATACCAACTGTGTCATGATTCCATTGGCGTTGCATTCAACTAACTAGTTATAAACCAACAGTGTCGTGATTCCATTGGCTTCGCATTAAAACAACTAGTTATATACCAGCTGGGTCATAATTCCATTGGCTTCGCATTCAACTAACTAGTTATATACGAACTGTGTCGTGATTCCATTGGCTTCGCATTCAAAAAATTAGTTATATACCAGCTGGGTCATAATTCCATTGGCTTCCCATTCAACTAACTAGTTATATACTAATTGCGTCACGATTCTGTTGACATCCCATTCAACTAACTAGTTATATACTAATTATGGCTTCGCATTCAACTAACTAGTTATATACCAAATGGGTCATGGCTCTATTGGCGTCGTATTCAACTAACTAGTTATATACTAATTGCGTCACGATTCTGTTGACATCCCATTCAACTAACTAGTTATATACTAATTATGGCTTCGCATTCAACTAACTAGTTATATACCAAATGGGTCATGGCTCTATTGGCGTCGTATTCAACTAACTAGTTATATACTAATTGCGTCACGATTCTGTTGACATCCCATTCAACTAACTAGTTATATACTAATTATGGCTTCGCATTCAACTAACTAGTTATATACCAAATGGGTCATGGCTCTATTGGCGTCGTATTCAACTAACTAGTTATATACTATTTTTTTCATGATTCTGCATTCAACAAACTATTTTTTCAGACAAAGGTCAAGGTCACCATGACCTTATAATGAAAAACTCATTCTGGATGATGAAACATTTTATGAAACATAAGCACATTGTCCTATGTAAGAAAATGCAAGTAATAACAAGAAATGTGTCCATTGCAAACCATCTGCCTAACTGTGGCCTTGATCTTTGAGGCACTGATATGATTCTTGCACGCACCTTCTCATTGTGATGAACATTCAGTCTTCAGTAGTTTCCAAGTAATGGCAGAGACATAAATTTTGTGTCATTTCTTTTCTACATGTACCTTTGACCTCCAAGTGTGACATTGATCTTTGAGATACGGTCATGATTCTTACGCGCGACACACCTTCTCATTGTGGTGAACATATGTGTGAATACGAGAGGTGTTCAACTTATATTTGAACACTTTTATTGTGTTACTGAATCAACTATCTTGAAATTCTCGCCTAAAATGTTGATTGTAAGTCAAGTCTAATGATTCCTTCGATATGAAACATTATGACATGCACTATTATGTGCTTCCTAATGTTGCTGCATCCGCATTTTTGAAATTTCCTATTATCTGTCAATGTTTTACTATTGCGATAAAAAGTCGAGCTTTTAATTCAGCATCTATATTTTTGTCTTAAAATAAAACATACGATCATATTTAAATTATAAACAGAAGTTTAAACAATTATGATATGCATTAAGTGCAATTATTTCATTTAAGGTAAACTCCACGGCAACAGCAACATATAGGTTTAAAATTAGAAAATGGTGTACACCTTATTCAAAATGTAATTTAAAAAGAACCGCGTAAAATTGGATATTAGTTTTAAATGCATACATTCTAAATGACAATTTCACATCATTAAATCACGTATTTTTTATGACAATCACTTCCGCTGAAAAAACCCATCTTAAACAAAAGTGTTCATTTATAAGTTGAACACCTCTCGTATTGACTAAATTCCCTTCAGTTTCCTAGGAATGGCTGAGACACAATTGTGGACAGACGGATGGACACACACACGGACAGTGCTATTACTATATGCCTCCATGTTGGGGCATAAAAATGTGAAATGACCGGACGCTACAGACGGTATGATTGTATGGTATAAATATGTTGTTCAACTGGACTCAATATTCGGGCATTACTTTATTTGTCCTAGGCATAGAAAAGATGGTACATGAGAAAAAATAGGGTGTTTTTATTGACTTAGGTTTCATTTGATACATATTTATTAAACAACATTTTTCAGACAAAATGGAGCTGGCAGTGGACAGCCCAGTGGACTCGAAACTGGATGACCCAGGTTCAAACTTCTCCAGTGCCACTGAGTTTCATCAGTGTGTTCTTTGGCATGACACTTTCCCTTAGCCTCGTCCGTTGGATAGGGACGTAAACCAGACAGTCCCGTATATCGAAGTCTATCCTTTGAGCATGTTAAAGAAACAAAGGAATCTATTTAGAGCCACCCGAGACAAGGGGAAAGATACATAGGAATCCGGGAACATGCTCTACTCATCCCAGAGAGAGGGGAAGGATACATAGGTGCTGATGAGCCGTTAAACAACATTCATTACAAAACGGACAAAATGAGTTACTTTCAGACAACTGCTGCAATATTAATATAATATATCTAAGTTATTTTAAAAAGATCCATACTGCTTCAACTGGTTTCTTTTCTTGAAATGATTCATCCATATCACATTCCTTGTCACTGGTGTCAACTTGAAGGTCCTGACTTTGTAATTTATCTTTCATCTGCAAATCATCTAAAAACAAAAATTATTTTTCTTTTCCATATTAAAAAGTATTTATTCAAACTATAAGGATTTGTAATAAATAATTCATTATGAACTAAATTGCATTGTAAATGCATGCAACTCTTTCCAAGTTGTTTGCAGTTTTTGTTGATCAGGGATCAATCAATAATTTTGAGTATTATATATCAAAGGACGATGGAAAAAGCGCAATAAGCTTTACTTGCCTTTAGCCAGGCAGGCTTGGTTTGATATTACAGTTTGGAGCCATTATCAAACACATGCAATGCTGAAAAAAATGTATTTCATGCAGTTACCTTTGCCTTTACCAATATTATCTACGTCCATGTTTTGAGACAGATGACATGACCCTGCACTGCTGTCTTCAGGAGTTGTCATTTCCATGAGCATTGGCAAGTTTTCTTCATTTTTCTCATGGGTAACTGATTGGAAGTTTTTATCATCTTCTTCTATAAATCATAACAAATCAAAATGAACAATTACAGATTTTCTTTAAATAGCCTTACCAAAATCAAAAAATATACCATCTAATGCATTTGACAAATGGTCTTGGTCCAATTAAATTAACCATTTTAACACCCACGAATATAAGTGGTTAAAGTAAGTGATTAACAAATCTCACTGTCACATTAAGATACTTGAGAACTACACTCAAGTGATATGAAAACGCAACACGGGAATTTCCGCTATATATTGTATATACTGCACACTTAATTGCACATAATATTCCAAAGAAATCCCAAGATGTTTTTTAAAAAGAAAGTTGCAGTTAACTAGAGAAAGGACACAACTGTGATGTCGTAGACGTTTTGATCACACTACACTTTGTAACAAGAACTTCATAAATGTTGAAGTAGCTCTTTGAAAAATTGAGCTAGTTCAGTACTGTATTTAACGAAAATAGTTTGCAAAATGTTGCATCCTAAGTTTGCTCACATGATTGAGCCAAACGCGTACTCTGTGAATAATGAAACATTGAAGGAATACTATTTGCTTTATTATTTGTTGTTTTAGTATTTTTTCCAAAAGGAAAGGTCTTACGTAGCCATGTACCATTCGATTAAAAGCAGCATATTGTACATACAATATATAGCGGAAATTCCCGTGTTGCGTTTTCATATCGCTTGAGTGTATAAACCAAGTTTGGCTTGGTAATATTCAAGGGCAATCACTATGCAACATAAGCATAAACATTGCTCATTGTAAAACTTGCCCAAGATCTTATGGAAACAAACTTCACATCAAATTTCGTCAATATCAGAAACTGTTTACTTAAGTCATTGTTTCACAACAAAAAACTAAGGGATGAAGGACAACGCTCCGACCCATAAGTTTGTCTGGCCTTCGGTCAATAGAGCTAACGAAGTGAGTTTATTACATTCAATAACACTATAGTCAGATGATAAACATGAATATGCAAACAGATAACAAGTCATTCACTATCACATAGGATAACCTGGCAAATGGATAGTAGAGCTAACTCTGATGGTAACATATAATTACCAGTCACATCATGACCACTGCAGATTGATTAACATTCTCTACCCAATCAAGCATTTGAACCACAACTTCTGAAATTGAAAATGACCATCTATAAACATTGACCTATAATGGACTTCTCTAAGGCATTAGTGACAAGATTATCCAGGGTGATTGTTTTTTCACGCTTTAACTTGAACACTTTTACAGGAACATTTAGTGTAAACTAATTCAAAATATATTTTACCTCTCCTATATACACCTGATTCCTGAACATCTATCCAGATGTCAATACCCTCTTCGACAGAACATATTACCCTCTGACTTGAGCTTGTCAAACAGATCACAGATTCAGATACCTCAATCATCGGAGACTCCTCACCACGGAAATTACACTTGTCTGCAGGGTGTTGCTGATCCTCGTTTTCACCTGAAGCAGTTTCTTGTGTTTTAGAGTCTTGTTGTTCTTTATTTTCACATGGACCAGTTGCTAGTGCTGTCTGAGGACTAGAAGATCTGTATATCTCCCCTTCTGCAGGGTGTTGCTGATCCTCGTTTTGACCTGGAGCAGTTTCTTGTCCTGTCTGAGGACTAGATGATCTGCATATCTCCTCTTCTGCAGGGTGTTGCTGATCCTCATTTTCATGTGGAGCTATTTCTTGGGCTGTTTGAAGACTGGACGATCTATATATCTCCTCTTCTGCAGGGTGCTGCTGATCCTCATTTTCACCTGGTGCAGTTTCTTGTGCTGTCTGAGGATTAGCTGATCTGCATATCTCCTCAACCAATGGATGCATGTCTCCAGCTTCTTTGTCCATGTCATTCGGTTTCATTCCTCCCAATTCCTGCATTATCAAACAAGGTCAGATATATTTTTTCAAATTATGCAAGTACCAATATCATAGGAACCCTTAAGGGTTGTTGTTAATAAGGTATATTTAAGTGTTTTTATACACCCATTTGAAACAAAAAAATTGGTAGAACCGACGGAGGCTCCTCGAAATCTATCCTCAACTTATCATATGACCTTGTATCACCCATCAGTTTTCAATTTGCAGTTCCATTAATAGTTTTTGACTCATGCTTGTACAAGAATTACAAGTATAAAATGACAAAGGGCAATAATTTAATTTGAATGAAGATTGGTTGCAAATCTCTGCACTTCCTCTCATTGCCCTCTATCACTGTGTGAAGTTTCATTGCAGTCCCATCAGTAGTTTTGAAGTTATGCTCCGGACCAGAATTCAATGTATAAAATTACAAAGGGCAATAACTCTTAATTGAATAATAACTGAGTGACAGTTCTTGAATGCTGCACTTCCTCTTATTGCTCTCTATCATTGTGTGAAGTTTTATTGCAGTCCCATCAGTAGTTTTGAAGTTATGCTCTGGACAAAATGTCTTAGTATAAAATTACAAAGGGCAATAAGTCTAATTTGAATAAGACAGAGCTACAGGTCTCACACCTCTATTATCTCAATTTTAGGCAATTTTTTAATTTGAAAAAATAGGGTTTTCTTTGCTTTAGCATACATCTGCAGTGTAAAAGACAGATGATACAGAAAATCCCATGTTGATATGAGGTGTCATTCAAATTTCAGAATTGTTTGACCGAAGCACCACATATTCAGCTAGATAGTGTATGAATTTTGTATTTTTCATAGGGTTCACAAAACATGAGAGAGAAAAAAAAAAAACCTGGCTAACTTATGTATTTTATTGTTTTAAATTACTGGTATTGGCTATACTGAAGATATTAAACCAACAACAATGTCTGCTGCCCTGCTTTGAAGCTCAGATGTTGGAAAAGGCTGTACAGTAACCCTATGGGAAAATTAATTGTGGTGTGAGACCTGAAGAGTAGCTAATTTTTCATCATAGTCACACAGACGTCTTTTTTTTAAAGGCCGTTATACACCTTGATTCAATTGATTTGTGTGTTAGTTTCAAAGTAATGATTTGTCAGACAATTTCAATTGATACAGATGAAGAATGTGTTTGGCACATATTGTGTCCAGTATATGCCCATATCAGGTATTTGATATAAATCTCATAACATTTTCGAGCAATTTGTGTGCATGTATGTATACTTTTTTGACAGCTGTGTAATCATAACTCATGTGATTAATAAAAACATAATGTTTTCTGGTGTATACATGTGCATTGTGTCAGAAGCCATATGTTTCTGTAAGGAAATATCACAGAGACAGCAGATATCTAATTTGATATATCTGATATCTTCCATATTGTTGATGTCTCAAATTTAAAGTTGTCAACAACTCATCTTTGTATGCCATACTGGGCATTGATTACATAAGAAGTGATTGTTGGTGCTGCTGCTGCTGCTGTTGTTGTTGTTGTACCTTCCAACTATCAAGTTTCTTTGGTGTTCTCCATATTTATTACAGAGACAAATAATGTTGTTGTTGCTGTACTGAAGATATTAAACCAACAACAATGTCTGCTGCCCTGCTTTGAAGCTCAGATGTTGGAAAAAGCTGTACAGTTACCCTATGGGAAAATTAATTGTGGTGTGGGACCTACAGTTCTTGCACTCTGCACTTCTTCTTATTGCCCTCCATCATTGTTTTAAGCATCATTGTAGTCCCATCAGTAGTTTTGAAGTTATGTTCCGTACAAAAATTCTAAGTATAAAATTACAAAGGGCAATAACTCTAATTTGAATGATGACAGAGTTTATTTCGCTCTTCGGGACAAAGAATTTTGTTCAGATACTGGGAATACGCCACAGAATATGGAATAATGACAGTAAAAGTAGCATGTCCACAGCCATATGCATGTCATCTTCAGGATGGTTAAAATTATGTGCTATTGATTTTATAAATATTGAGTTCTGCTCAACCCGGGACTAATGGGTGTGAATGGTAGCTAGCATATTTTACTACCGTTCATGAACAGTCTCAATCAAATGCAATATTTTGTATTTATCGTGTTCGGCCATTTCCAAAGGTCCACTCTCATACTCTTTAACAGTTCTTACACTCTGCAATTCCTATAATTGCCCACTATCATTGTGTGAAGTTTCATTGTAGTCCCATCAGTACAGTTTATGCTCCGGTCAAAAGTGGGACGGACGGACACATTTTCGGGGAGCATAAAAAAGGGACGTAGTACAATATGGGGTTGTCTGCACGTCTGTAAATAATTGCGCATTCCGGATGATAACTTCGAAACCATATCACCGACACTCATGAAACTTTATAGGTACATTTTTAGGGGTCAAAGGTCAAGGTCGCCATGACCTTATAGCGAAAAACTCATTCTGGATGATGAAACTTGTATGAAACATAGGCTCATTGTCCTTTGTAAGAAAATGCAAGTAATAACAAGAAATGTGTCCATGTGACATGGATGTCCCCACTGCAAAACCATCTGCCTTACTGTGACCTTGACCTTTGAGGCACTGATATGATTCTTGCAGAAGACACACCTTCTCATTGTGGATGAACATTTGTGTGATGTTTGATGCAATTCCCTTCAGTAGTTTTGGACTAATGGTCGACACGAAAAGAAGACCTTTGACCTCCAATTGTTACCTTGACCTTTGATGTACTAACATGATTCTTGTGCATGACACACCTTCTCAATGTGATGAACATTTGTGAAAAGTTTGACGCAACTCTCTTTAGTAATTTCTAAGTAAGTGGCTGAGACATGATTTATTTTACGATTAGTTGACTTTTGACCTCCAACTGTGACCTTGACCTTTGAGGCACTGACATGATTTTTGCACACGACACACCTTCTTCGTTGTGATGAACATTTGTGTGAAGTTTGATGCAATTCACTTCAGTAGTTTCCAAGTAATGGCTGAGACATGAATTTGTTCACAATTTTTTTACCTTTGACCTCTAAGTGTGACCTTGACATTTGAGACCTGGACATGATTCCTGCGTGCAACACACCTTCTCAATGTGATGAACATTTGTATGAAGTCTGACCTAACTCACTTCAGTGCTTTCGAAGTAATGGCTGAAACACAATTTTTTTACAATTTTTGACCTTTGACCTCCATTTGTGACCTTGACCTATGAGGCACTGACATGATTCTTGCATGCGACAAACCTTCTCAATGTGATGAACAGTTGTGTAATGTTTAACAAAACTCCCTTCAGTAGTTTCCAAGTAATAGCTTAGACATGAATTTTGTCTTCTTTTTTTACGTTTGACCTCTAAGTGTGACCTTGACCTTTAAGATACCATCATGATTCTTACGCACGACACACCTTCTCATTATGGTGAACATTTGTGTGAAGTCTGACCGCACACACGGACAGTGCGGTTACTATATGCCTCCCTGTGGGTGCAGTGGGGGTATAAATATGTTTTTCAACTGGACTCAATATTCGGGTACTACTATATTAGTCCCCGGCCTAGAAAAGATGGAACATGTGAAAGAATAGGGCATTTTTATTAACTTAGGTTTGCATTTGATACATATTTATTAAACAACATTTTTTCAGACAAAATGTGGCTGGCAGTGGACAGCCCAGTGGACACTAAACCGGATGACCCAGGTTCAAGCCTTCGCCAGTGCCACTGAGTTTCGTCAGGGTGTTCACTTTCACAAGACATTCTCCCTTAGCTTCCAGGTTCCCACCTGGTTTACGTCCGTATCCGTCAGATACGGACATAAACCAGGTGGTCCTGTGTATCAGTCCTTTGAGCACGTTAAAGAAGTTCAGGAATCTATTTGATAGTAAGAGTAGGGCAGGTTTCTGGATTCCTATGTATCCTTCCCCTCTCTCTGGGGTAGCTCTAAATAACCTATAATATGCTGATGAGCCGTTAAACAACATTCATTTCAAATCGGACAAAATGAGTTACTTTCAGACAGCTGCTGGTCAATATTAGAATAATATAGTTATTTAAAAAAAAATCCATACCTCTTCAACTGGTTTCTTTTCTTGAGATGATTCATCCGTAAAACATTCCTTGTCATTGGTGTCAGCTTGAAGGTCCTGACTTTGTACTCTATCTTTCATCTGCAAATCATCTAAAAACAAAAATTAATTTTCTTTATATCTATAATGATTTTTAATAAACTAAATTGCATTGTAAATGCAACTCTTTTCAAGTTGTTTGCAGTTTGTGCTGAACAGGGATCAATTAATATTATATATCAAAGGACGATGGAAAAAGCGCAATAAGCTTAACTTGCCTCTGGCCAGGCAGGCTTGGTGTGATATTTCAGTTTGGAGCCTTTATCAAAAACATGCAATGATGAAAAAAAAAGTATTTCATGCAGTTACCTTTGCGTGTACTAATATTATCTATGTCCGTGTTTTGAGACAGTTGACATGACTCCGCACTGCTGTCTGCAGGAGTTGTCATTTCCAAGATCATTGGCAGGTTTTCTTCATTCTTCTCATGGGTAACTGATTGGACGTTAATAGCATCTTCTTCTAGAAATCATAACAAATCAAAATGAACAATTACAGGTTTTCTTTAAATAATAAACTTACCAAAATTAAAATCAAAAAATATATAATCTAATGCATTTGACAATGCTCCAACCCATATTCAGTCAATAGAGCTAAAACATTCAATAACACTATAGTAAGATGATAAACACAAATATGCAAACAGATAACAAGTCTGGCTTCTGCCAAGTCATTGAGTACCTTCAATGTGGCTTTCTAGGATATTGTTTTTTGTATTGTATTTATACGAGCATATTTGTGTTTTACTTATATTGCCTAATGATGCTGCCTTGTTGGTTAGAGATTAGATCATGGCGGGGATTTCTTTATTTACACTGTCCTGTTTTAATGGGATGACAGCAGGGTAAGTGTGAGGTTTGGTGCACCCTAGAACCGGTTTAAACCCCCAGTGGCCTACTTTGCCACTGACCGTTCCAAGGCGGTAGCCCTATTGTCAACCCTTATGTGATTGTGATGTCGTTTGCATTTATTATTACTTTTGCCTTCTTGTTTGTCTGTTTGCGTGTTTGTTTCTGTGTTTTGTGGTTGACTGTCCTACTTGAATGCTACTTTCCCTGTCCGATCTTTTTATATTTCTTTTCACTATAGCACAGGATAACCTGGCAAATGGATAGTAGAGCTCATTAACATTCTCTACCCACTCAAGCATTTGAAACACAACTTCTGAAATTAACAAGAGGGCCAAAATGGCCCTAAATCGATCACCTGAGTATCTTTGCAATGATGAAAATATTTTCCTCTCGCAAATGCTGATTGAAGATGTTTTTAAGTCTTTCCTTATGTAAGTCTATGTAAAAACATGCAAAATCTCTACATACAAACTTTGCACTAAGGAGTTGCAGCCATCTTTGACCCCAGGGACTTCAATAGACCAGGGGCTAGCGATCATTAATAATAATAAAGAACAAGAGAACAAGAGGGCCTGTGGATGCTCTACAAGCTCAAATGGCTCTTATATCAAGGGGTTTCATCATTAAATTCCTTTCAATACACTTATAAGACCCTCAACTGAACTTTAAACCCACAACTCCATGCATACATTTTAAAAGAAGATTTTTTAAGTTTTCCCTATATACATGTAAGTCTATGTAAAACATGCACAATCTTTATATACAAACTTTAGAAAAATTAACAGAAGAAAAAAAAAAACTCCCGTGGGATTTGAACCCACGGCCCTAGCTTCCCAGTGTACAAGAAGTAATTCAAAGATTTCTCTATGGTGGCCATCTTGGATGTCACATTTAACTTATTTTAACAAATTTCAAAAATATATATCTAAGGATCATCCATGTGAAGTTTGGTCAAAATTGACCAAGCTATTTCTGAGAAGACAATTTTTTGAAGATTATCCCTATATAAGTCACATGTAAAACATATGACCCCTGGGGCGGGCCCAAATGTGACCCCAGGATCACCATTTGAACAAGCTTGGTAGAGGACCATAAGCTGATAGTAAATGCAAAATATTAAACCTCTGGCTCTTGTAGTTTCAGAGAAGAAGATTTTTTTTCTATATAAGTCTATTTATAATTGTGACCCCCGGACAGGGCCAAATTTGACCCCAGGGTCACCATTTGGACAAACTTAGTAGAGGACCATAAGCTGATGCTACATGTTATACATGAGAGCACTGTGCCTTGTGGTTTCTTTTAAAGGTTTTCCCTATACAAGTCTATGAAAAACATGCAAAATCTCAGTATACAAACATTGGACACCCGGGGCATGGCCTTTTTTGATCCAAGGGACTTCATTTGAACAAACTTGATATTCTATTCATTGGCGATCATTTTAAAAGAAAAACTGTCCAAATCTGTCCAGTGGTTCTTGAGAAGAAGATTTTTTAAGGTTTCGACCATATAATTATATGGTAATGGTGGCCATCTTGGATGTCGCACTGACCTGATTTTAACAAATCTCAAAAGCATTCACCTAAGGATTATCCATATGAAGTTTGGTCAAAATTGGCCAGATGGTTTCTGAGAAGTCGTTTGAAGTAAAAGTTAACGAAGGATGGACGGACAGACGGACGACGGACGAAGAGTGATCCCAATAGACCACCTTGAGCCTTTGGCTCAGGTGATCTAAAAATGACTACGAACATTGACCTATAATGGATTAAGGCATTAGTGACAATATTATCCAGGGTCATTGTTTATTCACGTGTTTTATCTTGTACACTATGACAGGAACTATTTAGTGTTAACTAATTCAAAACATAATTACCTCTCCTACATGCACTTGATTCTTGAACAACTATCCAGGTGTCAATACCCACTTTGTCAGGAGATGTTACGCTCTGACTTGAGCTTGTCAAATAAATCACACGTTCAGATGCAGAGTGTTGCTGATCCTCGTTTTGACCTGGAGCAGTTTCTTGTCCTGTCTGAGGACTAGATGATCTATATATCTCCTCTTCTGCAGGGTGCTGCTGATCCCCGTTTTGACCTGGAATAGTTTCTTGTCCTATCTGAGGACTGGATGATCTGCATATCTCCTCTTCTGCAGTGTGTTGCTGATCCTCGATTTCACGTGGAGCGGTTTCTTGTGCTGTCTGAGGACTAGACGATCTCCATATCTCCTCTTCTGCAGGGTGTTGCTGATACTTGTTTTCACATGGAGCAGTTTCTTGTGCTATCTGAGGACTAGAAGATCTGCATATCTCCTCTTCTGCAGGATGTTGTTGATCTTCGTTTTCACCCGGAGTAGTTTCTTGTGCTCTCTGAGGACTAGATGATCTATATATCTCCTCTTCTGCAGGGTGCTGCTGATCCTCGTTTTCACCTGGTGCAGTTTCTTGTGCTGTCTGAGGACTAGCTGATCTGCATATCTCCTCATCCAATTGATGCATGTCTCCAGCTTCTTTGTCCATGTCATTCGGTTTCATTCCTCCCAATTCCTGCATTATCAAACAAGCTCAGATATATTTGTTCAAATTATGCAAGTACCAATATCATAGAAACGCTTATGGGTTGTTGTTAATAAGGTATATTTAAGTGTTTTTATACGCCCATTTAAAACAAAACAATTGGTAAAACCGATGGACGCTCCTCAAATGTATCCTCAACTTTTCATATGGCCTTGTATCACACAGCAGATTTCAATTTGCAGTTCCATTAGTAGTTTTTGACTTATGCTTCATACAAGAATTACAAGTATAAAATTACAAAGGGCAATAACTCTAATTTGAATGAAGATTGGTTGTAAATCTCTGCACTTCCTCTCATTGCCCTCTATCACTGTGTGAAGTTTCATTGCAGTCCCATCAGTAGTTTTGAAGTTATGCTCCGGACAAGAATTCAACGTATAAAATTACAAAGGGCAATAACTCTTTTTTGAATAATAACTGAGTTACAGTTTTGAAACACTGCACTTCCTCTCATTGCTCTCTATCATTGTGTGAAGTTTCATTGCAGTCCCATCAGTAGTTTTGAAGTTATACTCTGGAAAAATGTTCTTAGTATAAAATTACAAAGGGCTATAACTTTAATTTGAATAAGACAGAGCTACAGTTCTTGCACTCTACACTGCTTATTGCCCTCTATCATTGTTTGAAGCCTCATTGCAGTCCCATCAGTAGTTTTAAAGTTATTCTCCGGACAAACATTCTAAGTATAAAATTACAAACGGCAATAACTGTAATTTGAATGAAGGCAGATTTACGATTCTTGCACTTTGCACTTCTTCTCATTGCCCTCTATCATTGTGTGAAGTTTCATTGCAGTCCCATCAGTAGTTTTGAAGTTATGTTCGGGACAAAAATTCTAAGTATAAAATTACAAAGGGCAATAACTCTAATTTGAATGATGACAGAGTTTATTTCGCTCTTCGGGGCAAAGAATTTTGTTAAGAAACTGGAACCATACACCACAGGACATGGAATAATGACAGTAAAAGTAGTATGTCCACCGTCATACGCATGCCATCTCCGGGATGGTTAAAATTATGTACTATTGATTTTATGAATATTGAGTTCTGCTCAACCCGGGGCTAGTGGGCGTGAATGGTAGCAAGCATATTTCACTACCGTTCATGAACAGTCTCAATCAAATGCAATATTGCGTATTTATCATGTTCAGCCATTTCCAAAGGTCCACTCTCATACTCTTTTACATTTCTTAAACTCTGTACTTCCTCTAATTGCCCAAGTTTCATTGTAGTCCCATCAGTACAGTTTTGAAGTTATGCTCTGGACAAAAGTGGGACGGATGGACAGACGAATGTAAGGACGGACAGATTTTCGGGGAGCATAAAAAAAGGGACGTAGTATGGTATGGGGTTGTATGCACGTCTGTAAACAATTGCGCCTTCCGGATGATAACTTCGAAATCATATCACCGACACTGTTGAAACTTTATAGGTATATTGTCCTAAGTGAGAGGAGGAACACTATTTTTGGGGGTCAAAGGTCAAGGTCACCATGACCTTATAGCAAAAAACTCATTCTGGATGATGAAACTTTGTATGAAACATAGGCACATTGTCCTTTGTAAGAAAATGCAAGTAATAACAAGAAATGTGTCCGTGTGACATGTATGTCCCCACTGAAAACCATCCGCCTAACTGTGACCTTGACCTTTGAAGCACTGATATGATTCTTGCATAAGACACCTCATTTTGGATGAACATTTGTGTGAAGTTTGATGCAACTCCCTTCAGTAGTTTTGGACTCATGGCTGACACGAAAAAAAGACCTTTGACCTCCAACTGTTACCTTGACCTTTGATGTACTAACATGATTCTTGTGCACGACAAACCTTCTCAATGTGATGAACATTTGTGAAAAGTTTGACGCAACTCTCTTTAGTAGTTTCCAAGTAATGGCTGAGACATGATTTTTTTTATGATTAGTTGACTTTTGACCTCCAACTGTGACCTTGACCTTTGAGGCACTGACATGATTCTTGCACACGACACACCTTCTTCATTGTGATGAACATTTGTGTGAAGTTTGATGCAATTCACTTCAGTATTTTCCAAGTAATGGCTGAGACATGAATTTGTTCACAATTTGTTTACCTTTGACCTCCAAGTGTGACCTTGACATTTGAGACACGGATATGATTTCTGCGCGGAACACACCTTCTCAATGTGATGAACATTAGTGTGAAGTTTGACCTAACTCCCTTCAGTACTTTCCAAGTAATGGCCAAGACATGATTTTTTTACGATTTTTTTACCTTTGACCTCCAACTGTGACCTTGACATTTGAGGCACTGGCATGATTCTTGCACGCGACAAACCTTCTCAATGTGATGAACAGTTGTGTAAAGTTTGACAAAACTCCCTTCAGTAGTTTTTAAGTAATGGCTTAGACATGAATTTTGTCTTCTTTTTTTACGTTTGACCTCCAAGTGTGACCTTGACCTTTGAGATACCGTCATTATTCTTACGCACGACACACCTTCTCATTATGGTGAACATTTGTGTGAAGTTTGACGGCACACACGGACAGTGCGGTTACTATATGCCTCCCAGTGGGTGCATAAAAATGTGAAGCGACCGGACGCTACAGACAGTATGATTCCTATATAGCCTATAAAGCTATATAGCATAAATACGAGGGGTGTTCGAAAAGTAACAGGAAAAATGCCATAACTTTTGTTTGAGTTGGACCATTTTTATGAAATTTCACACAAGGGTACCTTAACTCATCAGGAATATGTTCTATGAACATGTTTACCTTATCACAAGGTATGCGTTCACTAGCGTCACTATGGCAAGGTCAAGTAACGTTGAGCGGGGCAACTCGTAACGTTATACAAACTCTTCAGTTTTTGTACATTTAAATAGAGCAACTATACATTTTCTGATGCCAGAATTGCTCGAAAATGCACGTTGACATTTCCCGAACTTTCTTCATTACGTCAGGTATGCGTGCGAACGTTTTTGACGTCATTTCCATGCTACAGTTGCGACTTGACAATCGCACTTTAAAATCGTTAAAATTCAGACATGGAGCAGCGCTACTCTATCAAATTTTGTGTTTTGAGCTACATCATGATAGTGCACCATCACATACCGCTGCGATTACCCAGGAAACACTCACTGAACTTAATATAGACACAATACAGCACCCTCCTTACTCACCACCAGATATGGCCCCCATGTGATTTTTACCTGTTCCCGGCCATTAAAGCAGAAATGCATGGTCGACACTTCGATGACATTCACGATCTTTCAGTTCTTGTTCGTGAAGTTATCCGGAAAATTCCAGTAGAGAACTTTGAAAAATGTTTCTCATCATGGGTAAAAAGATGGAAAAAATGTGTGAAATACTGAGGTGAGTGTTTTGAGAAAATTTGAAGATGGTAACTTGTTACAGTATGTAGATTTTCAAAATATCATTAACGAATGATCCGACGTGCCCCCACTCAACGTTACTTGACGTTGCCATAGTGACATCGGTAAACGCATACCTTATGACAATGTTAAAATGTTCTTAGAACATATCCGTGATGAGTTAAGGTACCCTTGTGTGAAATTTTATAAAAATGGCCCTACTCAAACAAAAGTTATGGCATTTTTCCTGTTACTTTTCAAACACCCGTCGTATGTTGTTCAACTTGACTCAATATTCGGGTACTACTATATTTGTCCCCGGCCTAGAAAAGATGGAACATGTGAAAGAATAGGGCATTTTTATTAACTTAGGATGGCATTTGATACATATTTATTAAACAACATTTTTTCAAAAAAATGTGGCTGGCAGTGGACAGCCCAGTGAACACTAAACCGGATGACCCAGGTTCAAGCCTCTCCAGTGCCACTGAGTTTCGTCAGTGTGTTCACTTTCACAAGACATTCTCCCTTAGCTTCGTCTGTCAGATAGGGATGTAAACCAGGCGGTTCCTTGTATCAGTCTATCCTTTGAGCACGTTAAAGAACCTTAGGAATCCATTTGATAGTAAGGGTAGGGCAGGTTCCCGAATTCCTAATACATGTATCCTTCCTCTCTCTGGGGTAGCTCTAAATAACCTATAATATGCTGATGAGCCGTTAAACAACATTCATTTCAAATCGGACAAAATGAGTTACTTTCAGACAGCTGCTGGTCAATATTAGAATAATATAGTTATTTAAAAAAAATCCATACTTCTTCAACTGGTTTCTTTTCTTGAGATGATTCATCCGTAAAACATTCCTTGTCATTGGTGTCAGCTTGAAGGTCCTGACTTTGTACTCTATCTTTCATCTGCAAATCATCTAAAAACAAAAATTAATTTTCTTTTCCATATCAATATGAACTAAATTGCGTTGTAAATGCAACTCTTTTCAAGTTGTTTGCAGTTTGTGCTGAACAGGGTTCAATCAATAACTTTGAGTATTATATATGAAAGGACGATGGAAAAAGCGCAATAAGCTTAACTTGCCTTTGGCCAGGCAGATTGGTGTGATATTTCAGTTTAGAGCCATTATCAAAAACATGCAATGATGAAAAAAATGTATTTCATGCAGTTACCTTTGCCTGTACCAATATTATCTACGTCCATGTTTTGAGACAGTTGACATGACTCTGCACTGCTGTCTGCAGGAGTTGTCATTTCCATGATCATTGGCAGGTTTTCTTCGTTCTTCTCATGGGTAACTGATTGGACATTTTTAGCATCTTCTTCTACAAATCATAACAAATCAAAACTAGAACAACTTCGACGGCACGGCCGTCGTAAAATACTCATGTTTAATTCACACAGGTCACTTCCCCCCTGCCCAACCCAATCCCACCCTACCCCCACCCCCCACCACCCCACCCCACCCACCCAACACACAGCCCCACAGTATATACAATGTAATCCCTTCATCAAAATGTTCATTAGAGAAATAATTTTTAAATAAATTGACCCCCTGTTACCCACCAACCACCCCCAAACCAACCCGAACCCCAGGGAAGACGTCCAAGTTTTAAATAATAAATCATTTGACATGCTGTGTATCTCTTTATTAGATGACTATTATACCAATTAAGGACTATCAGTCAGCCATCTTTGATCCAAACAATCCAAAATCTATGAGATATGGTCAAGTGATGGCTTATTTTATTCAGAAATGATGTCTCGTCTGCACTTGCTGGATAAATGGACTATTTTATGGACCAGTTTATTTCACATAAAAACAAAACAACTTTGATTAAAACTGTACCAAACTTTTCGAATATAAAGCGCACAATTTCTGCCATATAAGTATTTTTCTAATATTATGTTCACATCAATAGTGTTGAATTATAACTGTCATGTACGATATGGTTGACATTGCTCGTGCCTAAAATGCGTACATCGTTGAAAAATTCACTTGACCATATCTCATCGATTTTGGATTATTTGGATCAAAGATGGCTGACCGATAGTCCTTAATGTGCAAAAGTATGAAAAGATGACACCGTAGTTGCATTATTAATGTATTTGATGCCCCTTCCTCCAGGCCCAACTATAACAAAAGTATACAGTGTAATACCATCATCATGTTTCATTATATATATAAAAAAAAATCCAAACCCCCACCGCCCCCCACACCCATGGGCCCCCGGGCAGACTATCCAAGTTTGATATAATACAAATAATAAATGTTGCTTATCTTTTATAGACACTTACATACACCAAGTTATGTGCAAGAATATGGAAAAATGACAGTGTAATTGAATTTTTAGTCTATTTGACCTTTTGACCCTCTGAGGAACCCTGAGTGCAGAGCCATCATCGTAATGTTTCATTTCAGACATAATTACAAAAAAAAAAAAAAATTTTTACCCCAAATCCCACCCGCTCCACCCACCCTGGGCCCCAGGGCAGACGTTCGAGTTTGCGAAATATAAAAATCGGTTGATATGTTGTTTATCTTTACATATACCAAGTTATGTGCAAAAATATGAAAAAATTACAGTGTAATGTAATTTTTTCATTTATTTGACCTTTTGCCCCCCACCCCCCGCCCACCCCACCCCACTGAGGGCCCCTGATCTCGGAGCCAAAAATAATAGTGCTCTTGCACGCCGTCATCATATGGTGATGTCATATCCTAAGTTTGGTTGAATTAAGTTCAGCGGTTTAGGAGGAGATGCGGTGGACACACAGACTGATGGACGGACGGACGAACGGATGCGATTTTAATATACCCTGTTTTTTTCAAAAACATGGGTTTTATAATGAACAATTACAGATTTTTTCTTTAAATAAACTTACCAAAATCAAAAAATATACCATCTAATGCATTTGATAATGCCCCAACCCATAAGCTTGTCTGGCCTTCAGTCAATAGAGCTAAAACATTCAATAACGCTATAGTCAGATGATAAACACGAATATGCAAACAGATGCCAAGTCATTCACTATCGCATAGGATAGTCTGGCAAATGGAAAGTAGAGCTGACTAACATTCTCTACCCACTCAAGCATTTGAAACACAGCTTCTGAAATTAAAAACGACTACGAACATTGACCTATAATGGATATCTCCAAGGCATTAGTGACAATATTATCCAGGGTCATTGTTTATTCACGTGTTTTATCTTGAACACTTTTACAGGAACATTTAGTGTTAACTAATTCAAAACATAATTACCTCTCCTACATACACCCGTTTCCTGAACAACTATCCGGGTGTCAATACCCACTTTGTCAGGAGATGTTACGCTCCGACTTGAGCTTGTCAAATAAATCACACGTTCAGATGCAGAGTGTTGCTGATCCTCATTTTCACATGGAGCAGTTTCTTGTCCTGTCTGAGGACTAGACGATCTGTATATCTCTTCTTCTGCAATGTGTTGCTGATCCTCATTTTCACGTGGAGCAGTTTCTTGTGCTGTCTGAGGACTAGCTGATCTGCATATCTCCTCATCCAATGGATGCATGTCTCCAGCTTCTTCGTCCATGTCATTCGGTTTCATTCCTCCCAATTCCTGCATTATCAAACCAGCCCAGTTACATTTTTTCAAACTATGCAATTGCCAATATTATAGGATCCCTTATGGGTTGTTGTTAATAATTAAGGTATATTTAAGTGTTTTATATGCCGTATGAAAAACAGGACTTATTATGGTATGGGGTTAATGTCAGTAGTCCGTCAAGGTCGCCATGACCTTATATGGAAAAACGCATTCCGGATGATAACTTCCAAACCATAAGCATTCACATTCATGGTACATTGTCCTAGGTGAGAGCAGGAACCCTATTGTACACCCCTCATGGTACATTGTCCTAGGTGAGAGTAGGAACCCTATTGTAACACCCCCACCCCCCTCTTGTTTCATAAATAAAATTGCTTAAAAATACAACCTATTGTACCCCCCACCCCCCTATTGTACCCCCCCTGTTGTTTCATAAATAAAATTGCTTAAAAATACAATCCCAATAATAAAATATTTTTTATGGCTTTTTCACGTCACTGGCGGCAGCCATAATTATTTGATATTGTCATGATGCCATCTGACAAAATTATATCCTGAACTCTACAATCTGTGAAATGAAAATTTTGGTCAGATCTGATTATAAATGCAGGAGATAATAGTGATAACAATATTTCCCTAGAATCATCACTGGGTGCCATCTTAGATGTTCAGCCCACTATTCTCAACTGAGCTCTATAACTATATAAAAATTTGATGCACTGCGACTAATATTTCTATTATAAGTGCCACTGAGAAGAAGAAGAAGAAGAAGAAAAAGAAGAAAACCAGGTTTTCCATAAGCTTACCACAAAGTTTTGTTCCAGTATTTATTTCCATTTAGTAGTAGTGACAACCCCTTGACCCAGTGTCCCCAAATGCAATTCCAAGCTGCCTTTCCAAACACACTACCTACCCAGAATGTTTCGTCGCAATACTTCATTCCTAACAAACATTATTGAGCGGAAATCATTTTTTCTATTTTCAGTCACAGTGGCCTTGACCTTGACCCTAGTGACCACAAATACAATCCCAAGCTTCCTTTCCAGATAAGCTGCCTACTTAGCAAGTTTCATTGCAATATCTCACTCCTAAAAAAGGTTACTGAGCGGAAAATATTTTTCAATTTTTGGTAACAACGATCTTGAACCCAGTGAGTGATCCCAACCTTTCTTTTTCAAAACAGCAATCTTGACCTTCAACCCTGTGGTGCTCAAATGCAATCCCAACCTTCCTTTTCATACAAGCTACCTACCCAGAAAGTTTCGTCGCCATACCTAATCCTAACAACAGTTATTGAGTTGAATCCATTTTTCTATTTTTAGTAACAGTGACCTTGACCTTGAACTCACTGGCCCCAAATGCAATCCCAACCTTCCTTTCCATAAAAGGTACCTACTCTGCAAGTTTCATCCCAATACCTCATTCATAACAAAAGTTATTGAGCGGAAACTAAAAGTTTGACGACGCCCGCACACCCGCCGGCCAAACGACATATGCCAAATTAATAACCAGGCTTTACCAAAGGAAACCTGACTTTTCGAAAGGATAACCTGGTTAAATAGAGCAACCTCGATGGGATGCCATCGCAAATATCTGAAATTCAATGTCATGCACGTATCCTAGTCAACCAATGTGTCAAAATATCAACACTCGCCTTTAAATCGCCTAGAAGGAGTTTTCGTTACAAGGAAACAATAAGTATGCGAAAAAATCTATTCAGAATTTTGAAAACTGTAGCTTATTTTAATGTTTTATTTTGGCAAATTTGACCTTTTGACCTCTAATTTATAATGTTTGTTGGCTTTATCATATTCTCCAGGAAGTAGACATCTGTCTGGTTAATAACATGTTGTTTTTTCCTGCTTCATTTCATGGCACCTTTCGCAATAGTGTACTTTTAATTTATTGTGAAATTATACTGGGCAAAAAAAGGAAAGGACAGAATTATAACTGAATTAACCATTACATCTTTTTATGAACACAATCCACTGAATAACGATGGAATCAATATTACATAAAATGGCATGATTGTGTCAAACCTTGTCAAACAAGAGGCCCAAGAGGACCTGTATTGCTCTTCTTGCTATATTGAGTCTTTGATGGGGAACACATCAACAACATGCACAAATAGGCTTGGTACTGATCATTCCCTGCCAAGTTTCACTGAAATCCAGCCAGTGGGTCAGGAAAACTTTTCTGGATAAAGTTTTTGTATATTAGGCGTCATTCAACCCGAACACAGCAATGATAGGTGCAACTAGGCTTGGTACTCATCATCCCTGCCAAAATTCGTTGAAATTCTTCCAGGAGTTCAGAAGAGACTAGTCTGAATAAAGTGTGTGTATCGAACCCTTATAGGGCAAAAACTATAACAATAAACACTGAAACCTGGTCAGGGGTTCAGGAGAACGTAGCCCGGACAAAATGTGCGTATTAGACCTTTAAAGGGCAATAACTCAAAAATCCTTCAACGGAAATAGGGCAATGACATGCATAACTAGGCGTGGTACTGATCATCCCTGCAAAGTGTCATTGAAATCCAGCAAAGGGTTCAAGAGAAATAGTCCAAATAAAGTTTGTGTAGTAAAACTTTTAAAGGACCATAATTCAGCCAAACTAAGTTGAAAAAGGGGCATACTTCTGTAAAATTCATAACAGAGTTATGGCACTTGTTTGTATGAGTTACCCTTATGATAGCGAATACGTGTGTACAGTTTCTGTCAAGCAGTTTCTGAAATATGAGCTTAGCAAAAGACTAACGAAGAAATTGACTAAGTGCAAAAAGGGACATAACTTTGTAAAAATAGGTTGCAGAGTTATGTGATTTGTGTGTAGCATATTATATATTTATACTGAATACAATAAGTTTTATTCAGTTCTGCATGGCAGTTTCTGAAATACAAGCTTACTGAAAAAGGTTAGACATGAAATTGACAAGAAATTGACTAAGTACAAAAAGGGGCATAACTTTGTCAAAATAGATTGCACAGTTATGTGACTTGAATAAGGAATGTTATCCATTTATACTACATACCTACCTGACGTTTTACTGAGTTCTAAGGGAGGGACAATCCTAAAGATCATTGTCATGAAGTTTCATCAAAATCCTTTAAGCGGTTTCAGAAAAGACATTATTTTTAGACTTTTCCTGTATAACTCTATGTAAACTTTGGTGCGCCGTGGCGGCCATTTTCATTATTCGACGATAACGAAAAACACAAACTTGATAGAGGCTAACCCAAGGAACATGTTTATGATATTTCACAAGACTGGAATAAGTGGTTTCGGAGATGTCGTTTGAAATTTCCTTAAATTTTACCTAGTTTTAGACATGGCGGCCATCTTGGATGACTGGCGGCCGCGAAAAACACAAATCTGAGAGGGACTTTCCCAAATATCATGGTGATTAAGTTTCATCAAAATCCTTCAAGAAGATGTCATTTTTAACCTTTTCCTATATAACTCTATGTAAACTTTGGGTCGCTGTGGTCGCCATTTTGATTATTCGACAATAAAGAAAAACATAAACTTGATAGAAACCAACCCAAGAAACATGTATATGATATTTCACAAGAATGGAATAAGTGGTTTTGGAGGAGATGTCGTTTGAAATTTCCTTAAATTTGACCTCATTTTAGCCATATGACTGGCGGCCGCGAAAAACACAAATCTGAGAGGGACTATCCCAAATATTATTGTGATTAAGTTTCATCAAAATCCTTGAAACGGTTTCAGAGAAGATGTCATTTTTAATGTTTTCCTATATAACTCTATGTAAACTTTGAATCGCTGTGGTGGCCATTTTGACTAACAAACTTGATAGAGGCTAACCCAAGGAACATGTTTATGATATTTCACAAGAATGGAATAAGTGGTTTTGGAGGAGATGTCGTTTGAAATTTGAGAGGGACTATCCCAAATATCATTGTGATTAAGTTTCATCAAAATCCTTCAGAGACTTATCATGAAGACAAGGTATTACATGATAGGGTAATGGTGACCTTGATCTTTGACCTACTGACCCCTTAAATAAATATAAATAATAATTGACAGTCTACCCATGTAAGTTTGATGGGCATAGCTAAAGCTGTTAAACCTTGACCATCCGAAAATGAACAGGGGTCATCTGCTCACCTTACAGTCTACTGATGTATACCAAGGGGCTACAGAGACTGAAGAAATATTGTGTGGATATGGTTTCACAAAATCAGTTTTTATGGATGGCAGGAGGTACACATTACTGGTTCTACCCAGGAATAAGTTGGTGGTCTTCCTTCACCACATTGTCCCCAGAAACAAAAAAAATAAAAATGCCAAAAATACAATAAACAAGAGGTCCAAGAGAGCCTGTGGACGCTCTACTGGCTCAAGATAAAGTTTATGTATAAGGGGCCATAAGTCTTTCAAAAATGATTCAACCGGAACATGGTGATGATATACGCAAGTAGGCTTGGTACTGATCATCCCTGCAAAGTTTTGTTGAAATCCAGCCAGATGTTCAGGAGAACTAGTCTAGACAAAGTTAGTGTATTAAAACCTTTCAGGGCCCATAACTCTGCCAAAATTCATTCAGCCAGAACATGGCAATGACAGGTGCCACTAGGCTTAGTACTGATCATCCCCGCCAAGATTCGCTGAAATCTGGCAAAGAGTTCAGAAGAGACTAATCTGGACAAAGTTTGTGTATTAAAACATTTAAAGGGCCGTAACTCTGCCAAAAATTATTCAACCAAAATATGGCGATGATATGCACAACTAAGCTTGATACTGATCATCCTTGTCAAGTTTCATCTATATCAACCCAGGGGTTCAGGAGAACTAGCCTGGAAAAAATGTGTGGTATCAAAATCATTTAAAGGGGCATAACTCTGCCATATACCTGTAAACTGAAACAATGATATGCACAACTAGGCTTGGTGCTGATCATCCCTGCAAAGTTTCATTGAAATCTGGCAAGGGGTTCAGGAGAAGTAGATCAGACAAAGTTTGTGTATTAAAACTTTTAAAGGGCCATAATTCTGCCAAAAATCAATCAACCGGAACTTGGCAATGACTTGCACAACTAGACATGGAATTGATCATCCCTAAAAAGTTTTGTTTAAATTCGGCCAGGGGTTCAGGAGAACCAGTCAGAATCTGGATGGTTTTCGAACTCATCCGAGCTTTCATTGACATTAACAATCTGGTACAGTTTAGTAAAGATCGGATGAAAAATGAAGGCCCTATCATCTTAACGAGGCAAAATATAGCACTTTTAATGAAATCAAGGGCCATAACTCCACTGTTACTGGTCCGATCTGGCTGGTTTTTGAGCTTGTCCAAGCTTTCATTGATAATAACAATCTGGTAATTTTTGTAAAGGTTGGATGAAAAATGAAGGCCCTATCGTTTTAACGAGGCAAAATATAGCATTTTAAACTAAATCAACGGCCATAACTCCGCTGTTACTGGTCCGATCTGGCTGGGTTTTGAACTTGCCTGAGCTTTCATTGACATTAACAATCTGGTACAGTTTGGTAAAGATCGCATGAAAATGAAGGCCCTATCATCTTAACGAGACAAAATATAGCACTTTTAATGAAATCAAGGGCCATAACTCCGCTGTTACTGGTCCGATCTGGCTGGTTTTTGAGCTTGTCCAAGCTTTCATTTATAATAACAATCTGGTAAAGTTTGTAAAGGTTGGATGAAAAATGAAGGCCCTATCGTTTTAACGAGGCAAAATATAGCATTTTAAACTAAATCAACGACCATAACTCCGCTGTTACTGGTCCGATCTGGCTGGGTTTTAAACTTGCCTGAGCTTTCATTGACATTAACAATCTGGTACAGTTTGGTAAAGATCGCATGAAAAGGAAGGCCCTATCATCTTAACGAGACAAAATATAGCACTTTTAACGAAATCAAGGGCCATAACTCCGCTGTTACTGGTCCGATCTGGCTGGTTTTCGAACTTGTCCGAGCTTTCATTGACATTAACAATCTGGTAAAGTTTGTAAAGGTCGGATGAAAAATGAAGGCCCTTTCGTCTTAATGAGGCAAAATGTAGCATTTTTAACTAAATGAAGGGCCATAACTCCGCTGTTACTGGTCCGATCTAACTGGTTTTCAAACTTGTTGAGCTTTCATTGACATTAACAATCTGGTAAAGATTGGTAAAGATCAGATGAAAAATGAAGGCCCTATCGTCTTAACGAGGCAAAATATAGCATTTTTAACTAAATCGAGGGCCATAACTCCGCTGTTACTAGTCCGATCTGGTTGGTTTTCAAACTTATCCGAGCTTTTATTGACATTAACAATCTGGTAAAGTTTGGTAAAGATCGGATGAAAAATGAAGGCCCTATCGTCTTAATGGGGCAAAATATAGCATTTTTAGCTAATCAAGGGCCATAACTCCGCTGTTACTTTTCCGAACTGGCTGTTTTTCACAATTGCCCGAGCTTTCATTGGTATTAAAAATCTGGTAAAGTTTGGTAAAGATCGGATGAAAAATGATGGCCCTATCGTAATAACAAGGCAAAATATAGAATTTTTAACGAATTCAAGGGCCATAACTCCGCTGTTACTGGTCTGATCTGGCTGGTTTTCGAACTTGTCCGAGCTATCATTGACATTAACAGTTTGGTAAAGTTTGGTAATATAATGCAATTGAAATCACCGAATATAAAGACGTATCCACCACATATATTAAAATATGGATCACAAATAAGCTCTCATCCCTCACCCCCCTTCACTTGAAACTCTATTTCATTTTTAATTTTTTACATATTTCTGTGTTGTTTTAGTCAATTCTTACACATAGCTTCTTACACATATATATGTTTCCCCCTTCATTTAGAAAACCAGCCAGATCAGACCAGTATCGGCGGAGTTATGGCCCTTGATTTAGTTAAAAATGCTAAATTTTGCCTCGTTAAGACGATAGGGCCTTCATCTTTCACTCGATCTTTACCAAACTTTACCAGATTATTACTTACAATGAAAGCTTGGAGAAGTTTGAAAACCAGCTAGATCGGACCAGTATCGGCGGAGTTATGGCCCTTGATTTCGTTAAATATGCTATATTTTCCCTCGTTTAGACTATAGGGCCTTCATTTTTCATCTGATCTTTACCTAACTTTACCAGCTTTTTCGACTTTTTTGTTCTTTTATTATTTTTATATTTCTTTACTGTTTAATTTTTTTTAAATTGTAAATTTTTTATTTTTTTAATTTTTTTAATTTTTAATTATTATTATCTATACTGGCCAACTTGGAAAACCAGCCAGATCGGACTAGTAATGGCAGAGTTATGGCTCTTGATTTAGTTAAAAGTGCTATAGTTTGCCTCTTTAAGATGATAGTCACTCGCTTCATTGATGTTATAAGAGCCATATTAGCCAGTAGAGCGTCCACAGGCTCTCTTGGGCCTCTTGTTATTTATTTTAAATATTTCTGTGTTGTTTTGGTCAATTCTTACACATAGCTATGTTGCTATGTGTTGGTCAATTCTTACATAGCTTCTTACACATATATATGTTGCCTTCTCTCCCACCACCGCCTCTCCCCCCACCCTCAGCCACACCCCCGCCCCCACTCAAAACTCGTTTTTTTCTTTTCTTCTGTGTTGTTTTTGTCAATTCTTACACAGAGCTAGCTATGTTGCACCCCCCCCTCCCCCCCACCCCCCAAACACCCCCCAACTTGAAACTGGATTTTTTTTTTTTTTTTTTTTTACATATTTCTGTGTTGTTTTGGTCAATTCTTACATAGCTTCTTACACATATATGTTGCCCACCCCTGCCCCCGCCTCTCTCCCACACCTCTCCCCACCACCCCACTCAAAACTCGATTTTTTTTTTTACATATATCTGTGTTGTTTTGGTCAATTCTTACATAGCTTCTTACACATATATGTTGCCCACCCCTGCCCCCGCCTCTCCCCCACACCCCTCCCCATCACCCCACTCAAAACTCGATTTATTTATTTTTACATATTTCTGTGTTGTTTTGGTCAATTCTTACACATAGCTATGTTCGACCACAAACTTTAAAATGACGGCAATTTTGGATTAAAACAGATAAAAATAATAAAATTTCACATACTTTTATATCGGCCCGAGTTTCTGTACAAGCCCCATTCCCCATCCCTATCCCACCTTGTTTTAGCCTTATTTTCTGAGGGTATATACTATCTACATAATTTATAAAAATCGAATAGTTGAGCTGCGCTGTTCTCCGACAGCTCTTCTCATAATCTGCCTTGACCTTTTTCCTATGACCCACTCACTAAGCTTAGACAGTCTACCCAAGAAAATTATTTAAAGTGGGTACAGAGATTGAAGAAAGATAGTGTGGAGTTTTTTTATAATCAGGTTATGGTGACCTTTACCTATAACCTATTTAAATTCCTAAACAAATAGGGGTCATCAAATCATCATGGCCAGTCTACCCCAAAAAAAAGATAAACATGGCTACATGAATCGAATAGTTGTCATGTGGATAAGGATTTTCATGATTGGGTAATGGCAACCTTGACCTTTGTTCTACAAACCCCATAATGAAAACGGGTCATCCTGTTACCATGGATAATCTTTCCGTGAAGCTGATGAATGTGACTACATTTTACAATTGACAAGTTATTGGGCAGGGATGATTTTTTATGATCAGGGTGATCTTGACCATGACCTTTGAACTATTGATCCCCCCAAAATTAGGACTCACCCTCTCATTGTAACCAGTCTACCTGTGAATTTTTTACAGAGGTTGAAGAGTTATCCTGCAGATAAGATTCAATGAGGGACTTCAATCACTAACTATAGTTTAACTATGGTCGTTGATCTTCGCATGTCTAGTTAAGGAGTAATGCGAACTTACTCTAGTTAAACCATAGTTTCTATAAATGGATACACGCGGCATAGTGTAAAACCTGGAATGTGTTTTAAATACTTTATCATATAGATATATGTCAATCAAAAATTACCAACTAAACAAGAATAAATACTGACACATGAACAATTGAATTGAATGTTGTTTAACGGCTCATCAACACAGTATAGGTTATTTAGAGCCGCCCCAGAGAGAGGGGAAGGATACATAGAAATCCGGGAACCTGCCCTACTCTTATTATCGAATAGATTCCTATGGTTCTTTAACGTGCTCGGAGGATAGACCGATACACGGGACCGCCCGGTTTACGTCCCCATCCGACGGACGAGACACATGAACAAATATGTGATATATAGAGTCTAGTCTCAGCGAGTTGGTTACCAATTGAATTTCATACAACACCGAGATGGTCTTAGCCCATCGAGGTTTATAAATAAGGCCATACCGATTTTTTTATTTAGATGCAATTTGAAGTATATTTCAGCTGTAAATTAAAGGATTTTTAAGAGGTATAGCCTACAAGGAGCTATTTATAGACAGGTATAATGCATTTTGCTGGATTTATTGGTGTTTTTAAGGGATAGGACAGAGATCGAAGGATAGGGGGTTAATTAATGAGTAGGGGGAAATTAGATTTTGAATTAAATGATAGAGGGAATACACGCTTAAATGGCCTGTGGAAGACCTGCCTTGATATTCCAAGCTTTACTGAAGTTTTATGGATGTACGACTTCCAGTTGTTAAAATATATGGTCTTGTCAAAAAAGAACGAACCAGAAGTTCAAAGTAAGAAAATGGCATGCTTTTTCTTAAATGCAATACAGATATTTGGAACATGTGTCTATCAGTGTCCTGATGACATATTTCAAGTTTCACTGACCAGTGGTTGCTGAAATAAATGGACTTGGCCAACATACAACTGAAAACCAACGTCGACGCAAAAGTTGAGTAGATCTACAACAGCTCTCCTTATTCTATGAAAAATAAAACTTTAAATAGGGAATTCCAACCCTCAGTATAAGTGTTTTAATCGGAACCTCGGAGGTGTCTCAGTTACGATAAAAACACTTATACCTCGGGTTGGAATCTTCACCGGATACTCATGAAAGATTCTTATAATATTACATACCTGATAAGAAACTGGTTTGTGGTCCTGACAGCAGTCAAGTCGATTTACCAGTTATTGCTTTACCACGTACTGTGTATATTATATGCACTTGTATATATATCCATTATCTATTAACCAATAACAACCACGAAAGTTAAACCTTGACCTACCTACATGTAGTTTAGATTTAAAGCATGTTATAAAAATTAAAAATCCGAAAAATGTTTAACTGTATCTTACAAAAACATAATATGGATTGCTTATTAATTTATAGGAAACAGTAAGCAATTAACACATTGAATTAATGTCTTTCAACTCAACCCTCTCATTCAACAATAATTCCTTTATGAGTTCAACTGAATAAAGCTTCCTGTTATGTGAATTGTCATTCGGCGGGGTCTGATAACCTGTACAAAGAAAATGATTTGATAAGTATAAATGTGTCCAAATTGGGACACGCATGCCCTCACGCAATCCTCGGCCCTATGCTGTAGTATTTTAGATTTGAATATGACGGTATTTTGATTGACTAACACCAGCTATGTCAATCCCATGAGATATTCATTCCTTATTACCGGTATACTTAATTTACTAGTATTTAATTATATTACTGTCATTAACAGTGGAGGATAAATATCATAATCGAGACTGGACTTGATCTATATTTCATCCAAAGTAGTTCACAACAAACCAAAATTGTGCATGTGATGTTAGATGCATATAATGAACACTTTGGGGGAGTTTTGTGAAAATTCTTCAAGAAAGAAGAAAGCTACGCGTAGTTGTGGTGGAGACCGGAAGTGACCTCTATCTCATACAAAGTAGGTCACACCAACCCTAAAGTTTGCATATGATCTTAGATGCATATTAGGAACATTCTTGTGGCGTTTGTAAAAATCGCTAGACAAAAGATAAATAAATGAAAGTCATACGCACAGACAAACAGACAAACGGAGTAACAAAAAAATGACACACACCAGAACGACAGTGTGATCGCTAAGTCGAGCTCCGGGTAACTCTGGTAATACAATGTTGAACTTTACAACGTATCAGTATGCACATCTTGACATCATAGCTAAGCATCCTGTAAAGCTTCAAAACAATTGGTTGAAAACTGTAGGGGGGAGAGAGACACACAAGATATTTAATGCTAAATTCGAAGAAAAAAGGGCCGTAACTCTGTTAATACATTGTCAATTTTAATGCCATATCAATATGCACATCTTGACATTATAGATAAGCATCCTGTAAAGTTTCAAAACAATCAGTTGAAAACTGTGGGAGAAGATAGACACACAAGCGTTTCGGGATGAATGGACGGACAGATGGACAGACGGAAGGACATGGCCAGCGCTATATTCCCCCTCACTATTCACTTTTTTTCAGAGAACAAAAATTATACACTGAAATACCATCAGAAAACAAAAGAGGCATCTCTCTTCATACAAAAATATTTAAAGAAGAAATTGCAACGATATACATCAGCAATATTAACAATTGAGAAAGGGGACATTTAAAGGGGAGGGGTGGTGAGATGGTGAAAGAGTGTGTGTTTGTGTGTGGGGGGGTGGGGGGCATGGGTGGAGGTTGGAGAGGGGGACTGATGATTGCCATGGGATAGTATGCCCTCTGTACCCTTAATATAAATAGACCAAGCAGACAATTGTGAGAATGTAGGCACATAAGGTCCTGTTGATAATAGAGATAGGCAGAGCTATGCACCATGTGCCTATGAACAATATCAATAACACAGAAAATTGTGGGGAAAAATGAGAGAATGGAATGGTCAAAGGAGGGATGAAAAAGATTGAGATGAGATGGGTTACACTTTATATACTCAGAAAAATTGCAAGGTGGCAGTATGAGTGTTGTTACACAGAAATATTTAAAAATAATAAAATAAAATAAAACACACCCACACCAAGACAACTGAATTAGTTGATGGTGCATATCCAGCCCCATTTACCACTAATGAGGGGTGGAGTGGGAATGAGAATTTATGTAATTTTGTAAGGAAGTAAAACCATTGTTTTAAGTATTGGATTGATGGTGGAAAGGGTGAGGATTGAGGTGGGCAGTATGTACCATATTTATGGTATAAGAATAAACAAAACTAAAACAGAGAAATATGTACAATTTTTTTTTAATTGGGCAACCACATCCGCCCTCCCAACCTTGCTCACTCATCCCCACCCCACTCCCACCACCCTTACCCAACTCTACTCTTTCCCCCATCCACCACAAAACAATCGGCCGTCATATATAACCTTGCATGTGTTGAAAATGACGTAAAAAAACATACAAACAAACAATACCCTCTCTCTCCCCATCCCACCAAATGCACACCAATGGATGAGGATTGACGTTACTTTAAGTATGAAGAAAAAATTACCCCAACCCCTCTTCATGATAGATGAGTGGGGATTGAGGTGAGCAGCATGCACCATAGTTTTAGTGTAAGATAACCTAAAAAAAGACACAAAAAAAAGACACAAAAAAAACAGAAACATGTACATGTGGTGGGGATAGGGAGGGAGGGGGTTATGTGAGCCAGTTATGAACCTGGTTATAGGTTGCAGGTTAAAGTTTTTTGAAAGGAAGCATAACTCTGTTAAAATGAAAGTCAGAGTTATTGGACATGTGTAACAGCATTCCTTGGGTTAAGATGAAGATATGTGTGAAGCTTCATGAACATATGTCAAATACTTTTCATGTTATGGCCAAGGTTAGGTTGCAGTTTAAAGTGTGACAGACAGTGACGGACGACGAAGGACGACGACGGACGGCAGACTACGATGACCGACAATGGACGACAGACAAAGTGATCCCTAAGTGTCTGCCATGCTACGCAGGTGACACAATACGATGGACAACGACAACAGATGATGGACAAAGTAATCACTAAGTGTCTGCCATGCCATGCAGGTGGCACAATTATTGCACATTTCATAGAAGGCTCTAAGGGTGCCCAGGGAAACCATGATTCATTTTGGTGTATTTAAATACGTTCAATTGGTAAATAAGACGGTCATGTGTTCGAGAGTCCCAAGAGGTAAACTTTTATTATTCTGACTTTGTACAGGTCCGTGCACTACTAGATATCTTTAAAGCTACAGTCTCTATTTTAACTGGTAATAACTCATGAATATGAATAAGTCACGTGTGAAGTAATTTCAAATCGACGGAACTTCCCAAAAGTCGGTATATAAGTAGAAATCAATACGTAAAATTTCACATTTTTATTTAGCCTTCGTACAGGTAACATCGATAAATATACGGCTTCAAAATATATGTGATAAAAAAATAGTTGCCCGCAACGGGATTTGAACCACGCCTTGCACTTGTAAGTTTTGAAGGATGTACGCTGAACCACTAGACCACGGCTATTTATTGGTATTTTGTAGCATTTTTAACACTAAACAGGCATTACGTAATAGCAAGCGCGCACACACAAACTCATCAAGCGCTAAATAACAAGTCGAGATCTGATTGTTTTGAGGAGAAGTATTAGTTTCATATTGATAACATACAGTATTACACCAGGCAATGTTAATTTACACGTGCGACAAGATGGACTACATATTTATTGATCCATCTTGAGTTGCATTCAAATATGTTATTTTGCCTCATAATAAATGGTAGTTAGAATACTATTTTCTCAAGTAGGGTTATAGTTCAGTTGATAGAGCAGCGGACTTGAAATCAGAAGGTTGTGTGTTTGAGTCTTTTTTTTTCTGTGAAAATTACTGTTACCTGTGTAAGGTATGATGTGCACTATGTTCAATGTATATACAGTAAATGATTTCCTGCTTGTTGTTGTTCTAAGGATTAGAGTGCCTCTACCATATGGGCCCCCGTGAAGAATCCCACGTTGACCCGGCATTATGTCTGCCCTGATTTCCTGCGCTATATTTGCTCGCTTAAATACCCGATTTCAACATGAGCTGGTGAACATGAAGTTATAAATAAAGACACGCCTACAAAGAAGAAATGGATTGATATAGAGACTCTGTAGCTTTAAAGTAAATGATGTTCTGCATTAAATATGATCATTTTTAAATATGTAAATTAACCATGAGCTGGTGAACATGAAATTCTATTATGCTAAATGCAGCCAATAGGAATTATATGAGATGAACATGTGATGCTATCAGTCTCAGAACTTTACTGATTTTCAGATGCAGAAGCTCAGAAAATTAAGCTCGAAAATGTCCATAAATATGCATAACTTTTTCGTAGTTTCATTTTTTATGTGACGGACAGGCTTATTTACGAAGTATTTGGAAGTTCAACTTTATTATATACAATAACAATAGTTAATTTGAAGAATTTTCAGAGGGAGAAATCGGTCTTCAATACCAGAAAACCAAATATGGCTGACATTGCATATGGAGTCAGACTATTAAACCAGAGGTTTAAGAAGTAGAGATTGGGCATTTACTCAAATGTCACATAATCTCGTAATAAATTTGACACAATGTAAAACTACAAAATCTCATTCTTTATGTTCTGTTTTTTATATTTAAAGCAGAAAGAATAACATAAAACCACTACACACCGTGTATTATTCTCTTTAATTTGAAAAATTACGAATTCTATACAGTTCCAAATTTAAAAAAAAAAAAACTACAACAACAACAGAAAATATAAAATAGGCCATAGTCGGACTTTTCAAATAACATTTGTTGCCATATTTTTTAAGTAAACGCCCCGTGTGGTTCCGGGGCAAAAAATAGGGCTACTGTAGATCCCATTGGAGGGGTAGGCAGTGGGGTAGAACACCCCAAATATATGTTCATTTTATCATTTTTTTGTTCATGTTTATTAAAGGTCTTCATCAGCCCTATTCTTTGCCCCGTTTGGTTCCGGGGCAAAGAATAGGGCTATTGCAAATCCCATTGGAGGGGTAGGCAGAGGGGTAGAACCCCCCAAATTCATGTTCATTTTATCATTTTTTTGTTCATGTTCATTAAAGGTCTTCATCATGACTCCTGCATTGTTTCAGGTGCCATCTCGCTCAAATCACTAGAGCAGTGACAGAAAACAATAAACGTGGCTCCAGTGTAAATGGAGTGCCTAAAATAGAATTTGCAGCAACTCTGCAGTTCTGCAGGTGAGAAGGTTCTAGGCCCATTCTCCATATTTTATTTCGATGTACATGGAGGATGAGCCTGGCATGTTCATTCCTGTTAGGCGCCATATAACCTTTCATGTGTTGGTGCTCCTTAAAACCCCAATTCAATTCAATTCAATTTCTAAGTAAACACAGGACTATTTTGAAATACCGCTGCATTCCAAACATAACTGTCTTTAGTCTGAGACCATTTGCAGACTGTTGTTTTAAGAAATGACAATTTCTATACAGTTACCAATGAAAGTGCATACGTGAAATCTTGTGTATTGTTTTTATCGGAAAGCATGTTGCAAATCTCTGGTTTATTACATCTCTGATTAAACTCACAGATGGTGACAGACAGTCGTGCTCTTGTACAGTCAACCATGGTTTGGGAACATCCCACATTAGAAATCTTGGGATGTAAACAAACATAACAATTAACACTTCCATTTCGAAGGTGGAACACCGGCTGCTAAAAAATGAGCAACAAGTCAGACAGTTGTCTCTATCGGTAAATATTCAAATCAATAGGGTTGAACGTTTGCTGCCTTAGTAGACAAATTATCAAGCCAGTAATATATCGGCAATGTACTCCGGAGAAGTGTCGGAAAATGGCAACGGAGATCACTGCATTGTAAGTGTGATGTAAGTGAAATTGTGAATGATAATTTGATTCTCATCAAAAATGACAAATCAAGTCAGACCAAAAATTAATGAAATTTTGGCTGGTATGTTGTCAAAAGCCATGAACACAATTTACTTTTCATACTGTCATCGAAGCCGTTTCAAACCGTTGGTTTGTTAGGCCCTTTTGGAAATGTTTTCCCAGTCTGGTGGTATGCCACTGTACTACAGTGTACAGTTAACATACTATAAGAGACCTACTTTCGTAAGCCCGTTTTGAGTTGTCTTTTAAATTTTCTGGCAACTGACTTCCGGATCCAATCTGAATTATGAAATTGTCTTTTTTCAAATACATTAAATATCGCCTAAGTCACTAACACAGTTTCACCATTGATAAAATAGATGTATTGAAAGCATTAGAAGAGAAACACGTAAACGGCCATCCAATATTGAAAATGGTCGACATACCCGAACAAAAGTTCAAAAAAACAAACAGTTCGCACTTTGACAAAAATTAACAGGTAGAGGACATCCTGAATGTTTGTTGATCGATGTTGAATATATTATAGATGCTTTAGAGATAGGATGGTTGGATTCTGCTTTGATATAGTCAACAATTTCGAGACCCTTAGGAAAGAAAACTGGCTGATGTTAAACACCAGTTATCAGTCAAAAGCTCAGTTAAATTGCAGTATTCTGTAAAGAAATTTTTATGGTGCCTATGGTACAGTTAATGGATATGCTTTTGAACCAATAATCTGACGAAAGTACTACTTGCTTCAATTTAGTGCTTGAAAGCCAAGCACCGGGACCTAACTAACATTAGAAGGAATGTTAAACCCGGAGTCTAGTGAAGGCTGAATTCATTAAATTTTGCCAACTCCAGATTGAAGTCTGGGAAAAGAAGAATGAGTAAAAGCGGTAAACAAAATTAAATGAAAAAAACTTGGGAATCTAAGAACTGACAGCCAGGGACCCAAATAGAGAAAAATAGTTTAAACCTAAAATCAAACCTACAACCACGTAGACCATAGGGAATGTACCCAACATGGTCAAGTTCAACACAGGTCATATGGACCTCCAACATTTAAAAAACCTTTCCCAAGTGATGATTTTTAACCAAAAATATCCCGCAGTACAACAAGTACCCAGTGCAAACTGCAGGGCCATCCACAGAAAAAATAGATTAAGTAATATCTGTGCACTGTGAGCTATCTAATTATAAAGAAAACTTTATAATGGGTAACGTCTCTGCATATTTTCCTGCATGGCTGGATATTACGAGGAGCATTCAGATTGTAATGCAACTGAGTTTATACAAAAATAATAACAACAATTTAGATCATTTTTTAAATTTCATTCCCTCAAGAATTGAGCATGACCATTCAGAAATGTTGTTATTAAGTATTAGTTAGAGGCTATGAAGTGAAATTTTAACAATTAAGAAACCCTAAGGGAAGGAGCGCAGCGACAGACCGGGGTTTCTTAATTGTTAAAATTTCACTTAACACGTTCGCGCTTCTACTCAATCCGCCTCCTTGTGTCCAAACAAGCGCGTGTCATTTAGTAAGCGATTACTTAATGATTAAATGGTTAAAATTGGTGATCGTTAGAAATTTACATGAATAAGTTCGCCATTTTTAAAATTCCTCACCATCTGATTGGAGCAAAAAGTAGGGCAAACACTAATATTTTTGTGAGGCCCAAGAAGGATGGGTTCCATAGGTTTATTTTAAATCTGAAACCACTTAATGAGTTAGTGTCAAAGCACCATTTTAAAATTAAGACATTAAAAATGGCTCTAACAATGATAAAACAATGTTTGGTTAGTAAGCTAGCTTGCACCGTATAGAATTGAGACAAGCCTATTACAGTATACCGGTACATAAAGACCAGAGAAAATACTTAAGATTTGTATAGAAAAACATGTTATCAATGCACTTGTTTACATAATGGTCTGTCAAGTGCACCTACATTACGGACTCTGATAATTTGGCCTTGTTTTGGTTTAATCCAATACAATAATATAAACACTGACAGGTAAAACAGGCGTTAAAGGTTTTTCATGCGCAGAATTTTGGGCGACTTCTCTTCTAAAACTATTGGATGGATTTTCCTAAACATTTCAAGGAATGTTGCTCTTGATGTCTAGTTGTATTTATTGTCTTTATTTATATAAATGCCTATTATTAGAAAAATACATAAAATAGGAAAAATAGAACATTTTGTAAAAATTCAAACAAAATTAAAAAATTTAAGCATAATGGAAGGGTTCCAAAAACCAATATGCATGGTGACCTATAATTTTAATTGCATATATTGTCTTACTATATGTTCAAATAAGTGCCCAGGAAGTTTGAACAAATTCTGTTGTTAGGAACATAACAAACAAGAGGGCCATGATGGCCCTATATCGCTCACCTGAGTTAATTTGAACCAATACAAGAGGGCCAGGGCCAAGATGGCCCTAAAGCGATCACCTGAGTACTGGCACATTATCGAACTTCTTCGAAATCTTATGTCATATACAATCTGTGCAAGTTTGGTTAACCAAGGTTGTTCAAGAAATGTGGGCTCTGTTGTGTATAACAACATTGATATAGACAGTTTAAGACACTGACAAAGTTTGGTAAAGATCAAATATAAAATGAAGGTGCTAGAGAGTAACACCTTGGGAAGAGCCCAATTAGTAATATATGAGAGCTGTGTGCTTTGTGGTTTTAGAGAAGATTTTTTAAGTTTTTCCTCATACAAGTCTATGTAAAACGTGACCACTGGGGTGGGGCCAAATGTGAACCCAGGGTCACCATTTGAACAAACTTGGTAAAGGACCATAAGAGTATAGTAAATGCAAAATATTAAACCTCTGGCTCTTGTAGTTCCAGAGAAGAAGACTTTAATGTGTTTCCTATATAAGTCTATGTAAAACTGTGACCCACGGAGTTTGTGTCAAATTTTACCCCAGGGTCATCAATTGAACAAACTTGATAAAGGACCATAATCGAATAGTAAATGCAAAATATTAAACCTCTGTCTCTTGCAGTTTCAGAGAAGATTGTTTTTTCCTATATATATATAAGTTTATATAAAACTGTGAGACCCGGGGCGAGGCCAAGTTTGACCCCAGGGTCACCATTTGAACAAACTTGGTAGAGGACCATAAGCTTATAGCAAATGCAAAATATTAAACCTCTGGCTCTTGCAGTTCCAGAGAAGAAGATTTTTTTCAGTTTTTCCCTATTCAAGCCTATGTAAAACTGTGAACCCCTGGGTGGGGACAAATGTGACCCCAGGGTCACCATTTGAACAAAATTGGTAGAGGACCATGAGCTTATAGCAAAAACAAAATATTAAACCTCTGGCTCTTGCAGTTTCAGAGAAGATTGTTTTTTCCTATATATATAAGTTTATATAAAACTGTGAGACCCGGGGCGAGGCCAAGTTTGACCCCAGGGTCACCATTTGAACAAACTTGGTAGAGGACTATAAGCTTATAGCAAATGCAAAATATTAAACCTCTGGCTCTTGCAGTTCCAGAGAAGAAGATTTTTTTCAGTTTTTCCCTATTCAAGCCTATGTAAAACTGTGAACCCCTGGGTGGAGACAAATGTGACCCCAGGGTCACCATTTGAACAAAATTGGTAGAGGACCATGAGCTTATAGCAAAAACAAAATATTAAACCTCTGGCTCTTGCAGTTTCAGAGAAGAAGATTTTTTAAGTTTTTCCCTATACATATCTATGTAAAACTGTGACCCCAGCGGCGGGGACAAATTTGACGCCAGGGTCACCATTTGAACAAACTTGGTAGAGGACCATAAGCTTATAGCAATTGCAAAATATTAAACCTCTGGCTCTTGCAGTTTCAGAGAAGAAGATTTGTTTATGTTTTTCCCAATACAAGTCTATGTAAAACTGTGACTCCCGTGGCGGGGTCAAATGTAACCCCAGGATCACCATTTGAACAAACTTGGGAGAGGACCATAAGCTTATAGCAAATGCAAAATATTAAACCTCTGGCTCTTGCAGTTTCAGAGAAGAAGATTTTTTAAGTTTTTCCCTATACATGTCTATGTAAAACATGTGACCCTTGGGGCGGGGCCAAATGTGACCCCAGGGTCACCATTTGAACGAACTTTGTAAAGGACCATAAGCTTATAGTAAATGCAAAATATCAAACCTCTGGCTCTTGCAGTTTCCGAGAAGAAGATTTTTAAAAATAAATCCTATATAAGTCTATGTAAAACTGTGAACCCCGGGGCGTAGACAAATTTGACCCCAGGGTCACCATTTGAACAAACTTAGTAGAGGACCATAAGCTGATGCTACATGTAATACATGAGACCTCTGTGCCTTGTGGTTTCAGAGAAGAAGATTTTTTTAAAGTTTTTTCCTATATGTCTATATGAAAAACATGCAAAATCTCAATATACAAACTTTGGACCCCCGGGGCCTGGCCATTTTTAACCCCGGGGACTTCATTTGAACAAACTTGATAGTCTAGACATTGGCGATCATTTTAAAAGAAAAACTGTTGAAATCTGTCCAGCGGTTCTTGAGAAGAAGATTTTTTAAGGTTTCAACCATATATGGTAATGGCGGCCATCTTGGATGTCGCGCTGACCTAATTTTAACAAATCTAAAAGGCATTTATCTAAGGATCATCCATGTGAAGTTTGGTCAAAATTGGCCATGCAGTTTCTGAGAAGAAGTTGTTTGAAGCAAAAGTTAACGACGACGGACAACGGATGACGGATGACGGACGACGGACGAAGAGTGATCCCAATAGCTCACCTTTGAGCGATCGGCTCAGGTGAGCTAAAAAGGAAAATATACCATTTCTATATAATTTCATACACAACTTGGCCTTTTAGCATAGGGGTAGGGTTTCAAAAGAAAAATTCTAAACAAGCATCGGGACCTAACATTTTTATTGCACATTTTGTTTTTATATATGTAAAACTATGTGCTTAGAAAGTTTAAACAAATTCTATTATTGGGAACATAAAAAAAAGGAAATTGTATCATTATGGGCTAATTTGTGCATAAATTGTGAGTAATGGTCTCAACAGATTTTGTAAAAAAAGATTGGTTTTACGTAAAGATGAGCTTTAAATGTTATTATAATTAAATGTTCTTTACTTTAGTACAAATTTAGCAGAATTGTGACCAATGAATGAATGATTAGACTTCAAAAATGTCTTACTAAATAAATAATAAAACATACCATAAAAGCGACGTTAAGTTACAAAGATATTTTTTACTATTTTACTAATTTTGCATGGCTCCTTCCCTTAGGGTTTCTTAATTGTTAAAATTTCACTTAACACGTTCGCGCTTCTACTAAATCCGCCTCCTTGTGTCCAAACAAGCGCGTGCCATTTAGTAAGCGATTACTTAATGATTAAATGGTTAAAATTGGTGATCGTTAGAAATTTACATAAATAAGTTCGCCATTTTTAAAATTCCTCACCGTCTGATTGGAGCAAAAAGTAGGGCAAACACTAATATTTTTGTGAGGCCCAAGAAGGATGGGTTCCATAGGTTTATTTTAAATCTGAAACCACTTAATGAGTTAGTGTCAAAGCACCATTTTAAAATTAAGACATTAAAAATGGGTCTAACAATGATAAAACAATGTTTGGTTAGTAAGCTAGCTTGCACCGTATAGAATTGAGACAAGCCTATTACAGTATACCGGTACATAAAGACCAGAGAAAATACTTAAGATTTGTATAGAAAAACATGTTATCAATGCACTTGTTTACATAATGGTCTGTCAAGTGCACCTACATTACGGACTCTGATAATTTGGCCTTGTTTTGGTTTAATCTAATACAATAATATAAACACCGACAGGTAAAACAGGCGTTAAAGGCATTTTTTGTAGTTTTTCATGCGCAGAATTTTGGGCGACTTCTCTTCTAAAACTATTGGATGGATTTTCCTAAACATTTCAAGGAATGTTGCTCTTGATGTCTAGTTGTATTTATTGTCTTTATTTATATAAATGCCTATTATTAGAAAAATACATAAAATAGGAAAAACAGAACATTTTGTAAAAATTCAAACAAAATTAAAAAATTTAAGCATAATGGTAGGGTTCCAAAAACCAATATGCATGGTGACCTATAATTTTAATTGCATACATTGTCTTACTATATGTTCAAATAAGTGCCTAGGAAGTTTGAACAAATTCTGTTGTTAGGAACATAACAAAAAAGGAAAATATACCATTTCCTTATAATTTCATACACAACTTGGCCTTTTAGCATAGGGGTAGGGTTTCAAAAGAAAAATTCTAAACAAGCATCGGGATCTAACATTTTTATTGCACATTTTGTTTTTATATATGTAAAACTATGTGCTTAGAAAGTTTAAACAAATTCTATTATTGGGAACATAAAAAAAAAGGAAATTGTATCATTATGGGCTAATTTGTGCATAAATTGTGAGTAATGGTCTCAACAGATTTTGTAAAAAAAGATTGGTTTTACGTAAAGATGAGCTTTAAATGTTATTATAATTAAATGTTCTTTACTTTAGTACAAATTTAGCAGAATTGTGACCAATGAATGAATGATTAGACTTCAAAAATGTCTTACTAAATAAATAATAATACATACCATAAAAGCGACGTTAAGTTACAAAGATATTTTTTACTATTTTACTAATTTTGCATGGCTCCTTCCCTTAGGGTTTCTTAATTTTTAAAATTTCACTTAACACGTTCGCGTTTCTACTAAATCCGCCTCCTTGTGTCCAAACAAGCGCGTGCCATTTAGTAAGCGATTACTTAATGATTAAATGGTTAAAATTGGTGATCGTTAGAAATTTACATGAATAGTTCGCCATTTTTAAAATTCCTCACCGTCTGATTGGAGCAAAAAGTAGGGCAAACACTAATATTTTTGTGAGGCCCAAGAAGGATGGGTTCCATAGGTTTATTTCAAATCTGAAACCACTTAATGAGTTAGTGTCAAAGCACCATTTTAAAATTAAGACATTAAAAATGGCTCTAACAATGATAAAACAATGTTTGGTTAGTAAGCTAGCTTGCACCGTATAGAATTGAGACAAGCCTATTACAGTATACCGGTACATAAAGACCAGAGAAAATACTTAAGATTTGTATAGAAAAACATGGTATCAATGCACTTGTTTACATAATGGTCTGTCAAGTGCACCTACATTACGGACTCTGATAATTTGGCCTTGTTTTGGTTTAATCCAATACAATAATATAAACACCGACAGGTAAAACAGGCGTTAAAGGCATTTTCTGTAGTTTTTCATGCGCAGAATTTTGGGCGACTTCTCTTCTAAAACTATTGGATGGATTTTCCTAAAAATGTAAAGGAATGTTGCTCTTGATGTCTAGTTGTATTTATTGTCTTTATTTATATAAATGCCTATTATTAGAAAAATACATAAAATAGGAAAAATAGAACATTTTGTAAAAATTCAAACAAAATTAAAAAATTTAAGCATAATGGTAGGGTTCCAAAAACCAATATGCATGGTGACCTATAATTTTAATTGCATATATTGTCTTACTATATGTTCAAATAAGTGCCTAGGAAGTTTGAACAAATTCTGTTATTAGGAACATAACAAAAAAGGAAAATATACCATTTCTATATAATTTCATACACAACTTGGCCTTTTAGCATAGGGGTAGGGTTTCAAAAGAAAAATTCTAAACAACCATCGGGACCTAACATTTTTATTGCACATTTTGTTTTTATATATGTAAAACTATGTGCTTAGAAAGTTTAAACAAATTCTATTATTGGGAACATAAAAAAAAAGGAAATCGTATCATTATGGGCTAATTTGTGCATAAATTGTGAGTAATGGTCGCAACAGATTTTGTAAAAAACGATTGGTTTTACATAAAGATGAGCTTTAAATGTTATTATAATTAAATGTTCTTTACTTTAGTACAAATTTAGCAGAATTGTTAACAATGAATGAATGATTAGACTTCAAAAATGTCTTATTAAATAAATAATAAAACATACCATAAAAGCGACGTTAAGTTACAAAGATATTTTTTACTATTTTACTAATTTTGCGCGTTAAAAATGCCCTTTTTTTTTATTTACCCTGCCCTTTTTCAAGGCTAGGGGAAGCACTATTATTTAGCTATTTCATGGACTTGTTCAAATTTTAGGACAGATTGACATGACGCTGGCATTACAAATTATTTTTTAAAAGTTTAACAATTATGGTGACCTACCATTAATTTTGCATTTTCTGTCTATATATATATATAACAGACTTACTGTACAAAAAGTTTTTAAAAAATCTGTTACGCAGAAAAAACTATAGAAAATGTCTTTAAAGATGATATTTGTCCTAAATCAACAAATCCGTTGTTGATATGTTTTTAATTATTAAATATCATTATAAATACGATGTTTACTATGCTATTGATGTATGTTTTGTGAAAATATGTTTTTAAAGATAAAAACCGAAAAGGCGAACAGGCATTGCTAAAAAATCGAAAAAAATCTAAGGGGAAAAACTCTTGCGCGAATTACCGGAAATGACGTCATTGTGAACAAACTATTTTTTTTTTACATTGGGACTGAACGCAAAACAGTATACCTTGTGTGAGAATGTGAGAATTAAGCGATGTCAGAGGAAATGCCCGTGATAAAACGGTTACACCATGTGCAACCTTTAGGTTTGGAGCCAGAATACGTGTCTGAGGACGAAAATACATCGGATTCATCAACTGATGATGAAGTCGTACGCGGTGCAGGTGCAAATTGAGAGCTTGTGAAGACTAGATCGTGTCCTGTCATTCGTTACGTTCAGTGGCTCATTACACTATTCACTAATCTAACAAAATAGCGTATTTATACACTTACAGCAACAACAAACAAAAAAACAACGTAAACATTGTTTTCATCGAAATCTGACAGTAAGTCACCCGCAACACTGCAATATCTTGGTACATACACAATAACCGCGAAATGTAGTATATTCCGAATAAATGGACCTGGTCGTAGACATGGAACAAATATATTTATTAGATATTATCCATAATTGATAAACAAGAGGTCAATGACCTTGAAGCTCTACTGATTGATTTTGATTTCAGGAAGTAGTCGCTACAGACTTGTTTTTTGAAAATCTATTTTTAACCGTGGCGGCCATCTTGAATTTCCGGCCGACCTGAAATTTTGCTAAGATCAATAAGACATTAAGAGCAACATTCCTGTGAAGTTTCATGAAAGTCCGTCAAGTAGTTTCAGAGAAGTAGTCGCTACATGTTTTCATTATATAACTCTATGTAAACAAAAATGGCCGCTGGCAGCCATGTTTAACGCAAATCAAAACGATTTTCAACAAGGACCAACATCATGTCATACTGATCATTTTAGAAAAAGTCCCATATCAATATCTCTTATTGTTTTGAAGAAGTAGTCGCTACAAACTTATTTATTTTAAATCTATTTTTAGCTGTGGCGGCCATCTTAAATTTCCGGCCGACCTGAAATTTTTCTAGGATCAACTAGACATCAAGAGCAACATTCCTGTGAAGTTTCATGAACATCCGTCAAGTAGTTTCAGAGAAGTAGTCGCTACAAGTTTTTACTATATAACTCAATGTAACCAAAGATGGCCACTGGCAGCCATGTTTAACGTCGAATCAAAATAATTTTCCACAAGGATCTACATCATGTCATGCTGATCATTTTAGAAAAAGTCCCATATCAATATCACTAATAGTTTTCAAGAAGTAGTCTCTACAAACTTATTTTTTACAAATCTATTTTTAGCTGTGACGGCCATCTTGAATTTCCGGCCGACCTGAAATTTTTCTAGAATCAATTAGACATCAAGAGCAACATTCCTGTGAGGTTTCATGACAATCCGCCAAGTAGTTTCAGAGGAATAGTCGCTACAAGTTTTTACTATATAACTCTATGTAACCAAAGATGGCCACTGGCAGCCATGTTTAACGTCGAATCAAAATAATTTTCCACAAGGATCTACATCATGTCATGCTGATCATTTTAGAAAAAGTCCCATATCAATATCATTTATAGTTTTCAAGAAGTAGTCGCTACAAATTTATTTTTTAAAAATCTATTTTTAGCTGTGACGGCCATCTTGAATTTCCGGCCGACCTGAAATTTTTCTAGGATCAATTAGACATCAAGAGCAACATTCCTGTAAAGTTTCATGACAATCCGTCAAGTAGTTTCAGAGGAGTAGTCGCTACAAGTTTTCATTATATAACTCTATGTAAACAAAGATGGCCGCTGGCAGCCATGTTTAACTTCAAATCAAAATGATTTTCGACAAGGATCAACATCATGTCATGCTGATCATTTTAGAAAAAGTCCCATATCAATATCACTTATAGTTTTCAAGAAGTAGTCGCTACAAACTTGAATTTAAAAAATCTATTTTTAGCTTTGGCGGCCATCTTGGATTTCACATCAACATGAATTTTTGCTAGGATCAACTAGACTTCATGGGCAACATTTCTGTAAAGTTTTATGAATATCCATCCAGTAGTTTCAGAGGAGTAGTCGCTACAAATAAAAGTTAACGGACAGACGGACGGACAGACAGACGGACGGACGGACGACGGACGCCGCACCATGGCATAAGCTCTGCTGATCTCTGATCAGTAGAGCTAAAAATGAATAAAAACAATAATAAATGAAACAGCATATAATTTCGGCGCCATAATTGCTATAGTATTATATATTTGCCATAAGTCGCCATCAACACCAAACACTCTAGAAGCGGTGTTTGCAATATGACACGCTCTCTAGTCTCCACGTGCCCCCAAATATCAATACAGACTAATAAAATATTGCGGTGCACTATTGAAGTGCAGCCTAATTTGGGTACATACGTCGGTATATCACAAAAGCACGCACCATTTAGGGAAACCTAGTTTTATGATATATTTCCTGTTTATTGCAATTACTTGAGCGGTGTAATACCGCCGAGGGCAGACGCGTATTGCACAAGACGGATAAATCACATAATATTTGTCGCCCACAAAGAGAGAAAAATACTATGATTTAAATCATATAGCCAAATGTATTATGAGAACGATATAGACAGTTAGTAAGTATACTTACTCATGTATACTTACTCCTGATATACAGATCGAAAACAGACCAAATATATCAAATTACCATAATATAAAGTATATTATTCTATTATACTTGTTTTACTTATTGCACGAGCTAAGAGGTGTTATTGTTGTTGCTTTGCCATAAAAAATTACTGAATTAATATAAAAGCTAGTAATATTATTAATTTTCTGCCTTGTAATAAATATCCATGAAACATTTTGTATTTTTTTTCCAAATCCATAGCCCTATATATGTTGATATTATATATCTATAATACTATTGGCAGAAGAGGGTGTATAATTTAAAATTATTAAAATAAAATTTGGAAACAAAGACACAGTATTTATTTCACCGGATTCATTTAAATTTATATGCTGAACGTTCTTAGCAATCTTTTAAAAAAAGACGGCTACATAATATTACCGCCGTCAACTCTTCATTGATTCACGTAAAGACGCATGCTTCTAATTCAACAGCTAAACATTCACGCTGTATATAAAGACTATACACCTTTCTTCAATTTATCATACGTATACCCGATGAGGTGCGAAGATAATTGAACATAAATTTCAATCTTACTTCATGTATGAATTTCCTCAATGCGAGTCGAATAGGCGAATACAACTTGCTTGGATATGGCGGGGTTATGCACTTCTCATTTTTATAGTCGAATATCGTTGGTACCGCTGTTGATTTTAATCTGCATGGCCTTTTGTTCTCCAAATTCAAAGATAATGAAACCAAAGGATGGACTTCCCACGAAGTCAACTCAAAATGTTTGCTACAAACTCGCGCGTCTTTCGTAGGTTCCCATTTCTCGACGAGTCGGGCTATTTTCTTCGGTAACGTCTACCCACACTTCAAATCTTAATATATCATTATCTCGATTAGGGAAACGAAAAAAACTTTAAAAAAACTATTATCTTGTCCTTCTTTATGCAAACTTTATCACCCAGCAACAACACACGGCATTTTTAACAAGTACCATAAAACGTAATCCTACATAGACAATACTATACAACTCAATGCGATACCGCGAATCGTTTGGTACCAATGACGTCACAGGATCACGTGTCACTTACCTGTCTTCAAAAAGGGCGAAACTCGAAGCGTGTGCGCTATGGGATAAAATTGGCTACTGTGAGAAAACGGGACAAGATTTGAAAATATTGTATATTATATACGTATATTTCCGAATATATACTCAAAATACACGCTATATTTCACCTTTAAATAGATTATAAATATCTTACATTGATATTACATTGACATTTATACACATGGCTAGCTACATGAATGGGTAGAATCTTCATTTCAATCTAGTCAGTCATTGACCACTGTTATAGGAATGGTTGTGAAACGAGTAGATAATATTGAGAAAATTAGGGCTTCCATGAAAGTGTCAAAAGTGTGACAGATTACTGAAACTGATACAAGATACACTATGCGTCAGATTGCTCATATTGTAGGGGTATCACTATCCACAGTTCATTTCATTCTGAAACTTATCTTAAAAGTTATGAAGATATTTGCATGATGGGTACCTCAGCTTTTGACTGATGAACAAAAGAAGGTATGCTGCCAAAAGGTTGCTGAAAATGTTTACGAAATATGACGAAAGGCAATTTGCAAATCGGTGATAAATGGTCACGAAACATGTATATATTGATTCCAACCAGTGAGAAAGGTGGGTAACAAGATCTGGGCAACTAAACATGCCAAAATACCAATTATTGCCAAAAGAATGCAGAGCGCGAAGAAAATTGTGTATGGTATATTTTTTACAAATCAAGGTTTAGCCATACATTAGTTCCAGTAATGAAGGGTAAAAGTGTCACAGGCATATTCTACTGTGATGTGGTGCTTAAAAAAATGAAGAAATACTTCCAAAACGGCACCCAACTACAAGTTACCAATATGTTCATTTCTTACATGACAATGCGCCGGCTCATAAGTCTGAAGTTGTTACCAATTTCCTGAAGTTGGAAAAAGTTACAGTTGTTCCACATCCCCCGTACTCCCCAGACCTAACACCCTGCGACTTTTTCCTATTTCCAAAAACGAAAAACTTTCTGGCTGCAGATATCATTCTTGGTTCAGCTGATAAATCAGTTGCTCAGGAGTGTACCAAAATCAGCCTATTGTGATGCTTTCTGGGAATGGATTCACGGGTTGAAACTAAGCCTTTCTAATTGTGTGGAATATTTTGAAGGGTTATCATAGAAATTTCAGCATTTCAATCAGTTTTAGCGAGATAATTCACCGAAGTGCATTTCTTTTCGAACACCCCACGTAGTACAGTTTTAGTGATACGGTAGTATTCTTTAAATGTAAACTAGCTCAGGCATCTAGTGCATGGTGCAATGGTTATGTAGCCAGTGCAGTTGAAATCGTAAACCACAATGGTTCGAATCTAACACGAGGCTATTTTATTGTTCGTTTTTTATTGTGTTGGGGGTAAATGACAGCTTAAATAATTATGTTACTTTTTTGTATCTCTTTTCTATGCATATGCATGCAGGTCTACCGCTCTTTTCAGTGGAACATTGCTGGACAAGTAGCAGCAACTCCATTGTCTCCGAAACACAAATGATACAAAATATGTCATACATGTTGTCGAGGTTTATTTCCGTGATGGTCTCGTATTGTATATGAAAATGTTGTAATTATAATAAATGTTGTTGATGTCTTTCTTGAAATGACATATGTATGAAAAAAAGTGAAACATACATTTTACAAAAAGAAAAAGAAACAAAAACAAATGTGTGTCCATCAGCTGTTTCGAAATTACACTAAAATTTCTTGATTGATAGACCACAGCCCTTCCCGCTACACCATGTATTCGTACATGCATTTTGTATTGCAATCTTGTTACTTAGAATAATTAAACACCCCAAGTCAATGATAATTGTCCGATAATTTACCTGCTCACCCTACTATAGTCCACTTTCGAACCAACTTATTGAGACCTGACTGTAAAACATAATTATACAAAAGTATTAAAGCCAGTATCACTACCGAAAATTGGTCATAGTAATGTGATTTACTTTTATGATAGCATTTTACAATACAATAAGATTGCAGATAAAATACAGATGGTTGATAATGTGGGTTTTACAGTGCACTCAAAAACAAGAGGTCCATGACCTTGAAGCTCTTCTGATAGATTTTGATAGCTAGATCAGCCATGGGAATATAGGACCAGCACTTTCAGAGAAATAGTTGCCACAAGTTTTTCCTATATAACTATATGTAAACAAAGATGGCCACTGGCGGCCATGTTTAAAATGGAAACAAAAGAAATTTGTTTAGGACCAACTGTTATCGCTACAAATATTTTATTTAACAATCTATTTTTACCTATGGTGGCCATCTTTCAGGCCACCCGAAATTTTGCTAGGATCAACTAGATATCAAGAGCAACATTCCTGTGGAGTCTCATGAAAATCCATCAAGTAGTTTCAGAGCAGTCACAAGTCTCTATAAGTGTTTACTATATAACTTTATGACTTTATGTAAACAAAGATGGCCACTGGCAGCCATGTTTAATGTCAAATCATAATAATTTTTGACAAGGACCAACAACATGTCATGCTGATCATTTTAGAAAAAGTCCCATATCAATATCACGTATAGTTTTCAAAAAGTAGTCTCTACAAACTTGTTTTTTAAAAATCTATTTTTAGCCGTGGTGACCATCTTGAATTTCTGGCCAACCTGACATTTTGCTAGGATCAACCAGACATCAAGAGCAATATTTCTGAGAAGTTTCAGAGGACTAGTCACTAAAAGACTCTATGTAAACAAAGATGGCCGCTGGCAGCCATGTTAAATGTTGAATCAAAATAATTTTTGACAAAGACCAACATCATGTCATGCTGATCATTTTACAAAAAAGTCCCATATCAATATCAATTATAGTTTTCAAGAAGTAGTCGCTACAAACTTGTTTTTTAAATATCTATATTTAGCTTTGGTGGCCATCTTGAATTTCACATCTTTGTGAATTTTTGCTAGGATCAACTAGACATCATATGCAACATTTCTGTAAAGTTTCATGAAAATCCATCCAGTAGTTTCAGAGGAGTAGTCGCTACTAAAAAAATGTTTACAGACAGACGGACGGACGGACACTGCGCCACGGCATAAGCTCTGCTGATCTTTGATCAGTCGAGCTGAAAACAGTCATTATTCCATCATAATGCATAGCTTTTTCTGCATTTCTGTAAATTTTAAAAACAATATGACCATACGTTTAACATCAGAAAAATGTCAAGATATTCATGAGTGTTGCATCCAATAAAATAAATTTGAAAAATGTCTCTATATGAGATTTAGCTAATTTGGTCATAGGTGAATTGTTTGTAAGTGAACCAGGTGTACAGTATGCAGTATTATGCTATAAAAAGTTAGAAATAGAATGTGATTGTGCATTTTCTATTCACAAAAGTAATTATAAGTTAATGACCTCCTAGTTGAAAGCGGAGAAAATACTCGTTGGTAAAATTTACAACAATATCTAATAGTTGGGCCTGTTGTAGATATATTTTATCAATCTGAGAAATGTTGAGTAGAAACCTTTTTGTGTGCCGCAGAATTAACATATGCTTTCTTACGCAATCTATATACTGATGTGGCCGAGACAGTAAAGTGGCAAGTCATTGGTGTCAGTTTTTGGATTTTAGAAAGTAAGCGCATGTTCAAACCCAGTGGGCAGCTAACTTTTATTGTCACCTTTTTTTTTGTTGTATGCAGGTCTTTTTTTTATATTTATCTAGTGTAAACAACTAATTATTTTTTATCTTATAATAAAAAAAAATCAAACAAATCTGGAAAACATGTAGGTATAATGCAGATTATTAAAATGCATAGTTGAACACCTATTTACATTTATCTTTAGAGGAGCTAGAGAGTTTACTTTCTGATCATTTTGGGAGGACTCCACTACCGACACCAGCAGCACGATAACATTGATGCTGGAGAGGATGTGTTTGATGACACCATTGATTTTGCACTTCAGGAAGACATAATTAACATTGGCAAGGGATTTTTTGCTACTAGTTGGAGTATCGGAAAGTGAAGATGACTCATCAGATAGCGAAGATGGCATCAATGAAAGTCAGTCAGACAAAAACATTGTCAAAATTAGGAACTTTTTATCTTGCGGTTGTGACTGTAAGCTCAAGTGTCACATGTCCTTAAAGGATAATCACATTTTAAATGTCAGAGAAATGAGTAAAGAGGAGAACGACATGTTTATAATGGGCACATTGATTAACAATACTGGCAAGGACAGCACAAAAAGGGGGAAGGAAAGGCAACGAGTGAGGCATACATTTGTTTTTGTGGGAAAGCCTGCGTGTTAAAGGAACAGGTTCATGATGATAGTTTTTGATAGCTAGATCATGGGAGCTTGTGAAGTTGTATGGAAATAGGACCAGCACTCTATGTGACAAAGATTCGACAAAGAATTTTAGAATACCACTTACGGTTTTTGAGAAGTTACAAGTGGCCACATAGTTGTATTTTTAAAATCTATTTATAGCTATGGCTGCCATCTTGAATTACCGGCCAATCTGTTTTTTACTTAGGAACAACTAGACATCAAGAGCAACATTCTTGTCAAGTTTCATGAAAATCCATCAAGTAGTTTCAGAGGAGTAATCACCACAAGTTTTTTTCCAGTACAAGTCTATGTCAACAAAGGTGGCCATGTTTGATATCGAATCAAAATTAATTTTGTTTAGGACCAAACTACATGTCATGCAAGTCATATTAGTTAGATTCCAAATCATTACCACTACCTATGGATTTGAAAAGTAGTAGAAATACAAACTTCTATTTTTAAAATCTATTTCAGCTGTGGCAGCCATCTTGAATTTCCGGCCAACTTGAATTTTTAATTCGGACCAACTAGACATCAAGAGCAACACTCCTGTAAAGTTTCATGAAAATTCATAATGTAGTTTCAGAGGAGTAGTCGCCACAGGTTTTTGCTATATAATTCTATGTAATCAAAGACGGCCGCTGCAGCCATGTTTGACATCGAATTGAAAAAAATGTTGGTTAGGACCAACTACATGTCATGCCAGTCATTTTAATAAAGTTCCAAATCAATATCACTTAAGGTTTTTGAAAAGTAGATGTCACAAACTTGTATTTTTAAAATCTATTTTAGCTGTGGCGGCCTTGTTGTATTTCCGGCCGACCTGAATTTATGCTAGGATCGACTAGGCATCAAGAGCAACATTCCTGTGAAGTTTTATGACAATCCGTCAAGTAGTTCACAGGATGGTCGCCACAAGTGTTTTCTATATAATTCTTATGTAAACAAAGATGGCCACTGGCAGCCATCTTTAACGTTGAATCCAAATGATAAGGACCAATATCATCTCATGCTGATCATTTTAGAAAAGGTTTCATATCAATATCACTTATAGTTTTCAAGAAGTAGTCACTACAAACTTGTTTTTTAAAAATCTATTTTTAGATGTGGTGGCCATCTTGGAGATCACATCAACATTCAGTTTTTTGCTAGGATCAACTAGACATCAAGAGCAACATTCCTGTGAAGTTTCATGAAAATCCGTCCGGTATTTTCAGAGAAGTAGTCGCTACAAGTTTTTAGTAAATAAATCTATGTAAACAAAGATGGCCGCTGGCAGCAATGTTTAATATCAAAGCAAATAATTTTTGACAATGACCAAATTATGTCATGCTGATCATTTTAGAAAACAAGAGGTCAATGACCTTGAAGCTCTACTGATCGATTTTGATTTCAGGAAGTAGTCGCTAAAAACTGTTTTTTTGAAAATCTATTTTTAGCTGTGGTGGCCATCTTGAATTTCCGGCCGACCTGAAATTTTGCTAGGATCAATTAGACATCAAGAGCAACATTCCTGTGAAGTTTCATGAAAATCCGTCAAGTAGTTTCAGAGGAGTAGTCGCTACAAGTTTTCATTATATAACTCTATGTAAACAAAGATGGCCACTGACAGCCATGTTTAACATTGAATCAAAATAATGTTCGACTCGGATAACCATCATGTCATGCTGATCATTTTAGAAAAAGTCCTATATCAATATCTCTTATAGTTTTCAGGAAGTAGTCGCTACAAACTTATTTTTTAAAAATCTATTTTTAACTGTGGCGGCCATCTTGAATTTCCGGCCGACCTGAAATTTTTCTAGGATCAACTAGACATCAAGAGCAACATTCCTGTGAAGTTTCATGAACATCCGTCAAGTAGTTTCAGATGAGTAGTCGCTACAAGTTTTTACTATATAACTCTATGTAACCAAAGATGGCCACTGGCAGCCATGTTTAACGTCGAATCAAAATAATTTTCCACAAGGATCTACATCATGTCATGCTGATCATTTTAGAAAAAGTCCCATATCAATATCACTTATAGTTTTCAAGAAGTAGTCGCTACAAACTTATTTTTTAAAAATCTATTTTTAGCTGTGACGGCCATCTTGAATTTCCGGCCGACCTGAAATTTATCTAGGATCAATTAGACATCAAGAGCAACATTCCTGTAACGTTTCATGACAATCCGCCAAGTAGTTTCAGAGGAGTAGTCGTTACAAGTTTTTACTATATAACTCTATGTAAACAAAGATGGCCGCTGGCAGCCATGTTTAACGTCGAATCAAAACGATTTTCGACAAGGATCAACATCATATCATGCTGATCATTTTAGAAAAAGTCCCATATCAATATCACTTATAGTTTTCAAGAAGTAGTCGCTACAAACTTGTATTTTGAAAATCTATTTTTAGCCATGGCGGCCATCTTGAATTTCCGGCCGACCTGAAATTTTGCTAGGATCAATTAGACATCAAGAGCAACATTTTTGTGAAGTTTCATGAAAATCCGTCAAGTAGTTTCAGAGGAGTTGTCGCTACAAGTTTTCATTATATAACTCTATGTAAACAAAGATGGCCGCTGGCAGCCACGTTTAACGTCGAATCAAAACGATTTTTAATAAGGACCAACATCATGTCATGCTGATCATTTTAGAAAAAGTCCCATATCAATATCACTTATAGTTTTCAAGAAGTAGTCGCTACAAACTTGTATTTTGAAAATCTATTTTTAGCCATGGCGGCCATCTTGAATTTCCGGCCGACCTGAAATTTTGCTAGGATCAATTAGACATCAAGAGCAACATTTTTGTGAAGTTTCATGAAAATCCGTCAAGTAGTTTCAGAGGAGTAGTCGCTACAAGTTTTCATTATATAACTCTATGTAAACAAAGATGGCCACTGGCAGCCATGTTTAATGTCGAATCAAAATAATGTTCGACTCGGATAACCATCATGTCATGCTGATCATTTTAGAAAAAGTCCCATATCAATATCACTTATAGTTTTCAAGAAGTAGTCGCTACAAACTTATTTTTTAAAAATCTATTTTTAACTGTGGCAGCCATCTTGAATTTCTGGCCGATCTGAAATTTTGCTAGGATCAATTAGACATTTAGAGCAACATTCCTGTAAAGTTTCATGAAAATCTGCCAAGTAGTTTTAGAGGAGTAGTCGCTACAAGTTTTTACTATATGACTCTATGTAAACAAAGATGGCCGCTGGCAGCCACGTTTAACGGCGAATCAAAACAATTTTTGATAAGGACCAACATCATGTCATGCTGATCATTTTAGAAAAAGTCCCATATTAATATCACTTATAGTTTTCAAGAAGTAGTCGCTACAAACTTGTATTTTGAAAATTTATTTTTAGCCGTGGCGGCCATCTTGAATTTCCGGCCGACCTGAAATTTTGCTAGGATCAATAAGACATCAAGAGCAACATTCCTGTGAAGTTTCATGAAAATCCGTCAAGTAGTTTCAGAGGAGTAGTCGCTACAAGTTCTCATTATATAACTCTATGTAAACAAAGATGGCCGCTGGCAGCCATGTTTATTGTCAAATCAAAACGATTTTCGACAAGGCCCAACATCATGTCATGCTGATCATTTTAGAAAAAGTCCCATATCAATATCACTTATAGTTTTCAAGAAGTAGTCGCTACAAACTTGTATTTAAAAAATCTATTTTTAGCTTTGGCGGCCATCTTGGATTTCACATCAACATGAATTTTTGCTAGGATCAACTAGACTTCATGGGCAACATTTTTGTAAAGTTTTATGAATATCCATCCAGTAGTTTCAGAGGAGTAGTCGCTACAAATAAAAGTTAACGGACAGACGGACGGACAGACAGACGGACGGACAACGGACGCCGCACCACGGCATAAGCTCTGCTGATCTCTGATCAGTAGAGCTAAAAATCGTATAAGTAGTCGCTACACATTTGTTTTTTACAAATCTGTTTTTAGCCGTAGTGGCCATCTTGAATTTTCAGCCGACTTTTTCAATTTTGCTAGGATCATCTAGATCCTAGAGCAACATTCCTTTAACGTTTCGTGGAAATCTGTCACGTAGTTTCAGAGGTCAAAGTCCTGAAACTCTGCCAAAAATCATTCAACAGGAACGTCCTGACAATATGCGCAATTAGACATCATACTGATACTTCCTGTGAGGTTTCATGAAAAACTGGAGGTGTTGTGTGGACAAGAAAGTGGGACAGACAGACGGACGGACATACGGACGGACGGACATGATGGCATGATGGCAACTATATGCTCCCCCGAAAATTTTGGGGAGAATAAAAAATCTGTATGTACTAAATTGTAATGATATGGAGGTGCCATCCAATAGGTAAAGATAAGCACATTCAATGGCAGTTGGCATGCACGTCTTCATCACATAAAAATTGCAACACCAAGAGATTTTATGTTTGTGTGACTTTTGAGAAACATTGAAAATCCATTACTGACGCAGTTACAGAAGAGGAGAAGTTGGACTCCACAAACGCAATGAGAGATCATGTTCTTAAGGCCCAAAAGGAGAGAGAACTATACAATAAATGTATCAGATCTGCGAAAAAAAAGTCACGGTAATGAATTGCAGAGGCTGTATGTTCATTACGTATTTGATTTTAGTCAATATGTGTGTATCCCCCACCACTCTAGGCAGATGGGTCTCGTATACTTCACAATGTTAACGAACAGTTCAAATATTTGCTTTTAGAATCGACGGTGAGTCCAGACAGCTGAATTTCCTTATTGACGAAAATAAGATAATTGGCCAAGATGGAACACATTCTCATGGTCCTAACTGAGTTATATCCATGGTGGATTGGGCGTAGGATTCACACGGAGGGACTATTCATGCCGACAATTGTCCGGGTAAACATTCTCAATGTTAAATGAAAATTGACGATGCCATAATGATTAAAATACTAATGAAAATAGAATGATATTGATATGATAAGTACATAATACATATCATAAATAAATATTATTTAATCAGAATAACATAATATTCTGAACAAAAATTATATTTAAATTTTAATAACGACACATTTTTAAAATGAAAACTAATAAAACAAGAGGCCCAAGAGTGCCTGTGGATGCTCTACTAGCTAAAATGGCTCTCAGCTTGGTCATAATACACCTCGCTGACACCATTTTGCCGTGTTACCAAACTGTTTGTCATATATGTAATGTTGTAAAACATGATTTTTTTTTAATACACATGGGGCGTCATTTCGAGAAGCTTAATAGGTTATGTGTGTATAATGTGCAGGGCTTCGCTTCATGTGAAGCTGACAATAGGAACACCCTTTGCTAGTTAAATTGACAAGTTTCTAAAACCTCCTACAATTTATGTCCATCTAGCAGGTTACTTATAATCACTATTAATATGGACAGCTGATTATTTAAAAATAATTACTGATATATCACCAACATGTACAATGTACCTTTAATATAAATACTGTTCACGTTGTTATGTTCATGACACGACGTTGACAGAGACGTCTTTTTTTGAAGGGGTTTGGGGTCAATAAAACAAGTATACTGAAAAAAATATTCCGATGACCAGCAACTTTTCTTTTATATTCCAATAGGAAATTATATTCTCTAAAACATATTAAAATTGTGCAGTTTTTCATCGAGCGATTTAAAATATAAATGGCTTTAACGTCGTACGTTTTTTTCTTAAAATTCCACGGTAAAAAAGCGGCAAAAGAAATAAGAAATTCTATAAATAATAGATTAATCTTAATTTAAATGATATAATTTATATATCAGACGTAAAATTTGACGAAGAAAGGGCCATCAATTCTGACACCGAAACAATGTGCACATCTTGACATCATAGGTAAGATGCTCCTGAAAAGTTTTGAAACAACTGGTTGATAGTGTGGAAGGAGATAAGACACACAAGACATTGCGACATAAAATTTGATGAAAAAATGGCCATAACTGCGGGTCAATTTTGACGTTGGAATGATATGCATAGCATATCTTGACATCATAGGTTAGCATCCTGTAATTTTTTGAAGCTATCGGTTGAAAAGTGTGGGAGTGAATAGACACACAAGATATTTTGATGTAAAATTTGCCGAAAAGGGGGCCATAATACGGGGTTGATTTTTAAGTTGAAATGACATGCACGTCTTGACATCATAGGTAAGCATCCTGTAAAGTTTCGAAGCAATCGGTTGGAAAGTGAGGAAGGAGACGCACAAGATATTTTGACGTAAAATTTGAAGAAAAAAAGGGCCATAACTCTGGTAATACTGGCTTGATTTTGATGCCAAAATGAAATGCACATCTAGATATCATAGGTAAGCATCCTGTAAAGTTTCAAAGCAATCGGCTGAAAAGTGTGGGAGGAGATAGACACACAAACTTTTTGGGACGGAAGGACATGGCAAACAGTATTATTATTATGCCCCCTCACCAACAAGGGCATAAAAACTCTGGCGTAAAAGCTAAGTTGATTTATCAGTGTTATTGCTTAGTCATTGTGTATATATGTGCATGACTGCATAGTCACAATAAACTTGACCTAGTTAAATTTGAAGAATGTTGTAACAAATAAATTGGAAAAAAGTTAATATGAATCTTACAAAAACATAATATGGATTGCTAACTTATGATAGAGAACTGCAAAAAATGAACAGATAACACTTTAAACTCAATAAACACTCATTCTACTATTGCAAAATATGGACAAAATTAATACACTAAAAAAAATCTTTATCTCTCTATCCAGCATAAAATAATGTATATGTGCTGATTAACAGTGCCGGTATATGTTTATTCACAGGTTCATAAATGGCACATTTAAAAGACGTTTAAATTGTGTTTATATAATAAGTTTGGATTCTCAAAATATGCAAGTTATATACACGTATATACAGCGTTGTCAGTAGTTTAAGAAACGGTGTACATCGATCTGTTGTAAAATTTGCCTGCATGTTGATGGCGGGATAGCTACTTAAAAGCTTCCTGTTTTGTGATTGTCAACAAGCGCAATACAGGGTGGGCTGGACCCATACAAATAAATATGTACAGACGTTGTTTTTCATTTTTTTCTCTCATAATTTTACTCTTTTAAAATTGTTTTGATCATTTTGGCAAGTATAAGGTTAGACTGGAATTTGCCGAAGTGTATGTAATTTCAGGACGGTTTCTTCATATTTCCTACTAGAAAGGAGCAACACAGGTATTTTACATATCCAATTTTAATGATTTTTTTTTAGGTAATCAAGTTTTATAAACAAACCAGCTTTTATGAAAAGTGTTGAGGTAATCTATATAATAGCATGGATCAAGATTGCTTAAAATTGCTAAAAGTAGCGTCTCCATGACCGAATGGTTCTTACGGATGGCGGGAGGTGTACAGTACTGGTTCTACCCAGGAAAAGTGGGTGGTCTGCCTCCACCACCTAAAATCAACCATCATATATACGTAAAACACCATACAAACAAACAACAAAGATTTAATTCATACAAATCTGTATGATTTTGTCTGAAAACAGACCGGGAATCTATTGAATTTGATTGTGCTTTTGTTCATTATCTGGCACGCTATTTTCATGAAATTATTGTTTGACGTCAATATTGATCTGTGCTATCATGTAACCCTAGCCTAGATGCTTCTTCCCCACTTCCTTTTCAGATTAAACAGGACGGTGGCACATTATTAGACGAAAATTAACAATTATTCAGAAATTTGCATCCATGAACAAATACATTTATAATAATAAATAAATTATTTTCTTATAAAAGTTATAAATTGTTTCTTTGAGGGACAGACGGCAATCATGATTTTTTTAAAACTCACCATAATTCCCGGCCATTAGTTGTATATAACTTGCATTCGTTCAATCATTAATATTAATTATGAGAATAGTATAAAGCACATTGTTTTTTGCATATTATAAATTGTTGTCTATTTTGCACCAATAATATATATTTAATACTATCATAGAATAATAGTTGGCATCAAAGCCGGGTTTTCCACAATGTGAAAGACGAGTCATTTGAATAGTGTATTCAAGATTTTCACAACAGATTTTAGATTCATTTGAATAGTGTATGCAAAATGTTCACAACAGATTTTAGTTTCTTTTCAACGTACAATATTTGTGATACAACTTTTGTCAAACTGGATGCAAACTTAAAGCAAATTCTAAGTAAAAAAACATGACTAATTATGAAAATATTCAAGGTGGCTAATTTTGAAAATATTCTGAAACCATTTTTGTATTTTTAGTAGCAGTGACCTTGACCCAAGTGACACAAATGCAATCCAAAGCTTCCTTTTCATATAAGCTAAATAACCATAGAGTTTCATGCCAATATCTCATTCCTAACTGAAGTTATTGAGCGGAAACTGTTTTTCTATTTTTAGTAACAGTGACCTTGAACCCAGTGACACCAAATGCAATCTCAAGCTTGCTTTTTATATAAGCTACCTATCCAGACAGTTTCATGCCAATATCTCATTCCTAACTGAAGTTATTGAATGGAAACCATTTTTCTATTTTAGTACCAGTGACCTTGACCTTGAATCCAGTGACCACAAATGCAACCCAAAGCTTCCTTTTCATATAAGCTACCTATCCATAAAGTTTCTTGCCAATATATTATTCCTAGCTAAAATTATCGAGCGGAAATGAAACTCTAATTAAGCAAAAAGATAAACACAAACTTAAACAAAAAGGTTAACGCAAACTTAATAGAATTGAATTTAATTTTATAGTCGCACCAACAGCTAAGGTCATATGGTGACTTTCCAGCTTCCATTGGTGGAGGAAGACCCAAGGTGCCCCTCCGGGCAATTTTCGTGCACGGGCGGGCACCTGACGTTCCGCAAGCCAGGTGGTAACGCAAACTTAAACCAACAGGTTAACGTAACATATGTTTTGGAGAAAGTAGGTAACAGTGACCTAGTTTTCTGGTTAAGTTCATTGCTTCATGAGAAGAACTTTGCTGTTAAAGCTTGGTGAAGATAATGGACGTTGTTATTGTAAGATATATAATAAAAAGAAAATGTTGCCGCCTGCTAGGTTTAAGCCAATCTATAAGCCTTTTTTTTCATCAAAAATCTGGCTAAATATGAAAACTCAAAATTTTAATTTTAATTATATACAAGCAGGTTTAAAACCAAAATGATACTGGATAAATAAATTCTGATGCTAATTTCAATGCTTGATAAACACTTCAAGATTGCCAAGTGTCCCTTTAATGACTAAAATATTCATGCTTGCTCCCTTACCCTTTTCACCACTCAAAATGACATGCCCCCACTAAGCTCAACATACAAGTAATGTGACCCAAGTTGGGACCACTTTTCAGCCAGGGACAGGACATTATGTTAGAATTTTCATTCTCCATTTTCATAAAACCTCTTCATGCCCAAAATAGCACACACTCAATAACATATACGGTACTATTTATACTGATTTAGCTCATTGTCAAATTTAGTCCCAAGATTTTATTGAAACAAACCGAAGACCTTACAATAAACGGATCATGTACAACGTACACTACTTGATGTCTATAAAGTAAAGTAATGTCTATAAAGTAAATAATGTCCTACGTTAAAGATCGCTTAACTCTTAGCCTGCTAAGGGCGACTACAACAGCCTTTGCAGCCAGTGTAAACCCAGATCAGCCTGCGAGTAACTCTTTGTAACATAAATGGTCTAAATTTAAAGAAAGAACAGTCCATTATACATTCATAGCAGGCTAAGGGTTAAACACCCGAAATCACCATGACCTATACAGTATAGAACATGAAATTGAAACTTTAAAAGTAAAGATATGGCTACATTTAAAGAGAGATGCAAATTAAGTAAAGGGCCTGTAGCTTTAACGGGGACCTGCTCCAGAGACTGTTTTAAATTGAAATGTGCATGTATCAAGAGACCACCTGGGTTAAGAGACCAATTGTGTTCATCCTTTTAGTGGAGTCTTAATACAGGTTTCACTGTAGTGATAGAACAGTCCGTTTTAACATGGGAACATCACCGTTATACTGGGTTAATCTTTGTTCAAGTTGTATTAATTTCGCAGGTTTTCTGATCGCAACCAAATTCATGAAATTCTGGAATTCCCAGTTCAAGTGGGATTATATGGAATTATCAAGATGTTCCAGTGCATATTCAGGGTTCTCATTAATAGCCGGCTGATTTACCCTCCTCCTTGGTTAGCTGATCGGCCCAATTTTAGCAATTAAATCCCAATACAACAAAAAGAAAAAAGAACTATAAATCTCCTGCCTTAGTAACTTGCAACTCAAAAACCAGCATAATAATTGTACATATATTAATTTTACACAATGTGATTAAAAGCAACTATTGATCACATATAACAATTAATGTAAATAACATTATAAGAATCTTTCATGGGTTTCCGGTGAAGCTAGGGAATTCCAACCTGAGGTATGTTTTTATCGGAACCGAGGCTCTGCCCATGATAGATTCTTTTTCTTGCTTATCAGAGACATGTTGTGCATTGACGCCACCAGTTACTAACATTTTGCATGTTTTCCTGCATACCGGATGTTGGTGCGTGCGTGACTTTTATCTTTACCCATAAAGATAAGACTTTCCATCCCCCATGTAAAACGTGGATAGCCGTATCCGTATGCAAGAAAGTGTTTTCTTGCATACCGGACAATGATATCCATCATTTTACCGGGGCTAGATATTTCCATCTCATCCTAGGGTCGAGATAAAATTCACGCATGTACCAACATCCGGTATGCAGGAAAACATGCAAAACATTAGTAGCTGGCAGCGTCAATGCACAACATGTCTCTGATATGCAAGAAAAATAATCTATCCTGGGTATTCGGTTCAGATAGGAAATTCCAACCCTCGGTATGTGTTTTAAGCAAAACCTCGGCAGAGCCTCGGTTCCGATAAAAACACTTATACCTCGGGTTGGAATTCCCTATCTTCACCGGATACCCATGAAAGATTCTTATAATCACAAGAACACATTACTTTATATAAAACACCTAAGCATTATCTAACCAACTTAAAACTCATTTTCGGATAGTCAGCTACCATGAACATTATATTCTAGTCCATTATTCCGAAATATTATTACATATAGTATAATCATTTTATAAGTACACATGCAATCATGCATTATTTTAAACACATTACTTAGATCCTTCTTGTTGCGAATCCCACAGGCAGCTTGACTTGTCAAGTGTGAAAGTGTCGATTACAGATGTCGGGATGTATACAATACTGGCTCTATCCAGGAAAAAATGGGGCGGTTTTGCTTTGTAACCACCAAAAATCGATCTACATACATGACCTAATATGTGGTAAAAATGACGTAAAACACCATTCAAACAAACAAACTGTCTTGCTCTGAATTTTCATATTCAAAACTTAAAACCTGTGACCAGTCTATTTCGTAAAGCTGCAATATAGAAATTGTATAAAATAAATCAGCTCAACTACAACTACATACCTTAATCCAACCTTGAAAGAAAATTAAAAGTCCCAACCTATTAACCAATATTTTCTCTTCTGAAAAACAGGAAGTTAATTAATTGACCCATATATAGATATAGATATATAGATATGGGCGACAAAAATGTATATATAACTATAGTCCTAAACACGACAGAGTTTCCTCCCCACACACACCTCACACACCCCAACCCCCAAAACAATAAATGAATATTGACTAAATGGTATATATGGAAAAAATAATTATAATAACAATAATAATTTAAAATATATTTTTTTTTTTCTTCTAAATATAGCTTTTCACACAGAAAAATAAATGGAGGTATATTTTTTTATTTTATCGGTATGTGCTTGATGAACTGTTACATGATAAAACTTTTCTTTACCTTTTTTTCCCCTTTTCTTTATGCACAAACTGAACTGAATGTTGTTTAACGGCTCATCAACACAGTATATGTTATTTAGAGCTGCCCCAGGGAGAGTGGAAGGATACATAGGAATCTGGGAACCGTGCCCTACTCTTAGTATCGAATAGATTCCTATGGTTCTTTAACGTGCTCTGAGGATAGACCGATACACGGGTCTTTATGCATGAACAATTCCATAATATACATATATTAAAGTAGAAGAAATATATTGTATTTCTGTCATAAAATAACCTCGAGTAGCGTATTGGTCGTACATAGCTCTTGTAAGCACTTGGCGACATCTGTCAATCACATGCTAATCCATTGTTCAGTTGAAACAAATTCACCAGTTGCATGAAATGTTCATGCACCACGGAAAATCGAGCACATTTTATAGCGCCGGTAGAGGGCGTACGGCAGGGCCGTTCAATAAGTTTATATGTGCGTTAATGCATGTAAAAGTATAGATATTTTACAATCTATTTCTCTCAAGGGCAAACTTGTGTAAAGGTTCTTTCATGTAGAATTTTAATACTGCGCAGTTAGCCACGTGTATCACAGAATGAACGTTGGAAATAATGTTTTGGGCGGAACGTTGGTTATAAAATGCATTGTTCTCCAGTCATGGCCGGGATTGATTGAAAGTTGCTTTGTTTGGGCAGAAGTTGGAAACGGCGAAATTCATAGGCAATATGTGCCTAAGCCTCCTGGAGTGGAGCTAAGCCTTTAGGGTGTGTAGGCCCTCTAGGTGATTCGACACATGAGTCACCTCATAATGTAACGAGCGGTGGAGACGGTCCCCATACCTGTACAACATGGTCAGGTTATTATACTAGCAACAACCCCCGGGACACGTGGTGGGCCTGTCATCAGTCCTTAGTGGAGAAACTAAACCCACAACCATGGTTGAGGTTATTCATTGTGTCATCATAGATATCGCGTCATCTTAATCATCACGTCATCAACCCTTATAGAAGGTCACCCATCATTGGAATCGCGCATCATTCTTTGTAACGTTTGTGATCATCAACATTGTAACTGCAACAACACTTTAGTGTCATATATAGTCGGTCGACACATTCAGTATTTGTGATAATACTACGAACGTCTTAAACGTTCATGAAAACAGTCTTTTTCATATTTTATCTATGTATTCGCTTGTTTTTCTTGATAACTGTATATATATTTAACATATTTTAAAAGTTGCATTAAACTTATGTAAATGCAGTCACCGTCATTGATTCTTTCCTTAGTTAATCCCAACCACTAGGGTCATCTTGCGACAATTTCCCCAAAAATCAAAGATCATCAAATACTACCAAACCCCTACCCCAACAAAACAAAATAAAAAAAAAAACAAGAGGGCCAAGATGGCCCTAAATCGATCACCTGATTACTGGCATTTTATCGAACTTCTTCGAAATCTTATGGTCATATACAATCTGTGCAAGTTTGGTTAAGATTGTTCAAGAAATATTGCCTCTGTTGTGATAACAATATTGATATAAAGACACTGACAAAGTTTGGTAAAGATCAAATACAAAATGAAGGTGCTAGAGTGTAACACATGGGGTAGGGGCAAATGTGACCCCAGGGCTACATGTAATATATGAGAGCTGTCTGATTTATGGTTTTAAGTTTTTCCTTATACACGTCTATGTTAAACATGTGACACCTGGGGTGGGGCCAGAAGTGACCCCAGGGTCACCATTTGAACAAACTTGGTAAAGATTTTGTATTTTGGTTCACAATTTAAACAAACTCGATAAGACATCATACGCTTATGCTGCATGCAATATATGAGAGGTCTCTATACCTTGTGGTTTCAGTGTAGAAGATTTCTTTTAAGTTTATCCCTATATCAGTCCATGTAAAACATGTGACCCCTGGGGCAGGGCCAAATATGATCCATGATCCCAGTGTCACCATTGAACAAACTAGTTAGAGGACCATAAGCTTATGATACATGCAAACTATTAAACCTCTGCCTCATGTAGTTTCAGAGAAGAAGGTGTTTTAAAGATTTTCCTGTACAACTCCTTTGCCTTACCAACAAACTTGGTAAAGGACCATAATCTTATGCTACATGCAATACATGAGAGCTCTATACCTAGAGATTTAGGGAGACGATTTTTAAATTTTTCCCTGTATAAGTGTAAAACATGACACCAGTGGGCCAGTGTCGACTTTGACCCCAGGGTCGGCATTTGAACTTGATAACAAAACCATTATGGCAAATGCATACTATTAAACCTCTGGCTCCTGTAGTTTTAGAGAAGACTTTTAAAAATATGTTCCTATATAACTCAATGTAAAACTGATACCCCCATGGTGGAGCTACATATTTGACTCCGGCATCATCATTTAAACAAACCTGGTAGAGGACCATAAGCTTACAGGTATGCTACCTGAAATATATGAGCTCTGTGCCTAATGTGGTTTCAGAGAAGAAGAATTTTATTTTCAGGTTTTTCCCTTATTTCGTGAAGTGAACAAGACAAATTGATTTTCTCTCATTATGTAAGCAAAGTTATGTAAATGTGTCATCTGCTTCTGTTTCATACATGTGCAGCTGTAATGGTCAGTTCACGCGATGTGTCACATGTATGGTGTTTGATTTCTGATCATTCAAGTTCTCGACAACGGTGGATTAACACAATCTAAGCTTTTAGTTAAATTGCATGGTCTTTTTTCCATAATAGCGGGCACTCAATGAAATATTTTCTATATTAGCGAGCCAGAAAGAGCCATGTAATGAAAGCAGCGAGCATTTCACTGTTATTATGTGAACATGGATAATCACTGACTGAAGGTGAGGGATACCCCCGTTTAAACTCTAAGTTGAACAAAGGGCCATAATTCTGTAATAAATTAGGCAATCAACAATGGGTGATGTAGAGGGACATAAGGTCATCAGTTGTTATGTGTATATGAAGTCTGTGAACAACCCATTAAAAACTGTTTGAGAAATGGTAGTAATAAAAATGTGTTACAGGATTCGATGCGACAAAAATGTGTTACGCGACACGACGCGACGTTATGGACAACGTAATTCCAATATAGTCCCCACTTCACTTTGTGAATTGAACATTTAAGAGTTGTGTTTATATAGGTACACATTTTTGAGAATATCCTGTACTGGCTGTGTACCAGATTTCGTCATTCACCAGATTTCGTCATTATCGATAATACGCTCGATTTCGCGAATACTTTTCATCCGATCTTGTTCCAATCACTAGAAGCTTTCAAATGACGACCAACAACAGATGAACTACTTTTGAAAGGTAAATATACACTTCCAAACAAAACTTTAACCATATGAATGACCCATATAAACTGTTTACTTCCGCGGGGAAAAGCGCGTGCAAAATGCGCATGCGCAGTAACGTTGTGAAAAATATTGCGAGTTAAAGGTAGATGCCCAGTGTACATGTACATAAAGCAGACGACGAACATAAAACACTCCTTGATCATTAAATTTTGAAATGAAAAATGTTATCAATTTCATAAATACGATCGATCACACATTTATTTAAAATAAAAATCATGATTTTATGAACGTACAAGTTTATTTCCAAAATGAAACGCCGAGGAGAGGTCACGCTCATTTTTTTTTAAAATTAAGGGAGACAACGAGTACAAAGAATCAATAAAAATTGGAACGTGGTTACTTACCCTTGTCTACGGTAACATTTCATGCGGTTACAGTCTTGAGTATACTGAGAAATCTTTGAAGTGTTTATATTTTAAATATTATAACAATTTCAAGGTTTACAGACTATTGAAAATTCGTGTTATGGCAGTTATACTAAAGTTTTAAATTAAAGACAAAAGTTAATGGATAGTTGTAAAATCGGATCACAATTTGTTCAATGCATATACATTTCCAAGCTATGTTTGAGAAAGAAAAAAAGAGTAATGTGAACTTACACTCTTACTTATGTTTTTTTTTCTTTGCTTTTTTCTTTCAGAAATGCCTAAAAAGTATGGAATTGATCAGCTACGGCAAGCTGTCGTATCTGTTAACGCGCATAGACTGACAATTGCCCAAGCAGCTAGGGAATATTCTGTCCCGAGGATGACCGTTTCCGATCATGTCAGACAAGACGATCGAAGTTCTGTTACTGGACCTCAACGTATGCTTAACGACGAAGAGGAGAATGCCCTAGTCACATATATGAAGTACATGGCATCGCATGGATTCCCGCTAACACGAGAAATGACCCGTTGCTATGTAAAGGAGATCGTTAGGCGTTCTGGTAAGAAGGCAAATTATATTAAATGTGTCTCTCAGCGATTTTTTTTACTTATTTAATGTGTATGCCATGCATAGACAATAACGGATTTCTATTTAATAGCATGACATTGTGTTTGTAGTGTCAAACAGATTTTTAAGATTGGTGAACAAGCTATGATTAGCGAATGAGTGGTTATGAACAAACTAATGAGTGTGTGTGAACAAGCTACGAATAACCAATAAGTGTTTATGAACTCGTCAAACACGCTCTTTAAATGTTCTTTTTAATTAAAGGGGCTGACGGCAATCTTGACTTTAAAAAAAACCACACACACACTTTTTCTTCATCAATTGCATTTGTTCAGTCATTGATACTAATTATAAATATATAGTATAAGGCAAATAATTATTGAATATTACAGTATAATATTGAACCAAAACATTAAAACCAGTGGCAGAATTAGAACAAATGAAAACTTAACAGCAGGTTAAGTCAAAATGCTGATATAATAAATCGAGATGCTGATTTGAATGCTTGATAAAACATGAAGATGCCTGGTGTCCCTTTAAAACATGCACTGATATTATTGTTTTAGGTCGAGTTACACTGTTTAACATGGAGCGCGGACCCAGTCACACCTGGTTTAAGAAGCTGCTGGCCCGTCACCCCGAACTTTCTGAAAAAAAGCCAGAAAAACAAGACAAGTCGAGATCGCGGATGTCGAACATAAATGTTATCAACAAATACTTCGATTTCTTCGCCGACGTTGTCGAGGAAAATGGTTTACAAGACAAACCCGCTCAAGTATGTTTACCAGTGAACGAAACTGTTAAAAACAAAACAGAAAAAACACACAAAAAAACATCCATCTTCTTTTGAGTTTTATTAAATGTTTAAAGAATATTTTATAAATATGTAAAGGAATATCAGTGTTGAAATGACTGAATTATTTGAACATGTTACGGATTTATTTATATGTTGTTGTTTTTTGTTGTTGTTTAAAAATTTACAGAAGTTTACCACGACGATTTATTCATTCTGGACAAATTTGCTTACATATCTGATTTGGCTAGAATTACTAAACGTAACTATGTAGTATGCAGTTAACCTTCGGTTTATTCTCAGTATTACTGCGAATGATATGCTACTTTCTGGTCTATGATAAGCGTATTGCATTATTCAATTATATTCAATAAATCCAGTGTCCTCATATATAAAGTTAAGTAAAACTAATTTGATATGTTGTAGTTAAACACAATACATAATATCATATAACATTTCCTATTTTACAGATATTCAATTGCGATGAAACTGGTTGGTCCGGAAAGGAAGCAAGTAGGCAGAAGGTGATGGGGGTGAAGAGAAAGCATACTTACCAGCAGCGCGTCACAACCGCTGACCATGTAACAGCTCACTTATGCGTGTCTGCAGAGGGTCGTTTTTTACCGACTATGGTCATTTTCAAAGGCTCCCTGCCTCATCGTCAGTATCGGGATGGCGTGCCAAACCAGTGGGCATATGCTACAAGCGAGTCCGGGTATATGGACACTGAGCTGTTTATCCAGTGGTTCCAGAACGTATTCGTGCCTAACTGTGGCAATGACCGCCCAGTAATCCTAGTAATGGACAACCATGACTCCCATATCAGCCTACAGGTGGTAGAAGCAGCCAGAGCAGAGCGCATAATACTTGTCGGTCTACCTGCCCACACCACGCATATATTGCAGCCGCTTGACGTCAGGATCATTGGCCCGCTCAAGGAAAGATTTGCAGTCATGGCAAATAAGCTGGGATTTGCCAGTCAAAACATGGTGATTGGCAAAGCCAAGTTCCCGGTAGTCTTAAACTACGCAATTGACCAGGCTACACCGGCTTCTATTAAAGAAGCATTCAGAATGGCAGGGACATATCCTGTGGACAGGTCTGCCATAGACCAGTCGCAAATTGTTCCTGCATTGTTTCCGCCACCGACACTGAACCAGCAACTGCAGATACTATCGTGTCCGACCAACGTGCCGTCACCTGCGAAACATGTGGATCATTCCTCACAAACCCACTGGTCCAACAGGGCCTTATACCAGAGTCACTGGCAGACTTGCTACTACCCCCTCCTGGAAGACCAAGTCAAGTGAAAAAAAGAAAGATTGTAACAGAAGGGCGGGTCTTGAGCGGAGAGAAGATGCTGGAGATTTTACAGGAGAAGGAAAGAACGGAACAGAAGAAGAAGCAAGATCAAGAAGAGAGGAAATTACAAAGAGAAATAAAGCAGGAGGAAAAAAAAGAGGAGGCAAAAAGGAAAGACATCAAAAAGAAGGAAAGAAACGAGAAACAAGAAGAACGGAAGAGGGAAAAAGAACTTAGGCAAAAACGTAAAAGAAATGACAAGGGAAGAAACAATGTGGAGAATGCAACAGAAGGAGAAGTGCACGAGAAGAAAGTTACTGAAGAGACGGACTCAATGATAGAAACGGAAGGTCAGAAGCAGGGAAGGTTGGCACACAGAATGTACACCTGTGGTGTTTGCCATATCCGCGGACGAGTAACCGATGATGGAAACGGGATCAAGTGGTACGGTTGTGACGATCCATTGTGTTTGTCAGGAACAGGATGGTTTCATGAGGACTGTCTATCAGAACAGGAAAGGAATATCTTACATGAGAGCCTGCAAGATGAAAGTGTCTTCTGGTATTGCCATTTCTGCATGCCTTACCAGTATGACGAGGAGTGATGTTCATAGTCACGACAATGATTACGGCAATCACAGCCGCGAGCGTGTATATAACACAATACGTCATGTCATGAACCCGAGGTTGCATCGGCTGTCGTGATGGAACACTTTCGTTTGTATATATGAATATAACATAATCAGAATGGGACTTCCATAATCAAATTGCAAAATCATTTAACACCACTAAAAATTAAACACTAAAAAGTATCCACTTTTAATTGATATCACGGCATTTAATCATCTTTTGGCGTACGTAACGGTGCTCATTAGTTTGTGGCAATGCCGTTTCATTTATGAATCCATGCTTGAATAATTATTATTAATTAATTTATTGGTGAATTAATTGTTAACTCATTCATTCGTTCGTTCGTTAACTAATTAATTCATTCGTTCAGCAAGTCAGACAGCCAGTCAGTCAGTCAGTCAGTCATTACATTCGATCTTTATTTATTCATTCACATTCATTCATTATTAATTTATTGGTGAATTAATTGTTAACTCATTCATTTGTTCGTTTGTTAATTAATTTATCCATTAATTCATTCGGTCAGTCAGTCAGTCATTAAATTCGATCTTTATTTTGTTCATTCACATTCATTCATTTTGACATTTACTGATTTGACATCTTGATGAAGTAAATGAAATTGAATTTATGGCAAATAATAAAAATGTTTGTTTAATAGTTTGTATCTTATTTGTATTGGAACCACTTGCGTGCAATAACGTACGAAGAAGACGACAAAACAGAAATTTAACAATACGTTTATTGTTTGTTATAAATTGTTTTTACAGGGGACCAGGCAGGTAATTAACATAACGAGGATGCAACCCATGAGTAATTTACATGTATTAAGGTCATCGTCATAAGTTCAAAAAAACATTTTTACACGTGTGCAAATATTATATTTTACGGAAAAGAAAACAAACACTATGGTTGGAAATATGTCTGCACAAAACAGTCTAGGAGCCACGCCAATTTGACGTGAAAACCGACGTTGCTGCTAAAATGTGTGTTGATTGGCGCTACACACTGTTGCCATAGTTATCATAACATTATCAGTTGATCATGTACCTCAATCCATTTTTCAAATTAAATGTCTAATACCTACATGAATCAAACTGAACAATTTCACTAACATTGAAGAATCCATTCCAAAGATATAGATGTTTATCGGACAATTTATTATATGTCTGCGTACGTGCCGTACGTTACTTCAAAGTCATACACAATTACGTCCAATGGTACTGTTGACAAACTTTGTTAACATCGGCTATACATATTCCTTTCGAAGAAAGACTTCATATATGCTACTGTATTAAATGTAAGTAAATACGAAATATTTCGGTGTCTCAAAGGCCAGTTTTGTCGGCGTTTATTTGAGGATGACGATAACTGGTGCAATCAGCGTCATAGACCGAGCCTATTTACGCTATATATAGCAACGGTCACGTGACACTTGTTACCAAGAATAAAAATAAAGGAATCACCGACTTTTAACGGCAAAGGGATAAGCTTCTCTAAGGGCAAAAATAATTACCAGAAAGCGTGTTTTAATTGAATTATATTAATAAACGTGCATAAATATGACGAAATCTGGTACACAGCCAGTAGTGCTGTATAACATAATATTATACCAAGTAATCAGTTCATTTGATAATGTAACCTGTACTGAATAAAACATTTACATAATGAAACAGGTAGTAATACTAAATGTTCTATTTGTGTCAAGTATTTGTGTATAATATTACCATCAAATTAGCAGTAAATCCCACCCCCACACCACAAGCCCGATGTACCCAGGCATTGATAAGGCAAAGGCAAGCTGACTTTTTAACTCTTGTGTTTACATAAACTTTACCTGTAATATAAATAAACCCTTCGGATCTACATGCACATTTCCTGTGATGTGCTTAACTTGTTATTGTTTTTAGCTACTGGTATTGTTGTTATAAAATCACTGCAGCTGTGTGTCAATAATGCCCCTCGTGATGTAGCACTTAGTCAGAATATGCTTATTGTTAACAGTAACGGAGATAATAGAGACTTTGTGTGTCAAGTATTTGTGTATAATTACCATCAACCATTACCACCCCTCCCCGCGTATAATATTACCATCAACCATTACACACACACACCCCGCCCCCACCCACCAAGGGCAAGCTGACTTTTCCTGTGATGTGCTTAGCATTGGGCGCAGCGTGTGTAGGGGATACAGTGTAATTATATATAATGGTATGTCTAAAAAATATTTAGCTGCTCGTATTGTAGTTTTTAAAACATTCCGGCAGTGCGTAATACAATGCCCCTCTTGATGTAGCACTTATAATTATGATCAAATCGGAAATGCTCATGTGGAATTGATCGAGATTAATCACTCTTATTGAAGTATTGATAAGCTACTTACAAGGGAATACTCAGAAGTGTCACTTAAGATGATCGTCTCGGGCATATTCCTTGAAGAACTCTGAAAAAAAAGGAGTTAAATTTGTGTGTGAAGTTTTTAGGTTGCTTAGAAGATACTTAAATGACACATGGCAATAATGAAGTACGGTATTTATCAAGAATTAAACGTGAAATTATCACCTAGATTTGGACAGGAACATTACGTATTATCAAAGCTCTATCTAGGTGTTCAGGTCATATAATAATGTATCTGTGCCCATTAAAAATATAGGTTTATTCATGGGTTCTTAAAATAAGCGTAAAATGAATTATGAGTTGGTAACTTAGACGCTACAGATTTGGGGTTTGGTCTGGCTGGTTAAAGCCAAGTTTGGATTCTCAAAATATGTAAATCATCTATATATACCTCGTTGTCGGTAACCGTATACGTCTGTTGTCATAACTGCCTGTTGATGGTGGGATAGGGACTTTAAAGGTCGGAGTTCACTTCTATAGATATCCAGGGTTACGCAATTATAGCTTGTGCATGGTGTTATCAGCAGTAACTCTGCTGAAATATAAACTTTCTTAATCTGCTGTGGTTAAAAGAACTGTGTGTGTGTGTGTGTGTGTGTGTGTGTGTGTGGGGGGGGGGGGGGGGGGGGGGGGGGGGGGGGGGGGGGGGGGGGGGGGGGGGGGGTAAATTTTGAAATTTATAGAAGATAACAAAATACATTTTTTGTATGTATTATTTTTATGCAGTGGACTGATTTCATAATAAGACAAATCTCCATACATTCAAGAACAGTTGTGCCAAATTAAATCAGTGAGGCAGTGATATCAGAATTTTCTCTTCATGTACCATGCATATTGACAGTGTAGAGTATAAAAATTATATGTCAAGCTAAAGTGGTTTTTATTCGGGAATTCTATTTCTGATATTCTGATTTCGATATCGGAAATACACAATTCCGTGAACGGAAAATAAAACCCTATTTTCGATATCAGAAATACAATTCCCGTTAACGGAATATACATTTTCGATATCGGAAATGCAATTTTCAATATCAGAAATAAGATTTTATTTTCGATATTAAAAATTGCATTTCTGATATCAAAAGTGTATATTCGCTTAAACGGGAATTGTATTTCTGATATCGAAAATAAGGTTTTATTTTCCGTTCACGGAATTGTGTATTTCCGATATCGGAAATTGATCACAGAAAATAAATGCTCCCTGAGGCGGAAGCTCTCCTCGTAAATAGCACAAAGCATGGAAGAGGCTGGCAATATTGCACTTTGTGCGCTAGAAAATGCATCTATGCAGCAAGATGCAGATGACTTCATGCAAGACGTGTGGAGAAACTTCCGGAGAAGCCCAAGGACAATCTGCATATTAAATTATTATTTTAATTATCCTATCTCGGATTTTTTGAAATATCTGAAATGAAATAATTAGTTTTTAGTGCCGTTGATCCATTTCGGATACATTATTGGATCATTATTATAATCGGGTATTGGTGTATTGTGATTAGTTGCCTCATCATGACCTGAGGCTCGGTAGCCCAGTTGGTAGAGTGTTGGACCGAGGCAAAATCCATAGGTTTGAGTCCCGGTTGGGTCACAGTTTTGTTATGTGTTACTTAAACTGAGTTCACATCCAATGATATGCCCATCTCCACATCATCATAATGGCTGCAACTGTCTATTACGCCCATATGTATACATCTGAACAGTGTATTTGTGTTAAAATATTACAACACAAACTTTCCTAAGTAAGTAGCGCGCCTACATATCTCAGCTTGTGACATATACGGTTCGGAGAGTTTCCCCTTGAGAAGTTGTTGTAAAACTGAGCGTTTGCTGAGAGAGAAATTGATAAGATATTTCTATATAAAATAGCAAGTCGGATGCTCTACCCGCCCCGCCCCCACCTCCCCCACACACACACATAACACGTACACACCTGAATCCGCCCCTGGTTTTAGGCACATACATAGGATGCTGAATCCGGAACGAGGCTGTAGGGAGCCGTTACCAGTATTAATTTAAAAATAATCACATTTCTGATGTCAGAATTTGCATCCGAATTTCCAATATCGGAATTAGAGAATCGATAACGCCAATTGTATTTCCTTTCCATTAACGTGAATTGTATTTCCGTTATCGAAAATTGAATTTCCGATATCGTATTTGTGTAGTTGATTTCCGTTATCGAAAATAGGCTTTTCCGATAGCGAGAATAATTTCCAATAGTGGGAATTGTAATTTCGATATCATAAATACACCAATACCGATATCAGAAATCCATTCCGTTAAGGGAAATACAAATACCGATATCGGAATTACATTTACCGGTATCAGAATTACAACTGCCGATATCGGAAATACAATTACCTTTAATGGAAATTGTAATTCCACTATCGGATATTATAATTCCAATATCGGAAATCGACGAATAAAAAAACACTTTGGTTTGCCATATGTATAACAATAGACATTTTCATTTGCCTGAGACTGCTTTTATAGCATGACTCTGGTCTTTAACGGGAAAACAACTTGGTAGCTCAATGAATTAATGCTATACAGCTGCTGTAGAACTGAACAACTTACTGTGCCTGAATGTTTCTCTAAGGTATGTCTAAAGGGAATCACCATCCTATCTCATCACCCTCTGAGGATCACAGCTGTCCGAATATCATCTTGCATGTGTTGTACCAACTGTGGCTTCATATTTTTATGGACGTCAGGTAAAGATATTTGTGTATGTAATATAAGCAATAAATGAGTAATGTTTTTATAAGTGAAAAGTTATAACAATGGCAAGATTTCGAAAGATAAGATCATTACTATACTTGACAAGTCTCCTGCTGGGTTGGAAACCTCCAGATATGTATGAAAGGGAAACACGATAATCTTGATTTGCTTAAACCTCATTAGTTTTTTTTCATTACTTGCATTTGTTTAATCAATAATATTAATTACTAGAATAGTACAATAAATATCACTGTAAGTGACAAATGCCCCCGAAGTGTCCTTTGACCTCTAAGTTTGACCTTGACCTTGGAGCCATGGACCTGGATTTTGTGCACGACACATCGTTTGGTTGTGGTGAGCATTTGTGCCAAGTTATTTGAAAATCCGTCCAGGCATGCAAAAGTTATTGACCGGACATGATTTGACCTTTGACCTCTAAGTGTGACCATGACCTTGGGGCCACAGACCTGGATTTTATGCATGACACATCATCTTGTTGTGGTGAGCACTTGTGCCAAGTTTTTTGAAAATCCGTCTATGAATGCCAGAGTTATTGACTCCTGCAGGGGTTGTGACGTTACAGTCCGGACACAAAAATGCGTACCTGTTTTGACACATCGTCTTGTTATGGTGATCACTTGTGCCAAGTTATTTAAAAATCCCTGCAGGGGTTGTGACGTTACGGTCCGGACACAAAATTGCGTACCTGTTTTTGACCTATGAACTGCAAGTGTGACCTTGACCTTTGAGGTACGGACCTGGGTATTGTGCGGGACACATCGTCATGTTATGCTGTTTACTTGTGCCAAGTTAATTAAAAATCCATGCAGGGGTTTTGAAGGTACAGTCCGGACACGAACTGCGGAATGACGGACGAAATACGAACGGACAGATGGACGGTGCGATTACTATATGGCGGATAAAATGGCGGATATCCTTGTCCAGTATGCAAGAAAAATCTAATCCCGCTTTAATTATATGCAAACAGATACATTATTTTAAAGCTTGATTTAAAACTGGATTGCCAAGTGTCTTTTTAAGAAGATGAATTAACCTTGCTTAAAGTTTACTACACAGTCTCTTAATATTTTAACTGGTAATAACTCATGAATATGAATGAGTCGTATGTGAAGTAGTTTCAAATCGATGAACACCCCAAAAGTATATAAGGCAGAAATTGATGCGTAAAATATCACATTTTTATTAAGCGTTTGTACAGGTAACATCAATAAATATATGGCTTCAGAATATATGTGATAAAAAAGTACTTACCCGGACCGGGATTTGAACCACAGATTTTGCGCTTTTAAGTTTTGATGGATGTACGTTTAACCACTAGACCACGGCTATTTATAGGTATTTTGTAGCATTTTAACACTAAATAGGCATTATTTAATAACTAGCGCACACACAAACTCATCAAGCGCTAATTAACAAGTAGAGATATGGTTGTTTTGAGGAGGAATATTAGTTTCATATTGATAACATATAGTATTACACCAGGCAATGTTAATTTACACGTCCGACAAGATGGACTGTATATTTATTGATTCATCTTGAGTTGCGTTCAAATATGTTAAGCTTAAAATAATTTTGCCTCTTAATAAATGGTAGTTAGTATATCATTTTCTCAAGAAGCGTTATTATAAGCTCAGTGGATACAGCACCTGACTTGAAATCAGATGGTCGTGTGTTAGAGTCCTGAAAGAGGCTTTTTTTCTTCTTTAAATCTTACTGTTACCCATGTACAGGTACGATGTGCACTCGTCGATGTCTATACAATAAATGATGTCCTGCATTATATCTGCTCGCTTAAACACCCGATTTCGACATGGGCTGGCGAACAAGAAGTTACAATTAAAGGTTTCACCCATACAAAGAAGAAATCGATTGATATGGAGACTGTGTAGCTTTAACCCTTAACCAGCTACACATATAAAATGGACTGTTCTTTCCTTGAATTTAAGACCATTCCATTGATGTGAAAAGTGGTGTTTCGGTTAAAACGACTGATCAGCAGCCAGACATTGACTCGCAGGCTGATCTGGGTTTACAATGGATGAAAAGGCTATTATAGTCATGCTTAGCGGGTTAAGGGTTAAATAAGAATACCAAAACAAAATGAAGCCTGTATTTACATGTGCACAATACATCTTCAGGAGCAAGTAAAATTTATTTAGATTTTGTGTGTTTTTTTCCAATGGTAAATAATACGGCAGCTAGAAGGTCTCACACCTCAATTAATTTTCCCATAGGGTTACTGTACAGCCTTTTCCAACATCTGAGCTTCAAAGCAGGCCAGCAGACATTGTTGGTTTACCTGTACGAAATATCGAGGCGTATTCTACCCGGAAACCAGGCGGAATCCGCCTAGGAAGTAGAGGGAATTAGAATTTGACGGGCATATATCGTCAGTATAAAAGCCAAGACAAGTAATTTAAAACAATAAAATACATAAGTTAGCCAGGTTGGTTTTTTTTTTCTCGCTCATGTTTATGTATGGAAAATACACAATTCATACACTAGCCAGCTGAATATTTGGTGATTAGGTCAAACACTTCTGAAATTTGAATGAACCTCATATCAACATGGGATTTTCTGTATCATTTGTCTTTCACACTGCAGATGTATGCTAAAGCAAAGAAAAACCTATTTTCCAAAATAAAAATTGCCTAAAAATAGAATTATTTTCTGTTTTTCTTTTGTCTCTAGGTCCGTGAGCCTTCAGGGGAGATAATAGAGGTGTGAGACCTGAAGAGAGTAAATATTTTTAGCAATATCATCCATAACATAATATTTAGTAACTATGTGCAATACCTATACAGTATGACCATAAGCATGCCTCTATCATATTCAGAAGTGAAATAATTCAGGATTATGTGATTGAGAGTAACGGGTGGATTCGACAAGTTCTTGCTGTAAAATAAAAGTGAAAAAATGTTTTCATAACATGTAGCATTTGTGTAATAACTCCACCATTTTTGCCTCAATCTTCATGAGATTTTTATCAGAATCTCCTTTTGTCATCTGCTATCAAATGATCATGATTAAAACAATATTAGTTCATGTCATGGTATCAACTATATGTATTTAATGATCAACTGCTGAAATCTGAAGAGGACAAATATCATTTCTTCCTGTATCCATGGTAACAAGATAAAAGTCTAAAGTATACCAGTCAATAGCTATGCATTTAGATTCTGCATGTCAAACAAACCACCAACTAAGCTTAGATCTGAGAATATGAAGAAATATGCAAGTCAGAGTATCACTTGAATTTTGGCGTTCTGCCTTCAACATAAAAATACTCAAGAAACGCCATCAACCATAGTATTTCTGTAATATATCTGTCATTTTTATCTGTCTGCATGACAATTTCCCCAAACATGGTCTGTGCCACCTGCTTTCTGAAAATGTAACCCATTACATAAATACCACATGTAGAACAAACCTAATTGAAGCTGTATCTGTAACTATTCTGGTAAAAAATTAAATAATTTAAGAACTGCACCTATTTCGACTAGATAACAGCTATACAATAAGGAGAAATTCCACACAAAACAGAACATCAACATTATTAGTCTCTGTAATAAATATGGAGAACATCAACATCAACTTGAGAGTTGGAAGATACACACACAACAACAACAATCAGTTGTGTGATCACTGTCCAACATGGCATACAAATATGAGTTGTTGACAATTTAAATTTGAGACATCAACAATATGGGAGATATCAGATATATCAAATTAGATATCTGCTATCTCTATAATATTTCCTTACAGGAACATGTGGCTGCTGAAACAATGCACATGTCTATACCAGAAAACATCATGTTATTATTTATCACATGATTACACACCTGTCAAAAAAGTATACACACTCGAAAATGTTATTATGCAATTTATATCAAATACCTGATATGGTCATATACTAGAAACAATATCTGCCAAATACATTCTTTATCTGTACCAACAACTAGTTAAAATTGTCTGACAAATCATTACTTTGAAACTAACACACAAATCAATTGAATCAAGGTGTATAACTTGGCTTTTAAGAAAAGGCATCTGTGTGACTATGATGAAAAATTAGCTACTCTTCAGGTCTCACACCTCAATTAATTTTCCCACAGGGTTACTGCAAGCCTTTTCCAACATCTGAGCTTCAAAGCAGGCCAGCAGACATTGTTGTTGGTTTAATATCGTCAGTATAGCCAAGACCAGTAATTTAAAACAATAAAATACATAAGTTAGCCGCGTTGGTTACTTTTCTCGCTCATGTTTATGTGACCCCTATGGAAAATACACAATCCATACACTAGCCAGCTGAATATGTGGTGATTAGGTCAAACACTTCTGAAATTTGAATGAAACCTTATATCAACATGGGATTTTCTGTATCATCTGTCTTTCACACTGCAGATGTATCCTAAAGCAAAGAAAACCCTATTTTTCAAAATAAAAATTGCCTAAAATTGAGTAAAACTAGAATTATTTTCTGTTTACCTTAAAAATTTGTCTCTATAAGGTCATACTACACCAATTCATTTTCCATAGGCCTAGCTTATAGCTCTAAGCTCTGTACTGAGTACCCTAAAATAGGAAGCTATATTTTGTATTACTTGTTTTGAAAGACCTATCTTAGTTTTATCAAAAATACATACAGAAGCCATACATTGAGTATGTTTTGAAAAAGTTGTTTGGGTCGGATCCTGGTGCTGACCCACCTACTTGCCAATCTCTCCCAGAGGCATTACTGACTCTGTCAACGTCTCAGAAAGTAGTCCGTGATCACATGATAATATGTCACATGACCATAGTGAGATATCAAAATGGCGACCTTGGCAACAACGCCTCAAAAGCCACGAGAAATTGATTGTTTTTCGTTTTTCCAAGAGGACAGTAGAAGCTTTAAGTATGTGCATGCAAAGAACGACAACTCTGGGTAGAGATTGCCTACTTGCATGTAGAAACATGAGGAAAATGTAAAAATACTTCTTTCTTTGATTATACAACACATTATGAATACATTGCACAAATGTATGATTTAACCTTTATAAGTACTCTTCAAAAGTTGAGTTTTAATTTTTTAGCAAGATTTTTTGGTTTGATTACCTTGACAACCAATCAATATTAAGAGATTCTGTGTAATAGCTCCGAATTTACCTGGAACTTTTTCCCTGCCCGCTGATTGGTTGGTAATTGGTGTAGTCTGATCTAAAGAGACATTCAAACCTGACTGACGTTGTTTTTTTCTGGCTAAATTGTTTGATACATTCGATCTGAGAGAAATGATGTCATTCTTTTTAAGAAAAAAATCCTTTTCGACAAAATATGAGGGCTTAAAAGAGCTTTGGCTAAAGCAAAATTCGTTCACGTTTTACGCATAAATCCAGAATCTTCAAAATGCCATTTCTCGACAACCGGTCCAATCTTTTGCTTCAAATAAAGTGATTTTAAATTGATTTCATCAACAACATGTGATTTTCAACCAGTTGAAGCTATCTTGAAAATAATACCTACTCAAAAATAATATTTGTGATTTTCAGGGGTCAAAATAGCAGATTTTACCATAAAACGCCATTGTTTTTGTATGTATTCAAAATCTGCCTTCAAATGAATTAATTAACATTATTCAGCAGGTTCTATATGTGAAACCATCAAGAAAATGCAACTTTTCAATTCAGAAATGACAAAAAATAATTCTGAGACTATCCTCCCCAACTCCATTTTTAGGGCCATGCCATGTTTTACAAAATGCTCATTACACAAGATTGCCTTTTACTGTACTGTTTCTTGTATTTTTTTTATTAGATATTGTTTATACCATCTTTACATGTCATTTTCATGTAACCATGCAGCCAATAAGCACTGTTTAAAGTACAGATCCATGAAAATTCATTAAAATGAAGAGGGTTGGGTAGAAAAAACTTTTGAAAAACATACAAAAGGTCATATTTTTGGGCAACTAAATAATTTAATTTGTAAAATGTATTAAACCGCATAACATATTTTCATATGGACACTAACCGTATAGAAGCGATGCACTCAAAGTCAGAGTTTACCTCAACATCTTTTTCAAAACAGACAAAAGCGGCTTTTTGACATCTTTTCGGACAGATGTAGATTGTCGCTTTCTGACATTTTTGCCAAACAATGTATGCAAAGCCCTCAGAAATGAATAAAACTTACTAGATATACCTTTAACTAGTCAAACATGTGCATTACAGGCTAATTGTGTATACCAGGTGTCAGGTATGGCTAATTTTGTGTCCACTACCCTCAATAAAGGAATTTAAATTACCTATGTTGCATCATAAAACTTTTAAATATTTAAAAACCATGAAAAGAGTTATAAGAAAAGTCAAAATACACCATAATTCAACATTTCTCACACTTTCAAATCATTGTGTTAGGAAAAATGTATGTCTACTTTCACTTTTACCCTATGCAGGATCTATCTTTAGGTCATACTACACCAATTCATTTACCATAGGCTTACCTTATAGCTCTAAGCTCTGTACTGAGTACCCAAATATAGGAAGCTATATTTTGTATTACTTGTTTTGAAAGACCTATCTTAGTTTTATCAAAAAAACATACAGAAGTCATACATTGAGTATGTTTTGAAAAAGCTGTTTGGGTCGGATGGTGCTGACCCACCTACTTGCATGTAGAAACATGAGGAAAATGTAAAATATACTTCTTTCTTTGATTATGCAACACATTATGAATACATTGCACAAATGTATGATTTAACCTTTATAAGTACCCTTCAAAAGTTGAAATTTAATTTTTTAGCAAGATTCTTTGGTTTGATTACCTTGACAACCAATCAAAATTAAGAGATTCTGTGTAATAGCTCCGAATTTACCCTGGAACTTTTTCCCTGCCCGCTGATTGGTTGGTAATTGGTGTAGTCTGATCTCTAGGTCCGTGAGCCTTCAGGGGAGATATTATTATAGAGGTGTGAGACCTGAAGTATCACTGAAGGCGATGAATACCCCACTTAAATCTAAGTAAAATAAAGGCCCATAATTTTGTAATAAATAAGGCAATCGATAATGGGAGATGTATATGGACATAAGGTCATCAGTTGTTATGTGTATAAGAAGTATGGAAACAATCCATTCAAAACTGTTTGAGGAATGCAAGTAATAACAAGAGCTCAATGACCTTGAAACTCTAGTGATAGTTTTTTGATAGCTAGATCAATATTCCTGTGAAGTTTCATGAAAATCTGTCGAGTAGTTTCAATAACTTTTAGGAGAAGAATATAAGCAGTTTGCTTTCGTTCTAAACCAAGATTGTACCGTAGTTTAAAATCTCATTTCAAAAACAGTTGTGAGTATAAATCATGTCATTTTCACTTCATCTTCATGTGAAAAAACATGTTTGAATAGGTGATATGCAAGGACTATTGTAACATTAGTTTAAAAGTTACCCAAGACTTATTGAAACTATATATTACATGAGGCATTCTTAAAGTCCTTTAGTATTAAAACAGGGAGTGACATTCCTATTTTAGCCAATCTCATTAAATAAAATCCTAATTGCGCTTCGATACTTTAAGCTTCTAGGACCTGACAACACTGCATTGGAGGTCATGTCAGACCGTCCTACCCCTCTGCCTCTAGCGGGATTTGCAGTGGTTGTATTCTACCCTGGCAACTGGGATGATTCCAAATTAGTCAATTAATTATGAATGAGCTTGTGGAATTGGGTTTTATGTCATTTTCAGCACATTTTAGGCTATATCTGATGGTTAACTTTTTCCTGGATAGAACCAGTACTGTATACCCCCCACAACTTCCATAAGAATTGACACTTTCTAACTTACAGTCGAGCCTCTAGCCGGCCCAGTCGAACCCACAGCACTGAGGGGTGAGAAGGATTCAAACGCACCTTCCTTACCATCCTGGGCGCGGTGGTAATATTCATAATGTTATATCAATCAGTCATTGGAATACCGGTACATTACAGTAGGGGTAAAAATATGACAAGGCTCCTATACAACTACTAACATTTTATTTCAAATATTAAGTGAACATTTTTAACAGATGCATTTTATTTAGAAAACTTATTTGTTTTTATTGCTAACACATACATGTATATTGCACACACCGTGCATGTAAAAAATCTAACTTGATAAAATTTGAAGGTTTGAATAAAATAACATTTGCCTAGAAACATTTTAAGCTTTTCATGTACACACCTTCTTTCGAGGTAGTTAAAGATATATATATATATATATAACCTATACTCAGACATTATCTAAACTCAAACATGTATTAGTTATTAAAATACTGGCCAAAAACATATGAAAATACCTTTTCAGAGTCAGGTATTTCCCTTTCCCAATTTTGATTTTTTGTGATTGATTGCACCAACACATGAAAGGTTATGAGGCGCCTAACATGCCTGCAGGCTCATCCTCCATTTACATATGGAGAATGGGCCTAGAACCTTCAGAACTGCAGAGTTGCTGCAAATTCTACTTACCCCTCTGCCTCTAGTGGGATATGTAGTGGTTGTATTCTACCCCAGCAACCACACGGGGATCTAACTTTTGAAACTGATTTATTTTTTCTTTATCAAGTGAAGAGATGACATTATTTCAAAATAATATTGAGTGAAAATATAATACACTTCCGCAATTAAAGCTATCCTAACATATTTACATAATATCATTGTTTTAATAAATAATCACATTTCTTCCAAATATTGCAGCCTTTACTGGGACACACATCAATCCTGAGTTATTTCTTTCACATTTCCAAATATCAAAATAAACCAAACAACCACAGAAGTGTTTTATTTTGTTCTTCCTGAACTCCCTGTACCATAATCTGAAATTATTTCATATTTTTCTCATGGCAAGATTTTGTTTTATAAAACTAATTTTGGGTGAAAAAATAAAGTAAGCTGCCATGAGTCCCTTTAATACAATGTTCTCATCAGCTTGACTTATTCTAAACACAGTCTAACTATATAATTATGTATATTTACAATGCACCAATGACGTATAACACTATATAAATATCTAAATCTTTAAATAAAACTATATAAATCTTTAAATCTTTAAATAAAAAGAACTTCCGTTTAAAATGAAACTTCACAAAGACATTTAAAAATAAATTTAACATGGAATAAGAGCAAAAAATTATCAGCTATCAGACAATAAGCAGAATATTTACACAACGTGATGATACATATACAGATTGTGACTATTTGTCTCAATAAACCCCTCGAGCAAGTGGTGAGAACATTCTTGCGCTTAAAAAAAATACCGGTAACTGCGTTATTCGGTCTTGTTTATTTCTTAAAACGTGCAAATATCTTTTCTTTTTTTTTTGTTCCAGGTGACAAGAATGGGACAATTTCATGATTTCAGACAGGTTTGGATATGCCTGAATGTTGTTGAGCACAGACCTGAGAATCTAATACTAGGTAGTCATGAAACATTTGAAAATGAAAGTGAAATGGAAAATTTAACAGGGCCTCTACAAACTATGGATATTTTTTTAAAAAAAAGAAGCAAATTTTTCAAAGCAAATTGGTCAACCTCGTGTCTTTTGTACGATATTTCGACCAGCAGACATTAAGTTTCACAAAGAAAACATTTTTAAGAAAATTCAGGAATTGTACAGTGGTCTAGGAAGGTCCTTCTACATATGCAGAGCAGCGCAAAAACAACTTGTGGGACGTGTTGTGTCAGTCCTGCCTTTTACTACATTGTATCAAGTCTATAACAGACCAGGCTTGGAAAACAAAGAATTAGTCAACCACTTCAAAGCTGTTCTTAGTTTTTCTGCCATGCTGAACAAACTTGATATTTAAATTAAAAGGCAGTTAATTACAGTTACCATGCAGTTGAGGGCTTAAAAGGGGAACAACTCCATAAAAATGCATGAACAAATTATTGAACTTATGCCCTGCACACTGGTGCATGCTGCACACCGACGCATGCTGGTTAATAATAGTGGAATGTTTAAAAGAGGTTAAATGCCTCAGAAGTGCATGCCAAATCTACGGCATTCTCCGGTAGACTGGATTTGCCTTTGAATTACCGATCACACGGAAGCCACTCAAAATCTCCCGGAAATCAATTATTTGCTGAGTATTGTTTGATTGCCTGCAATTTGTAATACACAGCATGTGTTTAGCGCATGTCTACCAATGAGTTCAAAGCTTTTGCATGTCAAATCTATCAAGGCGGGGTTACGATCATGAAACCAATCAATGAAATTGCATCTAGCGTCTCGCTGCACAGGACGAGATTTATTGAAATAGGCTATGGCCGGGTAAACAATCACGTTTCGCAAATTTTCACCTTGTTATGAAAACAGTAGGTACTTCAGTAATTGAAGATTAAAGATCTGTGCGATGCCGACAATTAATGCAAACTACACCAATCAACAGGTGGTTGATTGCATCAGCTTGTTTTATTCGAGAAGGATTTTGCCGAAATCGACACTTTTTGATCAATGCATTCGGTAACTCGTTATAAAGTCTAGTAACAATTTAATGTTAATAATTATCCTCTGCAATATTACAACTAAATCAGTCTTTCATAAATTGCAACACCTTTTACCGCTTTAATGATAACAAACACCAATATTTCCCCCATTTAATTTGCCAATTTCGCGACGTTTTGTGAAGAAATTTTGTACCTCAACACCAGTTTATAATATGTTTCCAGGTTTCAGAGGACAGGTTTAAAATGCGGCTCTCAAAACACGGAAAGCAGTTAGTTTGGAAAATCAGTGATAAAGCTTTTTATTTTTTTATTATGGTCTAATGCCTATACTGTACTGTTATTTGTTTTCACTATTTTATATATACAGTATAGATAATGAAATACAAAATAAAATTAGAAATAAAGTAACAGTTTTCAACATTTCTATTCAATATTTGAAAAAATACAATGGTTTCATGGTGTTTCGTAAATCTTCCTGATTTGGACCAAATCTACCTGATTTGGAAGCCCAATCTCCCTGATGTGATGTTGGAAAATTTGGCATGTATGGGGTAGGTTACAGTGCGGTAAGTGTTTTTCCAAACTGGGTCATTGTCAGGTCAATGTGACCTTGATGTTTGACCTACTGACCTTAACATCAATAGGGTTCCACCTCTGACAAAAGGCATGTACCTATTTAGTTTTATGAGTGTTAGTCTTAAACCTATGGAGTTTATCACATATGTCCATATGAGGTCATCATGACCTTGACCTTTGACCTACTGACCCCAAAAGCAATTGAGTTTCTTTCTAATATTAAGGGCAATGTACTTATGACGTTTTATGAGTGTTGGTCTTACACTTCCTGAGTTATCACATGGAATGATTATGTCCTTATGAGTTTATGGCAACCCTGACCTTTGACCTACTCGTATAAAAACTACAAGCTATAAAAACTATAAGAATAACATCTTAAATTTTCCACCATCGCTGGTAATATCTTAAATAAATGATAAATGACCTATTTAGTTCAACAGTCTTATACAATCAAGGCAACACTCGCAATTGCTACACCATGTTGAGTTGTACTACAATACTGACACGACTCACTCTACTTCTAAGGAAGACTTCTTTCTTACATTTGACTAGACAAATCTATACATAATAAAAATGGCTGCTGGTGGTCATGCTTACAGTGCCATCAAAATGAATTTTGTTTAGGACCAACTATATGTCATGCATAATTAGAAGGCAGTAGTTTTTACAATGGTAGTTATTTTGCTGCCATTCTGTTAATAAATTATTATTTATTTTATTGCGAATATTGAAGTAATTTTCAGGGCGAATATTTTTTTTTCGTGCTGGCCAGGTTGATGTGGAGTCAAGTCATATTTGCTGCAGATCTTGTCCTGTATCATCTGAAGCAGCAATCATGCAGCCTTGATGTTAAGGATGTGGTTTTCCTAGAGGGTCACACACAGTAAAAGGAGGCTTTCCTGATATCAGGAGTTCGATTAGATGATCACTGAAAAGGTAAAAATAATGTTTCATTGGAGTACATCAGGCTTTTCATGGGCTTATATTGACAAATAATGATATTTTCTGTTCTAAATATGTTGGGATGAACAGACAAGGGTAATACTTTTTGCCCACTCCTCTTGCGTAGTGGGCCATAACAATGTCTTCTGTTGTACTGGTACTGCAGCATTTATGGTTGTATATATCAGTGTTGGACATGGAACAATGTTATACATTTGGTACACATTTTTTCACTTTTTATGAATTCTGAAGAGAACTGTAACACTAGGTATTTAATCAAAAAGTTACAGCACAGTAATATTTAAAAAAAAAAGAATTATGATGATGCAATACCTTAATGAACACAGTTTAGTATAGACCAATGATCGGTTCCCTGCACACTCTGCATGTTCTTTGAGCTGGGGCACAATGCTCACAGCACACTCTGTGGCCACATGGTAAAAACGTCATTTTTATCTGCCTTACTAGGCACCTATGGCATCGCCTATCACCCACTGTAACTGAAATACAACACACTCTTCATGCATTTTTATTTGCTTGCCCATGAAAATGTTCAAACAATTTATGTTGCCTATATATACCCTTGCACATTTTGTCACCAGGATATTGCCATTAGGTATATATAAAGAAAATTAATGTTATGAAGAATAGAGAATGTGTTTTTTGTGTTGCCCAAAAATGACTTTTGAACCCAGACAATAACCTTGACTTTGACCTTTATATGTTAGCATGGTCACGTGATGAATGTCATAATTTATATGTGTATATATTAGGTTCAATAAAGAAATATAAACTAGAAGGGTTTTCCACAGAACACCTTTGCCACCTCCTGCCCTGTACTTACTTTAGCCAGTTATGAGCTTAGTTAGGTTTCAGGTTAAGTTTTATGAAAAGGAGCATAACTCTGCCAAATTGAAAGTCAGAGTTATTGGACATGTGTAACAACATTCCTTGAGGTAAGATGAAGATGTGTGCAAAGTTTCATTTGATGCTATGGCCAAGGTTTGGCTGCAGGTTGAAGTGGAATGGCCAGGACGATGACAGACGACGGACGTTAGTTTAGTTTTTGCGAAAATAAGAATTTAATTTGAACACGGACAATGACCATGAATTTAACCTTGAAAATGGTGATGTGGCTTTTGTCATAATGTGTATAATCCAATATTTATGCAGAAATTTGAAGAAAAATTACAGGGAATGTAACCAAGCTTTCATTGATAGTAGCAATCTGGTAAAGTTTGGTAAAGATGAGATGAAAGATGAAAGCCCTATCATCTTAACAAGGCAAAATAAAGCATTTTTAACTCAATCAAGGGCCATAACTCCGCCGATACTGGTCTGATCTGGCTGGTTTTCAAACTTGTCCAAGCTTTCATTGGTAGTAACAATCTGGTAAAGTTTGGTAAAGATCGAGTGTAAGATCGATGAAGGCTCTATCGTCTTGAGGCAAAATTTAGCATTTTTAACTAAATCAAGGGGCATAACTCCGCCGATACTGGTCTAATATGGCTGGTTTTCAAACTTATCCGATCATGTAACTTTTCATGACCAACAAATGACCTTTGAAATGAAATGACTTATCCATTATATGAAACAAAACTAGAAATGTTGAATATTCAACTAATGACACTGCTAAATGCAAACATTTCGAGTGTGTGACCTTGTCCTTGAGGTCACAGGTGATCAGAAATATGACAATGTTTTTGTGTATGACCTTAGTAATCAACAAATAAAATATGAAAATGATTCATGAAAGCACTTGGAGAATATGAGCAAGAATATAAATTTTAACATTTTACTGAAAGCAGACCTAAACGCACAACTTCCAAGTGTGTGACCTTGACCTTGTGGTAGCAGGTGACCACAAATAAGATGGAAATTTTTTGTACAACCTTAGTAATCAACAAATAAAATATGAAGTAATTTGTAAAAGAGTATTGAGATAAAAATGACTGACAGACAAATGAGCGAACAGACGGAGAAGGCCAAAACAGTAAAGCCCCCACCAATTTTTTAATTCACTTTTTTAATTCTTAAACTAAAATAATGAGATGGATACAGCATATTGATAAGCTGCATATTTTTCAGAGTTAATTTTTTATAATAAATACATAAGTACCTATAGAGCAAATAAGAGGGCTAAATGGCCCTGAATATTCACGCTCACCTGATGACCTTGTCCAATGTAGACACTTGCGACAATAACAAAAGTGGGTCAGCTTAAAGAGTCACCATTTGAACAAAATTGGTAGAGGACCAGCTTTTCCTATATAACTCTATAAAACTGTGACCTCCTGGGTGACAGGGCCATACGTGACGCTAGGTTGCCATTAGAGGACCATTTAAGCTTACGCTACATGAAAGATTTGAGAGCTCACTGCCTTGCTGTAAGTTTCAGAGAGAATTCTCCTATAGGGGAATAATAAATTATCTCTATGTAAATTTGTGACAGCCGGAGCAGGGCTAAATTTGACCCCAGTGTCACTGTTAGTAAAATCTCTTCGTTTTGTAACAAGATGTTAGGTGAGAGTCAGTCATGCGGGAAGCGCAAAGCGTGTGTTATAATCTGCATACCATACCTGCGTCTGAGGTTATCCCGAAGTTGCCAGCAAGGACACTCCTTATAAAAGGACAATTTGGGGACAGCATCGCATGTTCGACCTCTTCGGGACTGTCGTTTGCTTTCATACAATCATATGAACTGCCACAGTCTCTACAGGAAACCCAGCTTCCATTTACTAAAACAAAGTTAAACATTACTAATAATGTACTTTTGATTTTGTTGATCTTTTCGTACTCAAAAGTACAACATGGACAGTTATCACATTTTTATTAATGTCCAGATTTTATTACAAATTGAGATGAAATGTATATTCTGAGCATAGGCCGGGCTTTATATCAATCTGGCATCATGTTCTATGAAAAATATGAAAGACTTTTACAGCATGAAGTCATGCAGACTAAATTACATGTTTTACAGACATTACATTTTCATAAACAATAAAATCACGAATACATGAGACAATATCGAGTTCATTACTTTCCAAACAAGAGATGTCTGATAAACATGTTATATTAAAATAAATGAAGTGTACAAAGATGTATAACTCTGTATTTACTCAGCTAAAGCTAGAGTTATTGTTATTGTGCTCGGCACCCAGGCTCTACCATTATGTCAAGTTTCATTCCAGTCCCATTAGTAGTTTTCAAGTTATGCTTCGGCCAAGATATGCAGACCAACGGACGGAAGAACAAAAAGACAAAATCAGCAATTTTTGGGGCATAATAATGTGAGATAAAAAACATGTAAAATGGCATAATAATGTGAGAAATTTCAGGGGAAAATAAAAACATTTATTAAGATGGCATTATTGTGCCATTTTAAATGTTTTTTATCTCACATTATTATGCCGTTTTAAATGGGAACATAAACAAGAGGCCCAAGACGGCCTGTGGACGCTCTACTGGCTAATATGGCTCTTATAACATCAATGAAGCGATCGAGTGACTATCGTCTTTAATTTATAAAGAGGCAAAATATAGCACTTTTAACTAAATCAAGAGCCATAACTCTGCCATTACTGGTCCGACCTGGCTGGTTTTCGAAGTTGGCCAGTAGAGATAATAAAAATAAAGTAATAAAAAAATAAGAAAAGAAAAAAAAGTCAAAAAATCTGGTAAAGTTTGGTAAAGATCAGATGAAAAATGAAGGCCCTATTGCCTTAACTCCACTGTTACTGGTCCGATTTAGCTTGTTTTCAAACTTGTCCGAGCTTTTATTGACATTAACAATCTGGTACAATTTGGTAAAGATCGGATGAAAAGTGAAGGGCCAATCATCTTAACGAGGCAAAATATAAAAAATTTAACTAAATCAAGGGCCATAACTCCGCTGTTACTTGTCCGAGTTTTAATTGACATTAACAATCTGTTAACGTTTGGTAAAGATCAGACGAAAAATGAAGGCCGTATCATCTTAACGAGGCAAAATATAGCATTTTTAACTAAATCAAGGGCCATAACTCTGCTGTAACTGGTCCAATCTAGTTGATTTTCAAACTTGTCCAAGCTTTTATTGACACTAACAATCTGGTAAAGTTTGGTAAAGATCGGATGAAAAATGGAGGCCCTATCATCTTAACGAGGCAAAATATAAATAATTTTTTTAACTAAATCAAGGGCCATAACTCCGCTACTACTGGTCCGATTTGGTTTTCAAACTTGTCCAAGCTTTCATTGACATTAACAATCTGGTAAAGTTTGGTAAAGATTAGATGAAAAATGAAGGCCCTATTCAGGGTTCGACACTAACGCTAGCCCGATAGCCCGAGGCTAGTCACTTTCGAGAAGGACTAGTAAACACAATTGACAAGCCCGACGGGCTAGTTGTTTTTATTATTTAAATGTCAATTTTAAATGATCTTATAGGATCCTGATGTCGAAAACTGTCAAACTGTTTCAATTTTTCGCTATTCAAACTCTTCAATAGCGTGTAATGTAGGGTACGATATAGACCAAGACAAGCACTTGCGAATGTGTAGGTGAGTCAGATTACTGAACACTGACTGGTCATTTTTTCTTTGATGGCGCTAAAATGCTGAAAAATATCAGGTCTCCACATTCTTTTTGTAGAGACGCTAGCATTTCTATCACTATATTAATTTCTAAGCATTTTATTGACATGGTGAGTGTGACCTTCACAAAATGTGGCGATATTTAAATACGGAACTGTCTCCATCGAAACAAACGAAAAACAGCATAGGAAAAGCGTCATCAGCAAAAAACAGCATGATTCAAATGATGTGTTTTTTAGCCATCGTGTCACTTTCCCAGTGCCTACAGAGCCTTTTTCCCAGTTTTTGAGAAGGGGCCTTTTGCCTTTAATTGGGAAAAAAAATCCATAAACGGCGAATGACATTTCCAAGGTCTTTAAAAGAAATTTGGGTGGGGAAAGGGCCTTATACAGGCTGCTGCAAAGAAGGGTATAATGGCCGTGGCCTATGCATGGATTGACTACGACCTAGTCACAAAGCTGTTGTCTTGCAATATTTACAAGCAGTACAGTCATACAGGAAATGCAGCCTCAGCTATAGATGAGATGGTTATGAAGTTTCCCCTCAAACATGCCTTTGCCAGGGAGAGAACACACACTGGTCAGATGTCTGTCTATAGCTCCAAAGCCAAGGCCTTATCCATGGAGCTACCAAGGCATCAAATTTTGGTATCTTTTTATTTTGCCGCAAAAGAGTAAAAGGAGGACTAGTTGGTTTTAAGAAGGGCTAGTAAAAATAAGAAGGCACCTGTAGGCTAGTAGTCATAAAATGTTAGTGTCTAACCCTGCCTATTGTCTTAACAAGGCAAAATATAGCATTTTTAATAAAATCAAGGGCCATATCTCAGTTTTAACTGGTCAGATCTTGCTGGTGTTCGAACTTGTCCAAGCTTTTATTGATAGTAACAATCTGGTAACGTTTGGTAAAGATGAGATGAAAGATGAAGGCCCTATCGTCTTAACAAGGCAAAATAAAGCATTTTAACTCATTCAAGGGCCATAGTGGGTGGTGGGGGGGGGGGGGGGGGGTATATGTTATCGTCTATGAAAGATAAACAACATCTCAAACTATTTTATTATTTCGCAAACTCGGATGTCTGCCCGGGCCCAGGGTGGGTGGGGTGGGCTGGGGGTATTTGGGGTCTCTTTTTTTTTTAATTATGTCAATTTTATTATTTCGAACTCGGACGTCTGCCCGGGGACCCAGGGTGGGAGTTGTGTGTGGGTGGGTGGGGTGGGGAGTATTTGGTTTATTTTTTATTTTTATAATTATGTCTCTGATGAAACATTATGAATTCATGGGATTACACATTATACATTTATACAAGTTACGGATATTGTCCCTTTAAAGGAATTGACCTGTGTGAAGAAATAGTGGGTATTTTGCAATGGCGTGCCGTCAAATTCGTTCTAGTTCCCTTTGTTTTCAAAACCTGAAAAAACTGCTTATCGACTCTCGATCAGATTTAATTTCCTATATAACAGAACGGAAACTCTTGCTAGACGAAAATAAAACATAATGCTGTGTGTCACTTTAGCATTGTTTTATCTAGATTTTCTCCTAATCCACGTTAATTGCTTTTGCCCAATCCAATACAAACCTGTGTACTCAAATCCTGCACTTGCCAATGCCATTTGCATATAAGTGTCACCACGCAAACTTATGAATGTCGTCAGATTTGTCTCCGTATCTGTTTCTGCCCTCAAGTTAGCCTGAGATTGGTTGTTTGTGTGGTCGCTGTCGATGGCAAATACTGCTTGTGGACCTGGATTTCGTGGGCCCTGCAACTCTGAAGGATTTATTGAATTTTGATTTCCATGCCCTAGAAATATATATTTAATACTGCAATCTGAACCAGAGCAAAGAAAGCATGAAACTAGATAAAAGGTAGGATACCTTGACCTAGATTTTATAATGTGGCTTCAGAGAAGAAATTTAAATATGTTACCTTGAATTATGTTATGAATTATGGACGCTCCACTGGCTAAAATTGCCATTATATCAAGGGTTGTCGACATAAAATTCCCATCGGTACTTCTTTTAAAACATTGCAAAAACTACAGGGCTAGGATGGCCTTAGATCGTTCACCTGGTAATCATGGGCAATAAGTCTGCTGTGTCTAGTCTGGCATCGGTATTTTTTAATTTGTCCCACTATCTCCATAACATTCTAAACAAATATGATAAAGATCAGATAAAAAATAAAGAAGTTACAGATTTAACAAATGAAAATACAATACAGCATTTTTCAACAAATCAAGGGCCATTACTCTGTCGTTACTAACAAGATCTAGCTGGTTTTTGAACTTGTCAAAGATTTCATTGATATAAAGCGCTTTGCACAACTGGACCTCATACTGAGGCTTCCTGCCAAATTTCGTAGAAATCCAAAATCCAAAGCCGTTTACGAGGAGTTGCACGACAAGAAATTTAAAGTAAAAATGTCAAAGGGCAATAACTCCGTCAAAAATTAGCAAACTGGAACAAAAGCAAGACATGCATAACTAGACATCTTACTGATGCTTCCTGCCAAGTTTCGTCGAAATCCATCAAGGCTTTTAGGAGGAGTAGCGCCGACAAGAAATTTAAAATAAAAATGTCAAGGGGCTGTAAATCCATCAAAAACTAACGAACCGGAAAAAAACGCAATAGGAAATATTTTTATAAAAAACTGTAATTTTAGTTAAGATTACTCAAGAAGGCCAGTAGAGCTAACAAGAGGCCCAAGAGGGCCTGTGGAGGCTCTACTGGCTAACAGGGCTATTATAACATCAATGAAGCGAGTGACTGCCATTTACTCTTTTTTTTTTAAGTTTGTGAAGGCCCTATCGTATTAACTAGGCAAAATTTAGCATTTTTAACTAAATCATGGGTTATAACTCCACTGTTACTGGTCCGATCTGGCTGGTTTTCGAACTTGACCGAGCTTTCATTGATATTAACCATCTGGTAAAGTTTGGTAAAGGTCAAATAAAAAATGAAGGTCCAGACACGAAAATTGCGTACCTGTTTTTGACCTATGAACTGCAAGTGTGACTTTGACCTTTGAGGTACGGCCCAGGGTATTGCGCGCGACACATCGTCTTGTTATGGTGATCACTTGTGCCAAGTTATTTAAAAATCCCTGCAGGGGTTGTGACGTTACGGTCCAGACACAAATATGCGTACTTGTTTTTGACCTATGAACTGCAAGTGTGACCTTGACCTTTGAGGTACGGACCTGGGTATTGCGTGCGACACATTGTCTTGTTATGCTGAGTACTTGTGCCAAGTTAATTAAATCTCCATGCAGGGGTTTTGAAGGTACAGTCCGGACACAAACTGCGGAATGACGGACAGAATCCGGACAGAAAGACGGACGGTGCGATTACTATATGCCCCCAAAAGTGCGATTACTATATGCCCCCGAAACTTTTCAGGGGCATAAACATGAAGGCCCTATTGTCTTAACAAGGCAAAATATAGCATTTTTAACTAAATGAAGGGCCATAACTCCGCTGTTACTAGTCTGAATTGGCTGGTTTTCAAACTTGTCCGAGCTTTCAGTGATATTAACAATCTGGTAAAGTTTGGTAAAATCGGATGAAAAAGAGGGCCATATCGTCTTAACGAGACTAAAGTTAACGATGGACGGACAACAGACAACTCGGGATCCCATTAAGCTCTGCTGACCTTCGGAAAAACTCCATGTGTAAATTTTTTCACGGTAGAATAGGCCCCGTTGTTTATTAAATGTATTAAGGGAAGAACCTACCCTTGTGCATTAAATGCTTGTATATGGGCCGCACTTACTAACATTATTTGCAGCACGCCTGTTTCATAAGAATATAGTTTATAAAGTTGAACCATCAGATGATGACCTTACAATTCTGAACTCAGAGAAGATCAACATGCGTTTATCTTCTATTTGCAATTTATTTAAAGACAACTGGCCTCCGAGTAGGTGCATGTTAATAGAAAGATTTTTAAGGATGTTACTCCTTCTATGGATAACTTTTGTGGTAAGAAGGTGAAGGTACGCATTACCTTCACTTACTTTTTCTTTCAAGGGTCCCTATTTCCGAATCCCTGCTGTGAGTACCGATTTGTCCTTGTTTACTTTCAGCTCATTTCTGTGTTTTTATCTGAATATGTACCTTTAAGCATTTATAAGAACATGTTATAAGCAATTCATGTTTTGTTCATAGAGGCTGAAGCATTTTTAACTAAACCATGGGCCATAACTCCACTGTTACTGGTCCGATCTGGCTGGTTTTCGAATTCGTCCGAGCTTTCATTGATATTAACAATCTGTTAAAGTTTGGTAAGGGTTAAATAAAAAATGAAGGCCCTATCGTCTTAACGAGGCAAAATATAGCATTTTTAAATCAAGAGCCATAACTCCGCAGTACTGGTCCGATCTGGCTGGTTTTCAAACTTGGCCAGTAGAGCTAATAAAAATAATAATAATAATAATTAAAACAAGAGGCCCAAGAGGGCCTGTGGACGCTCTACTTGCTAACACAGCTCTTATAACAGCAATGAAGCGAGTGACTGCCATTTACGTTTTTTTGAAAGTTTCGGGCAAAAAACTGCTTTTTAACTAAATCAAGGGCCATAACTAAAGAATCTGGTAAAGTCTGGTAAAGATCAGATGAAAAATGACGGCCCTACCGTATTAACGAGGCAAAATATAGCATTTTTAACTAAATCAAGAGCCATAACTCCTCTGTTACTGGTCCGACTGGTCCAACATAGAGCTAAAAAAAAAAAAAAAATTATTAAAAAAAAGATGAAAAAAAGGAATAATTTGAGGGAAAAAAAAGGTGGAAAAATAAATAAAATAATAATAATTCAAAAAAAAATTGAAAAAAAAAAATTATTAAAAAAAATTTGAAAAAAAAGAAAGAATTTAAATAAAAATAAAATAAAATAAAAAATAAAATAAAATAATATTGAAAATAAAATTAATAATAATATAAAAAAGACAGTCGTAAAATCTGGTAAAGTAAGGCAAAGATTTGGTAAAGATCAGATGCAAAATGAAGGCCCTATCGTATGACGAGGCAAATGTTAGCATTTTTAACAAATCAAGGGCCATAACTCCGCTGCTACTAGTCCGATCTGGTTGGTTTTCGAACTTGACCAAGCTTTCATAGACATTAACAATCTGATGAAGTTTCGTAAAGATCGGATGAAAAATGAAGGCCCTATCATCTTAACGAGGCAAAATATATAATTTTGAATTAAACAAGGGCCATAACTCCGCTGTTACTAGTCCGATATGGCTGGTTTTCGGACTTGTCCAAGCTTTCATTGATATTAACAACCTGTTAAAGTTTGGTAAAGATCGGATGAAAAATGAAGGCCCTATCATCTTAACGAGGCAAAAGTTAACAACGGACGACGGACAATGGACGACGGACAACTCGGCATCAGGCCAGTCGAGCTAATAAAAATAAATTAACAAAAACAAAAAAAATTATTTAAAATACAACAAATATTTAAAAGAAAAAAACAGTAAAAAAAAAACATAATAATAAAAAAAAAAGTAAAAAAATCTGGTAAAGTTTGGTAAAGATCAGATGAAAAATAAAGGCCCTATTGTCTTAATGAGGCAAAATATAGCACTTTTAACAAAATCAAGGGCCATAACTCCGCTGTTACTGGTCCAATCTGGCTGGTTTTCAGACTTGTTCGAGCTTGCATTGATATTAACAATCTAGTAAAGTTTGGTAAAGATCGAATTAAAAAGGAAGGGCCCTATCACCTTAACGAGGCAAAATATAGCATTTTTAACTAAATCAAGGACCATAACTCAGCTGTTACTGGCCTGATCTGGCTGATTTTCGAACTTGTCTGAGCTTTTATTAATATTAACAATCTGGTAAAGTTTGGTAAAGATCGGATGAAAAATGAAGGCCCTATCGTCTTAACGAACTCGAGGCAAAATATAGCATTTTAAATAAATCAAGGGCCATAACTCTGCTGTTACTGGTCTGATCTGGCTGGTTTTTAAACTTGTTCGATCTCTCATTGATATTAACAATCTGGTAAAGTTTGGTGAAGATTGGATTAAAAATGAAGGCCCTATCATCTTAACGAGGTAAAATATAGCATTTTTAACTAAATCAAGGGCATATAACTCAGCTGTTGCTGGTCCGATCTGGCTGGTTTTCTAATTTGTCCAAGCTTTCATTGATATTAACAATCTGGTAAAGTTTGGTAAGAACGGATAAAAAATGAAGGCTCTATCATCTTAACGAGGTAAAATATAACATGTTTAACTAAATCAAGGACCATAACTCCACAGTTACTGGTCCGATCTAACTGGTTTTCAAACTTGTCCAAGCACTCATTGATAGTAACAATCTGGTAAAGTTTCGTAAAGATCGGATGAATAAAGAAGGCTTGATCGTCTTAACTAGGCAAAATATAGCATTTTTAACTAAATCAAGGGCCATGACTCCGCTGTTACTGGTCCGATCTGGCGTTTTTTTTAACTTCTGAGCTGTCATTGATATTAACAATCGTGTAAAGTTTGGTAAAGATCAGATGAACAAGAAATATCACTGTAAGTGACAAATGCCCCTTAAGTGTCCTTTGACCTCTAAGTATGACCTTGACCTTGGAGCCATGGACCTGGATTTTGTGCACGACACGTCGTTTGGTTGTGGTGAGCACTTGTGCGAAGTTATTTGAAAATCCGTCCAGGCATGCAAAACTTATTGACCGGACACAATTTGACCTTTGACCTCTAAGTGTGACCTTGACCTTTGGGCCACAGACCTGTATTTTGTGCACGATACATAGTCTTGTTGTGGTGAGCACTTGTGCCAAGTTATTTGAAAATCCGTCTATAAATGCCGGAGTTATTGACCGGACACGATTTGACTTTTGACCTCCAAGTGTGACCTTGCCTTGAAGACCTGGGTTTTGCGCGCAACACATTGTCTTGTTATGGTGATCACTTGTGCCAAGTAATTTAAAAATCCCTGCAGGGGTTATGACGTTACGGTCCGGACACGAAAATGCTTACCTGTTTTTGACCTATTAACTGAAAGTGTGACCTTGACCTTTGAGGTACGGCACAGGGTATTGCGCGCGACACATCGTCTTGTTATGGTGATCACTTGTGCCAAGTTATTTAAAAATCTCTGCAGGGGTTGTGAGTTACGGTCCGGACACGAAATTGCGTACCTCTTTTTGACCTATGAACTGCAAGTGTGAACTTGACCTTTGAGGTACGGACCTGGGTATTGCGTGCGACACATCGTCTTGTTATGCTGAGTACTTGTGCCAAGTTAATTAAAAATCATGCAGGTGTTTTGAAGGTACAGTCCGGACACGAACTGCGGAATGACGGACGGACGGAATCCGGACAGAAAGACGGACGGTGCGGTTGATATTAACAATCTGGTAAAGTTTGGTAAAATCGGATGAAAAAGGAAGGCCCTATCGTCTTAACTAGATAAAAGTTAACGATGGACGGACGACGGACATCTCGGGATCCCATTAAGCTTTGCTGACCTTCGGATAAACTCCATGTGTAAATTTTTTTCATGGTAGAATAGGCCTTGTTGTTTATTAAATGTATTAAGGGAAGAACTTACCCTTTTGCATTAAATGCTTGTATATGGGGCGCACTTACTAACATTATTTGCAGCACGCCAGTTTCATAAGAATATAGTTTATAAAGTATTGAACCATCAGATGATGACCTTACAATTCTGAAATCAGAGAAGATCAACATGCGCTTATCTTCTATTTGCGACTGGCGTGGCGCAGTCGGTAGCGCGGCGGATTTGTAACCGGAGGCCCCGGGTTCAATCCTCCGTTGTGCCACTGAGTTCCGTCGATGTGTTCTTGAGCAAGACACATTCCCATAGCCTCGCCTGTCAGATGGGGACGTAAACCGGGCGGTCCCGTGTATCGGTCTATCCTCCGAGCACGTTAGAGAACCATTGGAATCTATTCGATAATAAGAGTAGGGCAGGTTCCCAGATTCCTATATATCATTCCCCTCTCTCTGGGGCGGCTCAAAATAACCTATACTGTGTTGATGAGCCGTTAAACAACATTCAATTCAATTCTATTTGCGATTTATTTAAAGACAACTGGCCTCCGAGTAGGTGCATGTTAATAGAAAGTTTTTTAAGGACGTTACTCCTTCTATGGATAACTTTTGTGGTAAGAAGGTGAAGGTACGCATTACCTTCACCTACTTTTTCTTTCAAGGGTCCCTATTTTCGAATCCCTGCTGCCAGTACTGATTTGTCCTTGTTTACTTACAGCTCATTTCTGTATCTGAATATGTACCTTTAAGCATTTGCGCCATTTTAAAATTATCGTAACTTTATAAGAACATGTTATAAGCCATTCATGTTTTGTTCATGGAGGCTGAATATTTCTGATGCAATAATTCTAATTTACTAATAAAATACCTAGCTGGTTATCATGTTTATTTGTTATTAACACATTAAATGACTTCATATTAGTTGAAAAATGCAAGTCCGATGAACCCTTTTTTGATGTCCGATACAACCCGTTGACTGGCCGGTACTTCCCAGCCGATGGTTTATTACTTCAAACACGTGTTTATTCAATTAAGATACATTTGCGGAATGTATTCGTATTATAGCACATTGGACTGGAATTGTTACAATGGTAACAACCGAGTTTATCCTTGTATTGTTTTTCTAATGGTGCGTATATAAGAAAATTCATGAAGGTGTCCGATATAATCGAATATTACTCTTAAAAAAAATAATAATAATATAATCAATTAAAAAAAAAAAATAAAAAAAAAAAAAAAAATAAATAAAATTAAAATGCAAGTTTGGTTAAGATTGCTCAAGAAGGCCAGTAGAGCAAACAAGCCAAAACATTGCATATTTAAGTAAATCAAGGGGCATAACTCTGGTGAAAATGGTCCAATCTGTCTGGTTTTCGAACTTGTCCGAGCTTTCATTAATATTAACAATCTGATAATGTTTTGTAAAGATCGGATGAAAAATGAAGGCCCTATCGTCTTTAAGTCTTAATGAGACAGAATGTCAGATGTAAGTTTATTATGGAGTAAAAAGGGCCGTGATTCTGTAATAAATTAGGCTTCAGCAATTTGTGATGTAGAAGGACATAAGGTAATCTGTTGTTACGTGTACATGAAGTTTGGGTACAATCAATTCAAAATTGTTTAGGAAACAAGAGGTCAATGACCTTGAAGCTCTACTGATAGGTTTTTGATAGCTAGATCAGTTTTCCTGTGAAGTTTCATGAAAATCCGTCGAGTAGTTTCGGAGGAGTTGTCGCTACAAGTATTCATTATATAACTCTATGTAAACAAAGATGGCCGCTGGCGGCCATGTTTAACGTCAAATCAAAATAATTTTTGACAAGGATCAACATCATGTCATACTGTTCATTTTAGAGAAAGTCCCATTTCAATATCACTTATTAGTCGCTACAAACTTGTATTTTGAAAATCTATTTTTAGCCATGGTGGCCATCTTGAATTTCCGGCCGACCTGAACTTTTGCTAGGATCAATTAGTCATCAAGAGCAACATTCATGTGAAGTTTCATGAAAATCCGTCGAGTAGTTACAGAGGAGTAGTCGCTACAAGTTTTTACTAGATAACTCTATGTAAACAAAGATGGCCACTGACAGCCATGTTTATCATCAAATCAAAATGATTTTCGGCAAGAACCAACATCATGCTGATCATGTCATGCTGATCATTTTAGAAAAAGTCCCATATCAATATCACTTATAGTTTTCAAGAAGTAGTCGCTACAAACTTGTTTTTTGAAAATCTATTTTTAGCCATGGTGGCCATCTTGAATTTCCGGCAGACCTGCAGTTTTGCTAGAAGAATCAATTAGACATCAAGAGCAACATTTGTGTGAAGTTTCATGAAAATCCGTCAAGTAGTTTCAGAGAAGAAGTCGCTACAAGTTTTCATTATATAACTCTATGCAAACAAAGATGGCCACTGGCAGCCATGTTTAACGTCGAATCATAATAATTTTCGACAAGGATCAACATCATGTCATACTGATCATTTTAGGAAAAGACGCATATCAATATCACTTATAGTTTTCAAGAAGTAGTCGCTACAAACTAGTTTTTTGACAATTTATTTTTAGCCGTGGCGGCCATCTTGAATTTCCGGCCGACCTGAAATTTTGCTAGGATCAATTAGACATCAAGAGCAACATTTGTGTGAAGTTTCATGAAAAATCTGTCAAGTTGTTTCAGAGTAGTCGCTACAAGTTTTCATTATATAACTCTATGCAAACAAAGATGGCCGCTGGCAGCCATGTTTAACGTCGAATCAAATAATTTTCGACAAGGATCAACATCATGTCATACTGATCATTTTAGGAAAAGACGCATATCAATATCACTTATAGTTTTCAAGAAGTAGTCGCTACAAACCTAGGAAAGGAGAGATTTGGACTAGAGAAGAAACCTAATCTCCCTAAACCGCCGCTAGTTCCCAACAGAAGACTCTGCGAAATAAAGAAGATCCGAGCAGAACTGCGGTCCCTGAGGAAGCGCTATAAGCGCTCAAGCAACGTGGAGAGAGAAGGTATCGTGCAACTCAGAGAACAGATAAGACTCAAGACGCTTACCAATGCTGAGAGACTGAGACGTAAAAGGAGGGAAAAGGCGAAGAAGAGAACGGCTTTCATTTCAAACCCATACAAGTTTACGAAGGACTTGTTGAGCGAGGAGAAATCTGGGAAGCTCGAGAGTAGCCAGGATGAGGTGGAACAGTACCTTAGGGAAACCCATTCTGACCCACACCGAAGCGAAACCCTGGGAGAATGCGAAAGAATTCAACCAGTGGAGGACCCAGTTATCCCCTTGGATATGAAGGAACCCACATGGAAAGAGATAAACGATGTGGTGAAGAAGGCGCGCTCTTGTTCTGCACCAGGTCCCAGTACAAGGTATATAAGAAATGCCCCAGACTTCTACGGACACTCTGGTCACTCTTTCGTGTGGTATGGAGGAAAGGGATTGTTCCTGAATGCTGGCAGGTGGCGGAGGGCTGTCTGGTTCCAAAAGAGAAGAACTCCAAGACCGTCAAACAGTTCCGAACCATTTCGTTGTTGAGTGTGGAAGGGAAGATCTTCTTCTCCATCTTAGCTAAGCGAATGACGACCTCTATGATAGGAAACAAGTACATCGACACCTCTGTACAGAAGGGAGGAATTCCTGGATTCTCCGGCTGCGTCGAGCACACCAGCGCACTGACACAACTGCTGCATGAGGCGAGAATCAACCACAAGGACCTGACAGTATTATGGCTTGACCTAGCCAACGCCTATGGCTCTATACCTCACCAGCTAATCAAGGTGGCCCTACAGCACTACCACATCCCGGATCATGCCAGTAACCTGATCATGAGCTACTTCAGCAACATCTATCTGAGGTTCTCGTGCAACAGATTTACAACAAACTGGTTACTACTCGAGAAGGGGATTGTCACAGGATGCACCATCTCTGTCATCTTGTTTGTCATGGGCATGAACATGATCATCCAAGCAGCAGAGAGGGAATCAAGAGGCCCACGGATAAACACCGGGATCCATCTCCCATCCAATAGGGGATTCATGGATGACATGACGGTCACCACAGAAACCCACATTCAGGCGAGATGGATTCTCAAAGCGCTTGACGAGACCGTGTCATGGGCGCGGATGCTGTTTAAACCAGGAAAGTCGAGGTGTTTGGTAGTGAGGAAGGGGAAAGTCACGGACAAGTTCAAGTTGTTCATACAGAGCGAGGAGATTCCTTCGCTAATCAACAACCTGATCAAGTGTTTGGGAAAGTGGTTTGATTCCATGCTCAAGGACACTCGAAGCCAAGACAGGCTAAAACAGCAAGCTGAAGAAGGGCTGAGGAGGATAGACAAGTCAGAACTCCCTGGGAAGTTTAAAGCATGGATCTTCCAGCATGGTCTCCTGGCTAGACTCATCTGGCCATTGATGGTCAACGAAATCCCCATCAGCACAGTCGAGAAGTTGGAGCAGTCGATTAGCAAGCATCTGAGGAGGTGGCTAGGCCTGCCGCCATCATTTACCAATGTAGGTTTATACGGCCGGTCAACAAAACTGCAGATGCCCATCAACTCCCTCGTCGAGGAGTATAAAGTTGCTAAGGCGCGCCTGCTGCTTACACTCAGGGACTCCAGTGATGAGAAGATCAGTGGAGCGGGTTTAGAAGTTAGAACAGGGAGGAAATGGTCAGTGAGCCAGGCAGTAGAACAAGCAGAAAGCAGTCTCAAGCACCAGGACATAGTGGGCACAACAAACAGGGGTAGAGAAGGACTGGGTACAAGACACCAACAGCGGTGGGAGAAAGCTGATAAAGTGGAGAGGAGATCTATGGTACAGACAGAAGTTAGGAGAGCGGAAGAGGAAACGTGGTCATCAAAGTCGGTCCAACTTGGACCCCAGGGGAATTGGACGAAGTGGAACTTACCAGAGAGGAAGATTACCTGGCAGGAGTTGTGGAGATACGAGCCACTTCAACTGAGTTACCTTCTACGATCCGTGTATGACGTGTTACCTTCTCCGACGAATTTGAAGCAGTGGAAGCTATCAGAAGACCCCACCTGCCCACTGTGTGAGAACATAGGATCACTACGCCATATATTGTCATCATGCCCAACCGCATTATCTCAAGGGCGGTATAGATGGCGTCACGACCAGGTTCTACGTGAGGTGGCGGACATCCTGGAGAAAGCGAGGAAGAAGGAGAGACCCCTGAATCGGACAGGGCCCCAATTTATCAACTTCGTTAGAGAAGGGGAGAAGAAGTCAACAATATCAACGAGTACCAGCATTCTACAAGAATCCAAGAGCTGGGAAATGTTGGTAGACCTAGGGAAGAAGCTGAAGTTCCCTGAGGAAGTGACCCACACAACCCTCCGGCCAGACATAGTTATTTGGTCCAGGTCCCCGAAGCTAGTGATACTGGTGGAACTTACTGTCCCCTGGGAGGAGTCAGCAGACGAGGCTTACGAGCTCAAAAAGGGAAAATACCAAGACTTGGCTGACACATGCAGAGACAGAGGTTGGAAGACGTGGGTCTTTCCAGTAGAAGTTGGGTGTAGAGGCTTTCCATCGCAGTCAGTGTGGAGAATGATCGGAGCAGTGGGCATTAAAGGAACAGTCCGGAAGACCGCAGTCCACGCTCTTGGGAAAGCTGCAGAGAGAGCGTCCAGTTGGCTCTGGATACGACGCAGTGAACCAACTTGGCAGCCAACGTAGACGAGGTAGTGACTGATCACCACTATCTGCCCCGCCATCTAGAGGGTGTACCGAGATAAGGGGCGAAACATCCAATGACAGATGGAGACTCGGCTGACGACGTCTACGTTCAGCAGTATAACTGTATCTTCACAACATTTTTTGACAATTTATTTTTAGCCGTGGCGGCCATATTGAATTTCCGGCCGAACTGAAATTTTGCTAGGATCAATTAGACATCAAGAGCAACATTCCTGTGAAGTTTCATGAAAAATCCGTCAAGTCGTTTCAGAGGAGTAGTCGCTACAAGTTTTCATTATATAACTCTATGCAAACAAAGATGGCCACTGGCAGCCATGTTTAACGTCAAATCAAAATTATTTTTGACAAGGATCAACATCATGTCATACTGATCATTTTAGAAAAAGTCCCATTTCAATATCACTTATTAGTCGCTACAAACTTGTATTTTGAAAATCTATTTTTAGCCATGGTGGCCATCTTGAATTTCTGGCCGACCTGAAATTTTGCTAGGATCAATTAGTCATCAAGAGCAACATTCATGTGAAGTTTCATGAAAATCCGTTGAGTAGTTACAGAGGAGTAGTCGCTACAAGTTTTTACTAGATAACTCTATGTAAACAAAGATGGCCACTGACAGCCATGTTTATCATCAAATCAAAACGATTTTCGGCAAGAACCAACATCATGCTGATCATGTCATGCTGATCATTTTAGAAAAAGTCCCATATCAATATCACTTATAGTTTTCAAGAAGTAGTCGCTACAAACTTGTTTTTTGAAAATCTATTTTTATCCAACATTTGTGTGAAGTTTCATGAAAATCCGTCAAGTAGTTTCAGAGAAGTAGTCGCTACAAGTTTTCATTATATAACTCTATGCAAACAAAGATGGCCACTGGCAGCCATGTTTAACGTCGAATCAAAATAATTTTCGACAAGGATCAACATCATGTCATACTGATCATTTTAGGAAAAGACGCATATCAACATCACTTATAGTTTTCAAGAAGTAGTCGCTACAAACTTGTTTTTTGACAATTTTTTTTTTAGCCGTGGTGGCCATCTTGAATTTCCGGCCGACCTGAAATTTTGCTAGGATCAATTAGACATCAAGAGCAACATTTGTGTGAAGTTTCATGAAAAATCCGTCAAGTCGTTTCAGAGGAGTAGTCGCTACAAGTTTTCATTATATAACTCTATGCAAACAAAGATGGCCGCTGGCAGCCATGTTTAACGTCGAATCAAAATAATTTTCCATAAGGATCAACATCATGTCATACTGATCATTTTAGGAAAAGACGCATATCAATATCACTTATAGTTTTCAAGAAGTAGTCGCTACAAACTTGTTTTTTGACAATTTATTTTTAGCCGTGGCGGCCATCTTGAATTTCCGACCGACCTGAAATTTTGCTAGGATCAATTAGACATCAAGAGAAACATTCCTGTGAAGTTTCATGGAAAATCCGTCAAGTCGTTTCAGAGGAGTAGTCGCTACAAGTTTTCATTATATAACTCTATGTAAACAAAGATGGCCACTGGCGGCCATGTTTAACGTCGCATCAAAATAATTTTCGACAAGGACCAACATCATGTCATGCTGATCATTTTAGAAAAAGTCTCATATTAATATCACTTAGAGTTTTCAAGAAGTAGTCACTACAAACTTGTTTTTTAAAAATCTATTTTTAGATTTGGCAGCCATCTTGGATTTCACATCAACATGACTTTTTGCTAGGATCAACTAGACTTCATGGGCAACATTTCTGTAAAGTTTCATGAAAATCCATTCAGTAGTTTCAGAGGAGTAGTCGCTACAAAAAAAGTTTACGGACGGACAGACGGACGGACGGACACCGCACCACGGCATAAGCTCTGCTGATCTCTGATCAGTAGAGCTAAAAATGTGTACAGGTCATTATACAATATTAGAGTGGAAAATTCTAAGTCAAACAAAGAGCCATAATTCTGTAATAAATTAGGTAATCAATGATGGGTGAATGTAGAGGGGCATAAGGTCATCAGTTGTTATGTGTAGATGAAGTTTGGGAACAATCAATTCAAAATGTTTGAGAAAAAATGTATTAACAGGCCATAATACAATATTAAAGTGGACAATTCTATGACAAACAAAGGGCCATAATTCTAAAAAAAAACTAAATTAGGCAATCAATGATGGGTAATGTACAGGGACATAAGGTCATCAGTTGTTATGTGTATATTAAGTTTGGGAACAATCAATTCGAAAAAGTTTGAGAAAAAAATGTGTTAATATGTCATTATACAATATTAGAGTAGAAAATTCTAAGTCAAACAAAGGGTCAAAATTCTGTAATAAATTAGGCAATCAATTATGGGTGATGTACAGAGACCTCAGGTCATTCATCAGTTGTTGTGTGTACATGAAGTCTGGGAACAATCATTTCGAAAATGTTTGAGAAAAAATGTATTAAGAGGTCATTATACAATATTAGAATGGAAATTTCTATGACAAACAAAGGGCCATAATTCATAATTCTAAAATAAATTAGGCAATCAATGATGGGTGATGTACAGGGACATAAGATCATTAGTTGTTATGTGTATATTAAGTTTGGGAACAATCAATTCAAACATGTTTGAGAAAAAAAAGTGTTAACATGTCATTATACAATATTAGGGTGGAAAATTCTATGACAAACAAAGGGCCATAATTCTAAAACAAATTAGGCAATCAATGATGGGTGATGTACAGGGACATAAGGTCATTAGTTGTTATGTGTATATTGTTTGGGAACAATCAATTTGAAAATGTTTGAGAAAAAATGTGTTAACATGTCATTATACAATAATAGAGTGGAAAATTCCAAGTCAAACAAAGGGCCATAATTCTGTTATAAATTAGGCAATCAATGATGGGTGATGTACAGGGACATAAGCTCATCAGTTATTATGTGTAAATGAAGACTGGGGAAATCCATTCAAAAGTGTTTGAGATATGCAGTTATTAAAAATGTGTTACGCGACGCGACGGGACGCATCAAAAATGTGTGACGGGACGCGAGATGTACAGGGACATAGGTTCATCAGTTGTTATGTGTACATAAAGTTTGGTGAAAATCCATTCAAAAGTGTTTGAGATAAGCAAGTATTAAAAATGTGTTATGTGTTACGCGACGCGACAAAAATGTATGTAGGGACGCGACACGACTGGACGACTGTTTGTGAAAGTAGGAGTATAAATATGAGAGCTCCATGCCTTGTTGTAAGTTTCAGAGAGGTCTTTCAAAGATTTCCCTATGTAGCTATATGTAAATTTGTGACTGCCGGAGCAAAATTTGCCCCCAGGGTCACTATTAGTATAAAGTCTTTGCTTTGTAACAAGACATTAGGTGTCAGGTCAGTCATGCGGGAAGCACATAGCGTGTGTTGTTATATAAGTATACCATACCTGCATCAGAGATTATCCTGAAGTTGCCAGCAAGGACATTCCTTACAAAAGGACAATTTGGGGACAGCATCGCATGTTCCTCTTCGGGATTGTCATTTGCATTTATACAATCATATGAACTGCCACAGTCTCTACAGGAAACCCAGCTTCCATTCCCTAAAACACAGAGAAACATTACTAATAATGTACTTTTGATTTTGTTGATCTTTTCGTACTCAAAAGTACAACATGGACAGTTATCACATTTTTATTAATGTCCGGATTTTATTACAAATTGAGATGAAATGTATATTCTGAGCATAGGCCGGGCTTTATATCAATCTGGCATCATGATCTATGAAAAATATGAAAGACTTTTACAGCATGAACTCATGCAGACTAAATTACATGTTTTACAGACATTACATTTTCATAAACAATAAAATCACGAAGATAAGAGTTCATTACTTTCCAAACAAGAGATGTCTGATAAACATGTTATATTAAAATAAATGAAGTGTACAAAGAGGTATAACTCTGTGTACTCAGCTAAAGCTAGAGTGTTATTGTGCTCAGCACTTCCTCTCATTGCCAGGCATTGTGGCAAGTTTCAATCCAGTCCCATTAGTGCTGATGGGGTCATTGTCGTATCGGGTACTACAGAAAGGTACCCGTGGTACATTTATGTATACAGAAACGTACCCGAAAATCTTTGAATTCCAGAACGGCCCCCAAATATACAGAAACGTACCCAGACAAACAAGATCTCATTGGCAGAATTGAAACAATTTAGAACTTGATAAAACAATTACTTAAACAATATTGTTTATCATTAACTATTGCACTATTGTTCTTAAAAACATATTTAGGGTGCCATAGTTTGTAATAAAATACAGAACGTATTGTCGTAAAACCGAAAGTTGTAAATCATCAAACCCCGCGCAAACAAATAAACAAATATGCAGCGTTATGAAGAGTTGGTCAAATATTTAGACCAACTGCATTCCTTTCAGGCGGAGGCAACTAAGAGCGGCTTTTAAAAAAAGAAATCGATTAAATTTTGTAAACAATGACAGTTTCGTTTCCGTAAAGTAACAGAACGCATTACGGCCGCGTTTTACGACATTGTATTTTGTCTCGGGTACATTTATGTATATTTTGGGGCCTTTCTGGATTTTGATGACTTTCCGGTACATAAATGTACCCCGGGTGCCTTTATGTAGTACCAGGTACGACAATGACCCCATTAGTAGTTTTCAAGTTATGCTCCGCGCCAAGTTATGCGGACGGAAGGACAACAAGAGGGCCAAGATGGCCCTAAAGCGATCACCTGAGTAGTGGCACATTATCGAACTTCTTCGAAATCTTATGGTCATATACAATCTGAGCAAGTTTGGTTAAGATTGGGGCGGGGCCAAATGGGACCCGAGGGTCACCATTTGAACAAACTTGGTAAAGGACCATAAGCTTATAGTAAATGCAATTTATCAAACCTCTGGCTCTTTTAGTTTCCAAGAAGATTTTTTAAATTGTTTTCCTATATAAGTCTATGTAAAACTGTGACCCCCGGGGCGGGGACAAATTTGACCCCAGGGTCACCATTTGAACAAACTAAGTAGATCACCATCAGCTGATGCTACATGTAATACATGAGAGCTCCGTGCCATGTGGTTCCAGAGAAAAAGATTTTTTTTTCAGTTTTTCCCTATACAAGCCTATGTAAAATTGTGACCCCCAGGGCGGGGCCAAATGTGACCCCTGGGTCACCATTTAAACAAACTTGGTAAAGGACCATAAGCTTATAGTAAATGCAAAATATCAAACCTCTGGCTCTTGTAGTTTCCTCGAAGAAAATTTTGTTTTTTCTCTATATAAAACTGTGACCACCGGGGCGGGGACAAATTTGACCCCAGGGTCACCATTTGAACAAATTTAGTAGAGGACCATAAACTGATGCTACATGTAATACATGAGAGCTCTGTGCCTTGTGGTTTCAGAGAAGAAGATTTTTTAAAGTTTTTTCCTATATGTCTATATGAAAAACATGCAAAATCTCAATATACAAACTTTGGATCCCCGGGGCACAGCCATTTTTTAACCCGGGGACTTCATTTGAACAAACTTGATAGTCTAGGCATTGGCGATCATTTTAAAAGAAAAACTGTTGAAATCTCTCCAGCAGTTCGCGAGAAGAAGATTTTTTAAGGTTTCGACCATATATAGTAATGGCGGCCATCTTGGATGTCGAGCTGACCTAATTTTAACAAATCTAAAAAGCATTCATCTAAGGATCATCCATGTGAAGTTTGGGCAAAATTAGCCAAACGGTTTCTGAGAAGAAGTCGTTTGAAGAAAAGTTAACGACGACGACGCCGACGACGGACGGACGACGGACGCAGAGTGATCCCAATAGATCACCTTGAGCCTTCGGCTCAGGTGATCTAAAAAGACAAAATCAGCAATTTTTGGGGATGCATAAAAGTCATTAAATTTCAGGAGAACATGAAAAACATTTAAAATGGCATAATAAGGCCATAAAAAATTAATTACCTGGTTCTCAGGCCCGCCCGCATGTCTTTTTTTGGTGCTGCATTGCCGATTTTATCTCAAAAGTAATAAAATAAAAATTGGAAATGCGCTACCGAAATTTCGAAAAAAAAGTTCCGCATCCAAGTTCGTTCCGGTTTTTACATGCAACTACCTCAGGGGAATCCCCTTGTGGGTAGACTGGTGCACGGCCTACTATCTGCCCCTCTGCTCGCTAGCTTGTGAGTGTTGCAGTCGTACGGGTACCAATCTAGGAGTCAGATGCTTGAGACGCTTGGAACTAGTAGGTGCTACAGAACAGGCGATTTATTCAAGCGTCTAATCGACAAAGTCTCACAACAACATGCAATAGTTCATGCGTGATCTAATACAAATATACGGACTTATTGTGATTGAAAGAAGCATAAGTCGGGAAGAAATGATAAGGTAATGATCGACAATAGAGATGAGCTGATCCAACTGGTTATTGCACATGTATTTCGAGATATTTTGCATCAATACATGTATTGGAATTAAAAGTTTGGATAAAAAAAAAATCGCCCGCGTGTCTGTTGACCACTGTAAAATTGTAAAAAAAAATGCGCCCGCCCGCATCTCTTCTCAGAAAAAGTGGCCTGAGAACCAGGTAATTAATTTTTTGTGGCCTAATGTATGCCATTTTTTTTTTTTTTTCATGTTCCCCTAAAATTTAATGACTAAAGAAAAACTGACTCAGTCATTACTATTGTCTAGAGTCTATACTATGCCATACAATGTGTGTAAATTGGAAAAACACATTTTCTCACAATGACAGGAGGGAATGCAAATTGAATGATTTAAATGTTGAGTTCATTCCCTTTGTTTTCAAAACTTGAAAAAACTGTTTATCGACTCTCGATCAGATTTAATTTCCACTATAACAGAACGGAAACTCTTGCTAGATGAAAATAAAACATAATGCTGTGTGTCACTTTAGCATTGTTTTATCTAGATTTTCTCCTAATCCACGTTTATTGCTTTTGCCCAATCCAATACAAACCTGTGTACTCAAATTCTGCACTTGCCAATGCCATTGGCATATAAGTATCACCACTCCAACTTGCGAATGTCGCCAGATTAGTCTCCGTATCTGTTACTGCCCTCAAGTTAGCCTGAGATTGGTTGTCTGTGTGGTCGCTGTCGATGGCAAATACTGCTTGTGGACGTGAGCATTGCAACTCTGATGGATATATTGAATATTGATTTCCATGCCCTAGAAATATATATTTAATAACGCAATCTAAACCAGAGAAAGAAAGCATGAAACTAGATAAAAGGTAGGATACCTTGACCTAGATTCTATAATGTGGCTTCAGGGAAGAAATATAAATATGTTCCTTGAATTATGTTACTATGCTCATGGGAGTTTGCCCAAACTTAATAGCCTAGAATCAACATAGTTTTTAGCTCTTCTGGTCAAAGGCCAGCACAGCTTATGAGATGGCAAGTTGTTAACTTTTGCCTCAATAATACGATAGGGCCTTCATTTTTCATAAAAAAAAATAATTTAAAAAAAGTAAATAAATAACAAGAGGTCAATGACCTTGAAGCTCTACTGATTGATTTTGATTTCAGGAAGTAATCGCTACAAACTGTTTTTTTGAAAATCTATTTTTAGCTGTGGTGGCCATCTTGAATTTCCGGCCGACCTGAAATTTTGCTAGGATCAATTAGACATCAAGAGCAACATTCCTGTGAAGTTTCATGAAAATCCGTCAAGTAGTTTCAGAGGAGTAGTCGCTACAAGTTTTCATTATATAACTCTATGTAAACAAAGATGGCAACTGACAGCCATGTTTAACATTGAATCAAAATAATGTTCGACTCGGATAACCATCATGTCATGCTGATCATTTTAGAAAAAGTATCAATATCAATATCTCTTATAGTTTTCAAGAAGTAGTCGCTACAAACTTATTTTTTAAAAATCTATTTTTAACTGTGGCAGCCATCATGAATTTCTGGCCGATCTGAAATTTTGCTAGGATCAATTAGACATTAAGAGCAACATTCCTGTAAAGTTTCATGAAAATCTGTCAAGTAGTTTCAGAGGAGTAGTCGCTACAAGTTTTTACTATATAACTCTATGTAAACAAAGATGGCCACTGGCAGCCACGTTTAACGTCGAATCAAAACGATTTTTGATAAGGACCAACATCATGTCATGCTGATCATTTTAGAAAAAGTCCCATATCAATATCACTTATAGTTTTCAGGAAGTAGTCGCTACAAACTTGCATGAAAATCTATTTTTAGCCATGGCGGCCATCTTGAATTACGGCCGACCTGAACTTTTGCTAGGATCAATAAGACATCAAGAGCAACATTTCTGTGAAGTTTCATGAAAATCCGTCAAGTAGTTTCAGAGGAGTAGTCGCTACAAGTTTTCATTATATAACTCTATGTAAACAAAGATGGCCACTGGCAGCCATGTTTAATGTCGAATCAAAATAATGTTTGACTCGGATAACCATCATGTCATGCTGATCATTTTAGAAAAAGTCCCATATCAATATCACTTATAGTTTTCAAGAAGTAGTCGCTACAAACTTGTATTTTGAAAATCTATTTTTAGCCATGGCGGCCATCTTGAATTTCCGGCCGACCTGAAATTTTGCTAGGATCAATTAGACATCAAGAGCAACATTTTTGTGAAGTTTCATGAAAATCCGTGAAGTAGTTTCAGAGGAGTAGTCGCTACAAGTTTTCATTATATAACTCTATGTAAACAAAGATGGCCACTGGCAGCCATGTTTAATGTCGAATCAAAATAATGTTCGTCTCGGATAACCATCATGTCATGCTGATCATTTTAGAAAAAGTCCCATATCAATATCACTTATAGTTTTCAAGAAGTAGTCGCTACAAACTTATTTTTTAAAAATCTATTTTTAACTGTGGCAGCCATCTTGAATTTCTGGCCGATCTGAAATTTTGCTAGGATCAATTAGACATTAAGAGCAACATTCCTGTAAAGTTTCATGAAAATCCGCCAAGTAGTTTTAGAGGAGTAGTCGCTACAAGTTTTTACTATATGACTCTATGTAAACAAAGATGGCCGCTGGCAGCCACGTTTAACGTCGAATCAAAACAATTTTTGATAAGGACCAACATCATGTCATGCTGATCATTTTAGAAAAAGTCCCATATCAATATCACTTATAGTTTTCAAGAAGTAGTCGCTACAAACTTGTATTTTGAAAATCTATTTTTAGCTTTGGCGGCCATCTTGAATTTCCGGCCGACCTGAAATTTTGCTAGGATCAATTAGACATCAAGAGCAACATTCCTGTGAAGTTTTAATGAAAATCCGTCAAGTAGTTTCAGAGGAGTAGTCGCTACAAGTTTTCATTATATTACTCTATGTAAACAAAGATGGCCGCTGGCAGCCATGTTTAACGTCAAATCAAAACGATTTTCGACAAGGACCAACATCATGTGATGCTGATCATTTTAGAAAAAGTCCCATATCAATATCACTTATAGTTTTCAAGAAGTAGTCGCTACAAACTTGTATTTAAAAAATCTATTTTTAGCTTTGGCGGCCATCTTGGATTTCACATCAACATGAATTTTTGCTAGGATCAACTAGACTTCATGGGCAACATTTTTGTAAAGTTTTATGAATATCCATCCAGTAGTTTCAGAGGAGTTGTCGCTACAAATAAAATTTAACGGACGGAAAGACGGACGGACAGACGGACGGACAGACAGACGGACGGATGACGGACGCCGCACCACGGCATAAGCTCTGCTGATCTCTGATCAGTAGAGCTAAAAATCTATTTTTAGCTGTGACGGCCATCTTGAATTTCCGGCCGACCTGAAATTTTTCTAGGATCAATTAGACATCAAGAGCAACATTCCTGTAAAGTTTCATGACAATCCGCCAAGTAGTTTCAGAGGAGTAGTCGCTACAAGTTTTTACTATATAACTCTATGTAAACAAAGATGGCCGCTGGCAGCCATGTTTAACGTTGAATCAAAACGATTTTTGACTAGGATCAACATCATGTAATGCTGATCATTTTAGAAAAAGTCCCATATCAATATCACTTATAGTTTTCAAGAAGTAGTCGCTACAAACTTATTTTTTAAAAATCTATTTTTAGCTGTGACGGCCATCTTGAATTTCCGGCCGACCTGAAATTTTTCTAGGATCAATTAGACATCAAGAGCAACATTCCTGTAAAGTTTCATGACAATCCGCCAAGTAGTTTCAGAAAAGTAGTCGCTACAAGTTTTTACTATATAACTCTATGTAAACAAAGATGGCCGCTGGCAGCCATGTTTAACGTTGAATCAAAACGATTTTTGACTAGGATCAACATCATGTCATGCTGATCATTTTAGAAAAAGTCCCATATCAATATCAGTTATAGTTTTCAAGCAGAAGTCGCTACAAACTTGTATTTTAAAACTCTATTTTTAGCTTTGGCGGCCATCTTGGATTTCACATCAACATGAATTTTTGCTAGGATCAACTAGACTTTATGGGCAACATTTCTGTAAAGTTTCATGAATATCCATCTAGTAGTTTCAGCTGTGAAGACGCTACAAAAAAAAGTTTACGGACAGACGGACGGACGGACAGACGGACAGACGGACGACGGACGCCGCACCACGGCATAAGCTCTGCTGATCTCTGATCAGTAGAGCTAAAAATTAAAAAAAGTTTTTTTTTTTTTTTAAAAAATAAATAAATAAATCTAACAATTCAAAAAATAAAGAAAAAGAAAAAAAAGTCAAAACATCTGGTAAAGTTTGGTAAAGATCAGATGAAAAATGAAGGCCCTATCACCTTAACAAGGCAAAATATAGCATATTACGAAATCAAGGGCCATAACTCCGCTGTTACTGGTCCGATTTGCAGGTTTTGAAAATTGTCCGAGCTTTTATTGACATTAACAATCTGGTAAAATTTGGTAAAGATCGGATGAAAAATGAATGCCCTATCGTCTTAACGAGGCAAAATATAGCATTTTTAACTAAATCAAGGGCCATAACTCTGCTGTAACTGGTCCGATCTGGCTGGTTTTCAAACTTGTTTGAGCTTTCATTGACAGTAGCAATCTGTTAAAGTTTGGTAAAGATCAGATGAAAAATTAAGGCCCTGTCTTCTTAACAAGGCAAAATATAACATTTTTTACTATTGTTTGGGGCGCTTGTTTCAGCCAAAGGTTTTTCTGCAGTAGCTTGAGCAATTTAAATAATATGTGCATCAGTTTTATATCATTAGAACTGGCATTTTTAGTGGTAAATAAAATTACTTTACTTTTGAAAATCGGTTGAGAAATAAATATTTTACAGCCAAAATTATTTTTTGATGGGGGTTTTCCCATGTAAATTCCTGGTTGGCGAGACAACAGAAAATCAAATAATCTCAAATAACTTCAGTTAGCCTTAATATTTTGCTATAAAACTTTCAGAGTGTTTTCATTTACATTTATTCAACACATTAAAATCATTTTTGAATATTAATTCTAAAAAAAATATATTTTTCAAATTTTTGACGCAGCAGAATTTTGCATTGAAAAGGCCCTATCAAAAACAACTTTTGCATGTGAAATTTTTATTTCTCTACCGATTTGGAAAAAAAAAGTATTTTTATTTACCACTAAAAATGTCTGTTTCAGTGATATACATTTTACTTAGGTGCTAGTTGAATTTTGTCTTAACAGTCCAAAAAACCTTTGGCTCAAACAAGCGCCCCAAACAATAAATCAAGGGCCATAACTCCGCTGTTACGAGTCCGATCTGGCTGGTTTTCGAACTTGTCCGAGCTTTCATTGATATTAACAACCTTTTTAAGTTTGGTAAAGATCCGGTGAAAAATGAAGGCCCTATCGTCGAGACAATAGTTAACAGACGACGGACGACGGACACCACACCATCCCATAAGCTCTGCTGGCCCTTGGCCAGTAGAGCTAAACAAGAGGCCCAAGAGGGCCTGTGGATGCTCTATTGGATAAAACAGCTCATATATGGTAAAGATGAGATAAAAAATGAAGTCACTACAGATTAACAAAGGAAAATACAATATAGCATTTTTCAACAAATCAAGGGCCATAACTCTGTTGTTACTAACAAGATCTAGCTGGTTTTCGAAATTGTCAAAGATTTCAGTGATGGACTGCACTTTGCACAATTAGACATCATACTGAGGCTTCCTGCCAAATTTCGTAGAAATCCAACAAGCCGTTTAAGAGGAACTGAATTGAAGTTTTAAGGCGCACCAACACATTAATAGGTTATATGGCGCCTAACAGGCATGAACATGCCAGACTCATCTTCCATGTACATCGAGATAAAATATGGAAAATGGGCCTAGAACCTTCTCACCCTGAATTTCAGAGTTGCTGCAAATCTATCGTAAAAACTCCATTTACGCTGGAGCCACGTTTATTGTTTTTCTGCCACTGCTCTTTTGATGTGAGCGAGATGGCACCTGAAACAATGCAGGGATCATGATGAAGACCTTTAATGAACATGAACAAAAAATGATATTGATATTAACAATCTGTTAAAGTTTGGTAAAGATCGGATGAAAAACGAAGGCCTTATCGTCTTAACGAGATAAAAGTTAACAGACGACGGACGGACGACGGACTACGGACGACGGACAACTCACCATCCCATAAGCTCTGCTGGCCCTTGGCCAGTAGATCTAAACAAGAGGCCCAAGAGGGCCTGTGGACGCTCTACTGGCTAACATGGCTCCTATAACATCAATGAAGCGAGTGACTGCCATTTACGTTTTTTTTGAAAGTTTCGGGCAAAAAAAACAGTTTTTTAACTAAATAATAGGCCATAACTAAAGAATCTGGTAAAGATCAGATGAAAAATGAAGGCCCTACAGTATTAACGAGGCAAAATATAGCATTTTTAACTAAATCAAGAGCCATAACTCCTCTGTTACTGGTCCGACTGGTCCAACATATAGCTAAAAAAAAAAAAAAAAAAATTAAACAAGAGGGCCTGTGGACGCTCTACTAGCTAACATGGCTCTTATAACATCAATGAAACCAGTGACTGCCATTTACGTTTTTTTGAAAGTTTCGGGCAAAAAACAGCTTTCTGAATAAATCAAGGGCCATAACTAAAGAATCTGGTAAAGTTTGGTAAAGATCCGATAAAAAATGAAGGCCCTACCCTAATAACAAGGCAAAATTTATTTATTTTTAACTAAATCAAGAGCCATAACTCCTCTGTTACTGATCCGATTGGTTCAACATAGAGCTAAAAAAAATCAAAAAAGAAATTAAAAGAAATCAAAAAAATAATGAATAATAATTCAAAAAAAATTAAGTAAGTCATAAAATCTGGTAAAGTTTGGTAAAAAATTCAAAAATTTAAAACAAAAAAAAAATCCAAAAAAAAAATCCAAACAAAGAAATTCAAAAAAAAAAATCAAGAAAAAAAAATATATATAAAAAAAGAAAGTCATAAAATCTGGTAAAGTTTGGCAAAAATCAGATGCAAAATGAAGGCCCTATCGTATGACGAGGCAAATTGTAGCATTTTTAACAAAATCAAGGCCCATAACTCCGCTGTTACAGGTCCGATCTCGCTGGTTTTCAAACTTGACCGAGCTTTCATTGACATTAACAATCTGATAAAGTTTGGTAAAGATCAGTTGAAAAATGAAGGCCATATCGTCTTGAGGCAAAACATAACATTTTTAACTAAATCAAGGGCAATAACTCCGCTATTACTGGTCCGATCTAGATGGTTTTCGAACTTGTCCGAGCTTTCATTGATAATAACAATATGTTAAAGTTTGGTAAAGATCAGATGAAAAATGAAGGCCCTATCGTCTTAACAAGGTAAAAGTTTACGGACGGACAGACAGACAGACGACGGACGACAGACAACTCGCCATCCCATAAGCTCTGCTGGCCCTTGGCCAGTAGAGCTAAAAACCAGCCAGATCAAACCAGTAACACCTGAGTTATGGCCCTTGATTTAGTTAAATATGCTACAGTCTATGTACTCTTGTTGACATGATAGCCTTCATTTGTCATATGTTCTTTACCAAACTTTGCCAGATTGTTGATATCAATGAAAGCTCAGAGAATGTTGAAAACCAGCCAATTTGGATCAGTAACACTGGAGTTATGGCCTTTGATTTTCTTAAATATGCTATGTTTTGCCTTCTTAACATGAAAGAGCCTTCAGTTTTTATCTGATCTTTACCAAACTTGGCCAGATTGTTGATATCAATGAAAGCTCGCATAAGTTTGAAAACCAGCCACATTGGACCAGCAATACCTGAGTTATTGCCCTTGATTTGGGGAAATAGCTCCTGGGTCATAAATTGAAAACCATTGAGATCCTAACCCTATAACCTTATATATACACTTACTGAGCCTGATCAGGTGGATACAACCATCCAACCAGATGGGTACCAAGGTCCATCCCCAGCCCTGGGGCAATAATCTCTGGGTCATAACTTGGAAACTGTTTAGATCCCCATACTATAACCATATATCCATTTCATGGTCATGAACAGACGTATTGGAACTTGAATTCCAACGAATGTGTCATTGTACAGCCAATAGAGCGATACATGCTCTCTTGCGCCTCGTTACTTACTAATCAGTCAATAAATTGGTTCGTGAGAAATATTTCTTTATTAAAGAAACTAACGTGCCATATAATGACAAAATTATACTACAAAATCATCTATCAAATCTCTATCCTGGTGTTTAGGTCATATAATAATGTATATGTGCTGATTAAAAATATAGGTTTATTAATGGGTTCTTGAAATACCTGTGATTGAAAATTCATACAAGAGGTAATGCCTGGTGGCATTAAAGCCAGGTTTTTAGGTGTAATTTTTGGTATGTGTGAGGATACTGTCCTAAGTTTGTAATAATTGGACATGACAATGCTGAGAAATGATAAGTTTTAACAAAAAAAGTTAACATTAAGTGACAAACATAACAAACTTAAACAAAAAGGTTAAAATAATGAATATTTTGGTAAAAGTAGGTCACAATGACCTCTTTTCAGGGTATGGTAAGTACTTGACGAGAGGAAAGTGCTGTTAAAATTTGATATAGATCAGACAATAATTGGTAATGCTGAGATATAACAAAAATAAATTCGCACCAGTCCCCCAGAAACTTAAAAAAAAGGTTAACATAACATATATTTTGGAGAAAGTAGGTCACAGTGACCTAGTTTTCAGGGAATGGTAAGTGCTTGATGAGAGAAAAGTGCTGTTAAAATTTTATGAAGATCGGACATGGTAATGCTGAGATATAACAAAATTAAATTCGCACCCGTCCCCCCGAAACTTAAACAAAAATGTTAATGTAACGTTTATTTTGGAGAAAGTAGGTCATAGTGACCTAGTTTTCAAGAAATGGTAAGTGCTTGATGAGAAGAAGGTGCGTTAAAGTTTAATGAAGATCGGACATGGTAATGCTGAGATATAACAAAAAAGAATTCCTCCTGTCCCCCAGAAACTTAAACAAAAAGGTTAATGTAACGTATATTTTGGAGAAAGTAAGTCATAGTGACCTAATTTTCAGGATATGGTAATTGCTTGATGAGAAGAAGTTGCTGTTAAAGTTTGATGAATATCGGACATGGTACTGAGATATAAAAAAAAATGTTCCCGCCCGCCGGGTTTATGCCAATCTATGAGTTTGGATTTTCAAAATATGTAAGTTATATATATACTTTGTCGTCAGTCGGTTTATAAATGATGTACATATGTTGTAACATCTGCCTGTTGTTGGAATTATAGGGACTTTAATGTTTGGGCTATTTTTTGTTGCAGCTACCATCTTGAATGTAGGAATGTAGGAATGACCTAATTTACACAAACTTTGAAGGGCTTGAACTATGCTTGAATACAAAAAGTCACATTTGTTTTTGAGAAGTATGATCCAAAATCTTTTTTGTTTAATACTATAATATAAAGCTTCAGATTACACGTAACAAAGTTTAGACATACCTTCATGTCTAATTAATTGAATTACTCTCCACAGCTGCCCAGCCCCAAATGTCTCTTCATTCAGTCCTATAAAAACAATCATTGAATGTTTCTTACATCTAAATTAACTATTTTCCAATCTTTAACTTAAATTTTTAAATTCAGCATTCAGACGAACAATCGTAAGGTAAAATTAATTTTAAAACATAAGTTATTACAATGCATAATCTACTGTAAAATTTGCAAATCAATGGCAAAAGTTCCTGCTATTTTTATATAATTCATTCATTCACAGAAACAGTATCCTTGTTGACCTGATGTTCTCGAGGATAGATGGTATTAACCTTAGTAGATGAATCCTATGTTAGCACTAGCAGTAGCCAAAATAGACAATGGCTAGGAAATCTTCAGAAATGACCTTAAAACGTAGTATATTTTTGCATTTTGTTGTAATATTTTATTAAATTTGAGTATATTTTGACAATTTTGAAAATTTTGGCTACTACTTTTCATAACCTTAGCGCCAACACAGGAATCAGTTGTTAGCAAAAACAAGAGCTCAAGAGGACCCAAGGTTGTTCTACTGTCTAATAGCAAATAAAGACTGGGACCGACAATGTGCCATATTGTGTATATATATAAACCTCAGCCTTTCAGCCAGCTGAAATGCTACACATATAAATTAGAGACCATGTGTGTGGTCTCTTAATATAGGTCGGGAGGTAATATATGAAACCTTACCTGTGCTCCATAGGCGTTCTGCAGCTCTTCTCACAACACTAAAGGCTTGTATCCCATCTGAGGGGATTAACCTTTCCAAACACGTCGTTCCTGCTACTGAATGGAAAAGCTGCCAGAGAAATCTTAAAAATTCAGCCCCATCTGAAATTTTTATTTGTATAAGTAATTAAGTGCTGCAATTAATGTTTGTGTCCTTTCAAATAATGTTTTTGAAATAATTAGGCAACATTTGTGACAGACAGACGAACGAGACAGTAAGCACAATATGTCTCTTCCACTTAGTGAAAACGGTGTCCACAAGAACAATTAAAGGACGACGAATTGTGACTAAACCGCACAGAATTTGTGTAAACATTTGGGACTAAACCGTACATGACATGGCAATAACTGAACCATCCATGTTTTGAACTGTGTATGGGACTGAACCATACAGTTGCTCATTCTTGGAAGCTGTTTTTTTTAGGTATTTATAAAAATTTCCTAGAAAAATGGTTTTGAGTATCGGAAAGAGCAGGTTCAAATTCCCTAATTAGTGGTCATCAACGGTAAAGTAGCCTTGCAATTATCTGACAGAGGTTCAATTTTGTAAAATTTCATTGACTCAATTTGAAAGTCATGCAAACGTGACACTTTTGTATCAAATTTCATTCTTTAAACCGCAAGACAGAACGTATATATTTATTGCCCCGGGACAGAGCAGATTCTTAATCAGTGTTTGGTTGATATATAGGGATAGGAAAATATTTATTCAATAAACATACACTACATGATAAAGTTCAGCCCCTACCTCGGGGAAATGTTATCGTCTGCCATCTTGAAAGTGACTGAACATTTCCTACCGTACAACTTACACGACAGTGCATAAGATGGGTTAGTTTATTTTAAACATATAACCGTTTTTTCTTTACAACACTACTGCATATTTTTCTTTATTCATAATGTAGTTACAATAGTGTTGTGTTGCATCCTCACTTTGTTAAACAGTCATGCTGAAAATACAAAGTATTTTCTATTATATTAAATACATTACCTGTCCCCACCAGGATCCTTTCAATATGGACCTCACCCAGGACACGCCTCACAAATGGGCAGTACGGGAAATGACAAGCATGCTCTTCTAATGGAACATCATTCGAAATAAAGTTTATAAGAGATCCATCACATTCTCTACAAATGACATGATCTGCATTCCCTGAAAAATATAGCTGTTTAAAGAGTTCATGTTCATCATTTCATTTTTTGTTTATACTCTACAGGAAAGAATATAATTAATGCTGATACATCTAATAATACAATTAATTTGTATACAACTGAGATTCGGAAGTGAATTGGGAAGATGAAAAACAATTTCTTTAAGGACCAAAAGTGCATGAAACATGCAACATAATAGACCGTTATGCCTTGAAGTTTCAGAAAAGAAGATTTTTTTAAAGAATTTCCTATATATATAACCGTGTAAAACTGTGACCCCAGATCGAGGCTGCAACCCCAGGGTCAAACCTATTATCAGACAGTTGACATAGAACATGCCAACTGTCTGGTATGTGTTTCAGTGTAGAGCTTTTATGGTAGGGTGTATTATTTTCAAGATTGATGACAATGTTTACCTTGGAAGATAGATGCCAACTTATTTCATCTGGATTTTTCATATCCATCATTTATATTAGATATCAGGGAATGTCTAATGTTTTTAATTATTCCTGTCAATCTCACAGATCTCTGGTTTTAAAACCACAATCAGCTCTAAAACCACAATCAGCTCTAACAACCAGAGGTTTCCAGTTTTGGCTGATTTTGGAAACAAGAGGCCCAAGATGGCCTGTATCGCTCTACTGGCTATATGGAATCTTTGATGGGGAACACAACAACAATATGCACAACTAGGCTTGGTATTGATCATACCTGCCAAGTTTCACTGAAATCCAGCCAGGGGTAAAACAGTACAGATAAAGTTTGTGTATAAGGGACCGTAACTCCTTAGGGGCCAAAAATCATTCAACTGGAACACAGCGATGATATGAGCAACTAGGCTTCGTACTGATCATCCCAGCCAAATTTCGTTGAAATCTGGCAAGGGGTTCAGGAGAAGTAGCCTGTACAAAGTTAGTGTATTAAATTCTTTAAATGCCATAACTCCACAAAACAAGAGGTCAATGACCTTGAAGCTCTACTGATAGGTTTTTGATAGCTGGATCATCATTCCTGTGAAGTTTCATGAAAGTAGTCGCTACAAACTTGTATTTTAAAAATCTATTTTTAGCCATGGCGGCCATCTTGATTTCCGGCCGACCTGAAATTTTGCTAGGATCAACTGGTCATCAAGAGCAACATTCCTGTGAAGTTTAATGAAAATCCGTCAAGTAGTTTCAGAGGAATAGTCGCTACAAGTTTTCATTATATAACTCTATGTAAACAAAGATGGCCGCTGCCAGCCATGTTTAACTTGTTTTTTGAAAATTTACTTTTAGCCGTGGCGGCCATCTTGAATTTCCGGCTGACCTGAAATTTTTCTAGGATCAATTAGACATCAAGAGCAACATTCCTATGAAGTTCCATGAAAATCCGTCAAGTAGTTTCAGAGGAGTAGTCGCTACAAGTTTTCATTGTAAACAAAGATGGCCACTGGCGGCCATGTTTAACATCGCATCAAAATAATTTTCGACAAGGATCAACATTATTCCATACTGATCATTTTAGAAAAAGTCCCATATCAATATCACTTATAGTTTTCAAAAAGTACTCCCTACAAACTTGTTTGTTGAAAATCTATTTTTAGCTGTGGCGGCCATCTTGAATTTCCGACCAACCTGAAATTTTGCTAGGATCATTTAGACATCAAGAGCAACATTTCTGTGAAGTTTCATGGAAATTCTTCAAGTAGTTTTAGAGGAGTAGTTGCTAAAAGTTTTTACTAAATAACTCTATGTAAACAAAGATGGCCACTGGCAGCCATGTTTAAAGTCGAATCAAAACGATTTTTGACAAAGACCAACATTATGTCATGCTCTTTTTAAATATGTGTGTTATTGTATAATTGTGTAAATTGAAAAATAAAATATTTTCAAAACAAAAAAAATCATTATGTCATGCTGATCATTTTAGAAAAAGTCCCATATCAATATCACTTAAGAGTTTTCAAGAAGTAGTCGCTACAAACTTGTTTTTTAAAAATCTATTTTTAGATTTGGTGGCCATCTTGGATTTCACATCAACATGAATGTTTGCTAGGATCAACTAGACTTCATGGGCAACATTTCTGTAAAGTTTCATGAAAATCCATTCAGTAGTTTCAGAGGAGTAGTTGCTACATAAAAAAAATTAAGGACGGACAGACAGAGAGACGGACAGACGGACGACGGACACCGCACCACGGCATAAGCCCTGCTGATCTCTGATCAGTAGAACTAAAAACATTCAACTGGAACATGACATCCCTGCCAAGTTTTGTTGAAATCCAGCCAGGCGTTTATGAGAACTAGCCTGTACAGTGTATTAAAACCTTTAAAGGGCCATAACTCTGCCAAAAATTATTTAACCGGAACACGGAGATGACATGCGCAACTAGGCTTGGTACATATCATCACCGCCAAAATTCGTTGAAATTCGGCCAGGTGTTCAGAAGAGATTAGTCTGGATAAGTTTGTGTATCAAAACCTTTAAAGGGCTATAACTCTGCAAAAATCATTCAATTGGAATATGGTGATGATATGAACAATAGGTCTGGTACTGATCATCCCTGCAAAGTTTCACTGAAATCTGGCTAGGTTCAGAGGAACTAGTCCGGACAAAATGTGTGTATTAAAACCTTTAAAGGGCAATAACTCCGCCAAATCTATCAACCGAAATACTACGATGACATGCATAATCAGGCTTGGTACTGATCATCGCTGCAAAGTTTCGTTGAAATCAGGCCAGGGATTCAGGAGAACTAGACCAGATAAAGTTTATCTAGTTTAATACAAAATGAGTTCCTATAAGTATATAATTTGTGGGACAACTTTAGTAAGTTTGAATCAAAGCAAACTTCTTTTTCATAAACTAAATATTGAATTCAGAGTTTGCACAAACGTTTGATACAAAGTGTTTGATGCTAACTGAGCAAATGTAACTTGTACATGAGAGTGATCAGAAAAATGTACCAACAAGATTTCTTTACCACACATTTACTCGATTTTTTTTTGAGGAATTGAAAGGGCTATAACTCAGCCAAAAATCATTCAACTGGAACACATGATGATATGCAGCACTAGGCCTAGTACTGATCATCCATGTCAAGTTTCGATGAAATCCGGCCAAGGGTTCAGGAAAAATAGTCCAGACAAAGTTTGTGTATATAAACCTTTAAAAGGCCATAACACTGCCAAAAATCATTCAACCGGAACACAGTGATGAATTGCATAACTCGATTTGGTACTGATCATCCTTGCAAAGTTCATTAAAATCCGGTCAAATAAAGACCCTATCATCTTAATGAGGCAAAATACAGCATTCCAAACTAAATCAAGGGCCATAACTCCATTGTTACTAGTCCGATATGGCTTGTTTTCGAATTTGTCCAAGCTTTCATTGATATTAACAATCTGATAAAGTTTGGTAAAGATCGGATGAAAAATTAATTCCCCTATCTTAACAAGGCAAAATACAGCATTTGTATCTAAATCAAGGACCACAACTGGTCCGATGTGGCTGGTTTTTGAACTTGTTCGAGCTTTCATTGATATTAACATTCTGATAAAGTTTGGTAAAGATCCGTTAAAAAATGAACGCCCTATCATCTTAAAGAGGCAAAATATATCATTTTTAACTAAATCAAGGGCCATAACTCCACTGTTACTGACCAAATCTGGCTGTTTTTAAAATTCTCCAAGCTTTCATTGATATTATAACAATCTGGTAAAGTTTGGTAAAATGAAGGCCCTATCGTCTTAACGAGGCAAAATTCAGCATTTTTATGTGAATCAGGTGAATTTCAAGTTTTCACTCTATAAGTCTATATTTAAGATGCAAAATCTCTACATACAAACTTTGAACCTCTGGCCATTTTTTTTTCCTGGGAACTTATTTTAAACAAAGCTGATAATTTAAGGGTCTGAGATCAGTAATAAAGACAAGATGGCCTTTATCGCTCTACTGGCTTTATGTAGTCTGTGGTTGGGAGTGGGGGGTAAATTAGTTGTTGTGGCACTTATGACAAAACCCTTGGCCCTGCACTGAGCAAAATGGAAGTCGAACATATAACTAAATATTGCAAATTCCCCAAGTTGTACCCATGTAGAGAGGCCCCTTTGAACAGGAGGACAAATCCCATTTTACATATGTTGTGCCTCGAGTCCCTAAATAACCATAGCAAATTAGAATTAAATGCATTCACATTTGGACAAGATATGTATTTTTTTCTGATTTTTTACCTAATTACTCCCAAGGGGGCCCCAGTGGGCAGAGTTAAAATGCAAGATCTTGCTGCACCCCCTTGGGTCATAAACTAAAAAATAATAATAAATTAAAAAAAAGTTAGCCCCCAGTGGGATTTGAACCCATGACTGAAGGTTCTCAATATAGCATATGGCATATTTAAGAAAATCAAGGGCCATACGTCTGGTGTTACTGGTCCGATCCAGCTGGTATTCAAACTTGTCCTCCAAGCTTTTATTGATATTAACAATCAGGCAAGGTGCTCACAAGGCAGAAAATGGCATTTTTGAGAAAAAACAAGGGCCACAACTCTGGTGTTACTGATCCGAACTGGCTGGTTTTCGAACTTGTCTGAGCTTTTATTGATATTAACAACCTGTGAAGTTTGGTAAAGTTCAAATAATAAATGAGGGTGTTAGAGTGTTAACAAGGCAGAAAATGACATTTTTTAGCAAAAGAAGAGCCATAACTCTGGTGTTACTGATCCAAACTGGCTGGTTTTCAAACTTGTCTGAGCTTTTATTGATATTAACAACCTGTGAAGTTTGGTAATTATCAAATAATAAATGAGGGTGCTAGAGTGTTAACAAGGCAGAAAATGGCATTTTTTAGCAAAACAAGAGCCATAACTCCGGTGTTACTGATCCGATCTGGCTTGTTTTCTGAATTGTCCGAGCTTTCATTGATACTAAAAACCTGTACAAGTTTGGTAAAGATCAAGTAATAAATGAAGGTGCTAGAGTGTTCAAAAGGCAAAATGTGGCATTTTACAGCAAATCAAGGGCCATAACTCCGGTGGAACTAATCCGATCTGGCTGGTTTTCGAACTTGTCCAAGCTTTCATTGATATAAAGACTGGCACAGTTTGGTAAAGATCTGATTCATAATGAAGGTGCTATAGTGTTCACAAGGCAAAAGTTAACAGACGGACTGATGATGCACAGACAGACGACGGACTACTCGTCATCCCACAAGCGCTGCTGGCCTTCAGCCAGTAGAGCTAAAAATCAACAACTTACCAGCATAGAAAAACCCGGCCTCTGCCATCTGTCTCCCGGTCTGATCAAGATCACTAGTCCAGCCTTGAAAAGATTCTATCCTCATGTCAAGCTCTGCGTATTCTGGTGGGGACTGTACCACAACTATGGCTGGTTCGTTAAGACCAGGGCTTGTGGTACCCCCTGTGCACTGGTTTGGTGATGGGCCAGATATGGCTGCTGTTAAAATTTGTGAAGCTGTTGTAGTATACAGTTATCACATGTGTGTTTGGGGAACAGTCAAAACTGTTTTCCCGAGGTGGAGGGGATGGCAGTGAGAACACTGACATCCCCCGACACCAAGGGAAAACAGTTTTGACTGTTCCCCAAACACACGTGATAACTGTTTTATTACCTGATTAATGTTACTGTACGAAACAGTGACAATGAAAATTTGTTTTATAATGGGAACCTATGGTGAAAAAAGCAACATGACGTCACGCAAACGAAATTCCAGCACGTGAGGGAAACAGTCGAAACTAAAGCCCGGTAACAGTTCGTTTTCACCGGGAACAGTCTTTTCCTTAGTGAATTAGCAAGAAATGACGATATAGCATTTATATAGGAGATCAGGTAATAATAGTACTTGTTGTTACTGAAATGAAAAGAAAAAGAAATTACATCAATTTATTATAACAAATATTTATTGAACTTGAAATGCAATTCCATGAAAATCAGGTTTTCCGTAAGCTTTCTACAGTTTCATTCCAATATTTCTTTTCATATAAACTATTATTGAGCAGAAACTATTTTCTGTTTTCAGTAACATCAACCTTGACCTTGACCCAAGAGACCTCAAATGCCATCCCAAGCTTCCATTCCATAATAAACAAGAACAGTCGCCAGAGTCAATCAAATACCCCCAGCTGGCAACTTGTTGGGGTGGGTGGGTAAACATACAAGACTTTGTTCTTATAAGATATATAGCCATATATCATAGAGAAAAAGCTCAAACAATAATTTTCTATTTGACTAGCAAGTATGAATTGCATTAAAATACAAAGGGCCATAACTCAGTGGAAAAACGGAATGTCAGGACAATATGAGCATCTCCACTTGATATGGATGCTTTGTAGCAAGTTTCACGAAATTATAACATGGGTTTTAGAGAAATAGCCCGAACAAGAATTTTCTATTTGACTACCAAGTATGAAATGCATTAACAAGAGCGCAAAGATGGCCCTAAATCGATCACCTGAGTACTGGCACATTATCAAACTTCTTTGAAATCTTATGGTCATATACAATCTGTGCAAGTTTGGTTAAGATTGTTCAAGAAATGTGGGCTCTGTTGTGTATAACAACATTGATATAAAGACACTGACAAAGTTTGGTAAATATCAAATACAAAATGAAGGTGCTAGAGTGTAACACCTTGGGCAGGGCCAAATGTGACCCCAGGGCTACATGTAATATATGAGAGCTTTGTGGTTTCAAAGAAGAATTTTTTTTAAGTTTTTCCCTATACAAGTCTATGTAAAACATGACCCCTGGGGCGGGGCCAAATGTGACCCCACATTTGAACAAACTTGGTAAAGCTCTTGTAGTTCCAGAGAAGAAGACTTTAATGTGTTTCCGATATATGTAAAACATGTGACCCTTGGGGCGGTGTCAAATTTGACCCCAGGGTCACCATTTGAATAAACTTGGTAGAGGACCATAACCTTATACTAAATGCAAAATATTAAACCTCTGGCTCTTGAAGTTTCAGATAAGATTTTTTTCAGTTTTTCCCTATACAAGCCTATGTATAACTGTGACCCCCGGGGCGGGGCCAAATATTTTTTTTCCTATATATATAAGTCAATGTTAAACTGTGACCCCGCGGTGTGGCCAAATTTGACACCAGGGTCACCATTTGAACAAACTTGGTAGAGGACCATAAGCTTATAGCAAATGCAAAATATTAAACCTCTGGCTCTTGCAGTTCCAGAGAAGAAGATTTTTTTACTTTTTCCCTGTACAAGCCTATGTAAAACTGTGACCCCGAGGCGGGGACAAATGTGATCCCAGGGTCACCATTTGAAAAAAACTGGTAGAGGACCATAAGCTTATAGCAAATGCAAATAGGTAAACCTCTGGCTCTTGCAGTTTCAGAGAAGATTTTTTTTTAATTTTTTCCCTATACATGTCTATGTAAAACATGTGACCCTTGGGTCGGGGTCACCATTTAAACAAACTTGGTAAAGGACCATAAGCTGATAGTAAATGCAAAATATTAAACCTCTGACTCTTGTAGTTTCAGAGAAGAAGATTTTTGATTTTTTCCTATGTAAGTCTGTGTGAACTTGTGACCCCAGGGGCGGGGACAAATTTGACCCCAGGGTCACCATTTGAACAAACTTAGTAGAGTACCATAAGCTGATGCTACATTTAATACATGAGAGCTCTGTGCTTTGTTGTTTCAGAGAAGAAGACTTTTTGAAGTTTTTTCCTATATGGGGCACGGCCATTTTTGACCCCGGGGACTTCATTTGAACAAACTTGATAGTCTAGGTGTTGGCGATCATTTTAAAAGAAAAACTGTTGAAATCGCTTCTGGAGAAGAAGATTTTTTAAGGTTTCGACCATATATGACCTAATTTTAACAAATCTAAAAAGCATTTAACTAAGGATCATCCATGTGAAGTTTGGTCAAAATTAGCTAAGCGGTTTCTGAGGAGAAAGTTGTTTGAAGAAAAGTAAACGTTGACGCAGACGACGGACGAAGAGTGATCCCAATAGATCACCTTGAGCCTCTGGCTTAGGCGATCTAAAAATACAAAGGGCCATAACTCAGTGAAAAATTATTGAACCAGAATGTCATGACAGTATGTACATCTCCACTTGATATTGATTCTTCCTAACAAGTTTCAATAAATTCTAACAAGGAGTTTTAGAGAAATAGCCCAGACAAGAATTTTGTATTATATATATATACATGTATTAGAAATACAAAGGGCCATAACTCAGTGGAAAATTATCAAACCAGAACGTCAGGACCTTATGCGCATATTCGCTTGATATTGATGCTTCGTAGCAAGCTTCACAAAATTATAACATGGGGTTTTAGAGAAATAGTGCGGACAATAATTTTCTATTTGACTACCAAGTATGAAATGCATTAAAATACAAAGGACCATAACTCTTTACATAAGTGGAAAATTATTGAACCGGAAAGTCATGATAGTATGCGCATATTCACTTGATATTGATGCTTCGTAGCAAGTTCCATGAAATTATAACATGAGGTTTTAGAGAAAAAGCGCGGACAAGAATTTTCTATTTCACTACCAAGTATGAAATGCATTAAAAATACAAATGGTCAGAACTCAGTGGAAAATTATTGAACCAGAACGTCATCACAGTATGCACATCTCAACTTGATATCGATACTTCCTAGCAACTTTCGCTAAATTCTACAAGGAGTTTTAGAGAAATAGCCCAGACAAGGATTTTGTATTATATATATATTAAAAATACAAAGGGCCATAACTCAGTGGAAAATTATCGAACTGGAACTTCATGATAGTATGCGCCTGTCCACTCGATATTGATACTTCCTAGCAAGTTTCATGAAATTCTAAGAAGGAGTTATTGAGAAATAGCCCAGACAAGAATTTTGTATTATATATATATATATTAGAAATACAAAGGGCCATAACTCAGTGTAAAATTATCGAACCAGAACGTCATGACAGTATGCACATGTTCACTCAATATTGATACTTCCTAGCAAGTTTTGCGAAATTCTAAGGAGGAGTTATTGCATCTACGGACAGACGGACATCATTGTTCTCCCTGTTGTCTAAGTAGCCACATAAACCCAAAAACAGCCACATAAACCTACGAAATGAATAGAATTTACAGTTACTATTGTTCTTATAGCCCCATAACCCCAATCTGTTAGCTCGGACGGACAGACGGACGGACAAGGTGATTCCAGTATATCCCCCACCCCCCACACCCAACCTCCCCACCACTTCGCAGTGGGTATAACTACCTACACAGCAAGTTTCGTTGCAATATCTCATTCCTAACAAAAGTTACTAAGTGGAAACCTTTTTTCTAATTTTAGTAACAGCGACCTTAACCTTGATCCCACTGAACTGAAATGTAATCTCAATCTGTAACCAGAACGATATTTGATTAAACATCTCAGTACATAGTTTATGTTATATGTACTGTTTATTTTGCCGATTGCCAATGGTAGAACTATCTCTTGGAATTATAATAAAGAAATAATAGTTAGCAGTGATTCATGAACTACCTTAAGTTACCTTGGATTGTTCTACCTGGACATTTGAGAACTACTTCCGGGAAAGTCCATTTCCCCCCGCTCTTTTGTTAACTGACCAAGTGTAATTTGGTCAATTCTTGGTCAGTCTCAATTAACATGTTGCCAGTTGTCAATCATTTATCCATTTCAACCAATCAAACCAGAACGATACCTCCGACAAAGAACTATGTTATATAAACTATTGTCAATATACTCCGACATCAACAATAGGGCCGAGATATCTAAGTACTGGCGACATGTCAATTGGGCAGTTGTTGAGTGAAGTTGTCCGGCTCTGTGTTTAAAATGCTGAATCAGATGACGAACGGACTTCGTCACAAATTTCTGTAGTTACTGACAGTGAAATTACCCCACCTACCCTGGGTCTGACCTACCCAACTTTCAAGCGTGACGAGTGAATCTATTGTTGAGTGTCCTACTCCTACTAGTTTAACTGAATCATGTGATCATCCTGGGCCATCGTTTCTCAAGTCAAAGGGGTATGAAGAGAATAAGGACCTCACAGAGGCAAACATGGAAGCGCTTGTTGACATGTTTAAAGGACAAAAAAAAAACTGTCTTTTTATATGATTAAATTACAGCAGTAAAAACATGTTCTGAGCAATAAAACTAAATTTTTTTTTATTTTTTATATTGACCATACTGATTACCTGAATTTAGAAATTTTCCCAATTTAGTAAAAATGACGCTAAATTTTTCCAATTGTAAAGGTACCTTTAAAAAAAGGTAAAATCACTGATGATATGCATAACTAGGCTTGTTACTCATTGAAATCCAGCCAGGGGTTCAGGAAAAAGTTTGTGTATCAAAACCCTTTAAAGGGCCAAAACTCCGCCAAAAATCTGTAAGGAACGTGACGATGATATGCAAAACTAGGCTTGGTGCTGATCATCCCTGCAAAGTTTCATTGAAATCCTGCGAGGGGTTCAGGAGAACTAGTCCAGACAAAGTTTGTGTATTAAAACCTTTAAAGGACCATTACTCTGCCAAAAATCATTCAAAACAGTCTATTAAATCATTTTAGAATTATTTTATTATTAGAATTTTGTGTTTCTGGATTTCAAGAACCTCATTACTCAATGTCAAGTAAAACCTTCATGTGTTCTGAGAATGTAATGAGCTTTAAATTAACGGGTTTTATTGGTCAAATTTCTTTCACTGAACCATCAGAATGCTTCATTCATATTTTTCATTTGGTTATTTCCATCATGACATCACTTTCTGATATTATGACATAATACCCTGGAATTATGACATCTGGTCATGCTATAATGACATCACATCATGCTATTATGATGCAACTCAGTGTATTCTCAGAAATGAATGAGCCTGTTAATTGCTGTGAGAAACAGATTAAGATTGTATCACTCAATGAGTTTCTTGAAACGAAGAATCACAAAATTCTAAAAATAAAATAATGCTAAAATGATTTAATAGACTGTTTCAACCGGAATACGGCGATGAAAATTGTACAACTAGACCTGAAAAAGATCATCCCTGCAAAGTTTTGCTAAAATCTGGCCAAATGAAGGCTGTTTCGTCTTACAAAATACACTATTTTTTAACTAAATCAAGGACCATAACTCCAGTGTTACTAATCTGATTTGATTGGTTTTTTAACTTGTCCAACTTTTAATTATAGTAACAATCTGGTAAAGTTTGGTAAAGATCAATGATAAATGAAGGCCCTAATGTCTTTAACGAGGCAAAATACAGCAATTTTAACTAAATCAAGGGCCATATAACTCTGTCTGATCTAGCTGGTTTTCAAAAAGTACGAGCTTTCGTTGACCTCAACAATCTTGTAAAGTTTGTAAAAGATCCAATGAACAAGAGGCCCTAAACGGTCTACTGGCTAAAGATAAAGTTTATGTATAAGGGGCCATAACTCTTTCAAAAATCATTCAAATGGAACATAGCGATGACATATGCAACTACGCTTGGTAATGAGCATCCCCGCAAAATCAAGAGCCATAACACATAATGGTCCAATCTGGCTGGTTTTCGAATTTGTCTGCGATTTCATTGATATTAACAATCTGGTAAAGGTTGTGAAAGAGCTGATGAAAAATGAAAACCCTATCGTCTTAACGAGGCAAAATACAGCATATTTCAGAAAATCAAAGGCCACAACTCCAGTGTAAATGGTGCAATCAGGCTGGCGTTCGATCTTGTCTGAGCTTTCATTGGTATTAATAATCTGGTAAAGTTTAGTAAAGATCGGATGAAAAATGAAGGCCCTATCATCTTAACAAGGAAAAATGTAGCATTTTTAACTAAATCAAGGGCCGTAACTTCATTGTTACTAGTCCAATCTGGCTGGTTTTCATACTTGTCTAAGCTTTCATTGATATTAACAATCTGGTAAAGTATCTTAAAGATCAGATGAACAAGATGTCAATGACCTTGAAGCTCTACTGATTGATTTTGATTTCAGGAAGTAGTCGCTACAGACTTGTTTTTTGAAAATTTATTTTTAAACGTGGCGGCCATCTTGAATTTCCGGCCGACCTGAAATTTTGCTAGGATCAATTAGACATCAAGAGCAACATTCCTGTGAAGTTTCATGAAAATCTGTCAAGTAGTTTCAGAGGAGTAGTCGCTACAAGTTTTCATTATATAACTCTATGTAAACAAAGATGGCCACTGGCAGCCATGTTTAACGTCGAATCAAAATAATGTTTGACTCTGATAACCATCATGTCATGCTGATCATTTTACAAAAAGTCCCATATCAATATCACTTATAGTTTTCAAGATGTAGTCGCTACAAACTTCCTTTTTAAAAATCTATTTTTAGCTGTGGCGGCCATCTTGAATTTCTGGCCGATCTGAAGTTTTGCTTGGATCAATAAGACATTAAGAGCAACATTCCTGTAAAGTGTCATGAAAATCCGCCAAGTAGTTTCAAAGGAGTAGTCGCTACAAGTTTTTACTATATAGCTCTGTGTAAACAAAGATGGCCGCTGGCAGCAATGTTTAACGTTGAATCAAAACAATTTTTGACAAGGACCAACATCATGTCATGCTGATCATTTTAGAAAAAGTCCCATATCAATATCACTTATAGTTTTCAAGAAGAAGTCGCTACAAACTTGTATTTTGAAAATTTATTTTTAGTCATGGCGGCCATCTTGAATTTCCGGCCGACCTAAAATTTTGCTAGGATCAATTAGACATCAAAAGCAACATTCCTGTGAAGTTTCATGAAAATCCGTCAAGATGTTTCAGAGGAGTAGTCGCTACAAGTTTTCATTATAAAATTCTATGTAAACAAAGATGGCCGCTGGCAGCCATGTTTAACGTCGAATCAAAACGATTTTTGACAAGGACCAACATCATGTCATGCTGATCATTTTAGAAAAAGTCCCATATCAATATCACTTATAGTTTTCAAGAAGTAGTCGCTACAAACTTGTTTTTTAAAAACCTATTTTTAGATTTGGTGGCCATCTTGGATTTCACATCAACATGAATTTTTGCTAGGATCAACTAGACTTCATGGGCAACATTTCTGTAAAGTTTCATGAAAACCCATTCAGTAGTTTCAGAGGAGTTGTCGCTACAAAATAAAGTTTACGGACAGACAGACGGACAGACGGACGACGGACGCCGCACCACGGCATAAGCTCTGCTGATCTCTGATCAGTAGAGCTAAAAATGAAGGCCATATCGTCTTAACAAGGCAAAATATAGCATTTTTAACGAAAACAAGGGCCATAACTCCACTGTTACTGGTCCAATCTGGCTTGTTCTTCAAACTTGCCCGAACTTTCATTCATATTAACAATCTGGTAAAGTTTTGTAAAGATTGGATGAAAAATGAAGGCCCTATCATCTTAACGAGTCAAAATTCTGGCTGATTTTTCAAACTTGTCCAAGCTTTCATTGATATTAACAATCTGGTAAAGTCTGGTAAAGATCGGATGAAAAATGAAGACTCTATCATCTTAACGAGGCAAAATGTACCATTAATGTATGATTTTTAACTAAATCAAGGGCCATAACTCCACTGTTATTAGTCCGATCTGGCTGGTTTTCTAACTTGTCCGAGCTTTCATTGATATTAACAATCTGGTAAAGTTTGGTAAAGATCTGATAAAAAAATGAAAACCCTATTGTCTTAACGAGGCAAAATATAGCATTTTTAACTATATCAAAGTTTTTTCTTATTTACAAAACTTCAAGCATTTATAAAAACCTTTCTTCAATGTTTCCTAAGGGGATTATTTGGGGGAGGGATCTCTGTCTGGGTGGTGTGGGGAGAGGGATCTTGTTTTAGGTAAGGGGTAGATCTACTCTACAAGAGTGCTTTGTTTGTATATATAATCAAATACAGAAAAGCATTCTTACCATTCACACTGGTTCTAGCAAGATTGTTGCTGGATGAAGAGAATTTGGGCAATTCCCTTTCTCTGGTTGGGTAACTGTCACCAGTCTGTCCTTCTGCGCCCGCATACTTGCTTTGATGTGACACGACAAGATTTGGTCTGTTTTCTGCATCCTCAGTCAGCTAGTATGGAAAATGGAAAAAAGTGGATACTTTTGTTTGCTAAGAATGAAAAATGGAAAAAAGTGGATACTTTTGTTTGCTAAGAATATAAGTTTATTAATTCACAACATGCAGAAACAACATATGAAAACAAGAGCGCATGTAATACCATCTAAAATATTTATTTAAATAGCAAACCAGTGTTTGATCAAAGTGGATTGCAGGAGCTACCGTACCCACGTTTATTATCAATATATCTGTTGCAGTAAGTGTTTCCAGAATCATAAATTAAAATATACATATAATAGTCTTGATTAATTTATGCAGATGCGTGAATCCATTTCATTGTTATTTAATAGAAGAATTCTTTTTTTATTGATTTTTTGTTGTTGTTTTCATGTATTGATATTGAAATGAAAATGAGGATAGAGATTCCACGGATTGGTTTATTGTATGGTTTACTGGTTCAGTGGTTGTCGTATTCAATATATATATGATAAAGTTTACTGAGTATAACACAAATAGCTTATCACATTTAAACTAAGGAATGGAACGGCGATTCCAAATGCACTTTTTTTGCCCTCCCATGAAGTTTTTTCATACCGTCATGTTTTAATGACCTACTGCCCCTCAATGCCCTTTTTAAAACTGATCAGGTGCTCCATTTGAACAAACTTGGTAAAGGACCATAAGCTAATGGTAAATGCACAATATTAAACCTCTAGCTCTTGTAGTTTCAGATGAGAAGATTTTATAAATTGTTCTCTATACAACTATATGTAAATACTGCGACTCCTGGGACGGGGCCAGATTTGACCCCAGGGTCACCATTATTTTTAACAAACTTGGTAGAGGACGTTACCTGATGCTACATGTAATATATGGGAGCTCTGTACCTTGTGGTTTTTAGAAAAGAAGATTTTTCAAGTTTTCCGTATATTAAGTATATATGTAAACTGTGACCCACGGGGCGGGAACAGATTTGACACCAGGGTCTCTTTTTTAACAAACTTGGTAGAGGATCATAAGCTGGTGCTAAATGTAACATATGGGAGCTCTGTGCCTTGTGGTTTAAGAAGATTTTTTAAAAAGTTTTTCCCTATTTAAGTCTTTGTAAAACATGTGACCCTTGGGGTGGGGACAAATTTCACCCCAGGATCACCATTTAAACAAACATGGTAGAGGACCATAAGCTTATAGCAAATGTAAACTAAAACTATCACTGAAGGTGATAAATAGTAAGATCAAGGGCAATAACTCTGCATGGCACTGACTGAGCCACACCAACATTGAGTCATGTACATTTCAAGTTTATCATGTACACAAAGTTTTAGTTCAATATCTTCCAAATTGTAAAAGTAGTTCACTCCACAAGATTGCATATGCTGAATAAAGCAATGTTTACCACGTGCAAGGGCAATAACTCTGGATGGAATTGACTGAACTGCACCAAAATTGTGTAATGCACATCTGCACTTCATGATGATCACATACACAAAGTTCCATCCACAGTATTGCATAATAGCAATTTTGCTGAATAGCAATTTTTACTAAGTTCAAGAGCAATAACTCTGCATGGCATTAAATGCGCCAAAAAAAAGATTGTGTCACGCATATATACACTTCATTTTGATCAGGTATATAAAGTTTCAATTTAATATCTTGAAAACTGTAGAAGTTGTTTGCTCCACAAGATTTCATATGATGAATATAGCAACTGAATTTTAACTAAGTTCAAGAGCAATAACTCTGCATGGAATTGGGCGAGCCAAACCAAAATTATGTCATGCATATCTTCACTTCATTGTAATCATGTATACAAAGTTTCAATTCAATATCTTGAAAACTGTATAAGAAGTTCACTCCACAATATTGCATATGCTGAATATAGCAATTTTGACTAAGTGCAGGGCAATAACTCTGCTTGGAATTGAGCGAGCCACACTAAAATTATGTCAAGCTCATTTACACTTCATTTTGATCATGTATACAAAGTTTTAATTAAATATCTTGAAAACTGTAGAAGAAGTTTGCTCCACAAGATTGCATATGCTGAATTTAGCAATTTTGAATAAGTGCAAGGGCAAAAAACTCTTCATGGAATTGAGCAAGCCACACCAAATTTGTGTCACACACATCTACACTTTATGTTGAACTTGTATACAAAGTTTCAATTCCATATCTTGAAAGCGGTAGGGGTAGTTCGCTCCACATGGTTCAACAGACCGACCAACCGACAGACTAAATACAAGGGCAATAACTCTGCTTGAAATTGAGCGAGCCATACCAAAATTATGTCAAGCATATCTACACTTCATTTTGATTACGTATACAAAGTTTGAATTCAATATCTTGAAAACTGTATAAGAAATTCGCTTCACAAAATTGCATATGCTGAATGTAGCAATTTTGACTAAGTGCAAGGGCATTAACTCTGCTTGGAATTGAGCGAGCCACACCTAAATTGTGTCACACACATCTACACTTTATGTTGATCATGTATAAGTTTCAATTCCATATCTTGAAAACGGTAGAAGTAGTCGCTCCACAAGATTCAACCGACCAACCGACCGACTGACCAACCGACCGACCACTGCAGTGACTCCTATATACCCTCTCTCAATCTTCATTTGCGGGGGTATAAATATTAAACCTCTGGCTTTCGTAGTCTCAGAGAAGTAGATTTTTTAACTTTTGCCCTATATAAGTCTATCTCAAACATAAATAAATTGTAACTCCTGGGAGAGGGCCAAATTTGACCACAGGGTCACCATTTGAACAAACTTGGAAGAAGGTCCATAAGCTAATGGTAATTGCAAAATATTAAACCTCTGGCTCTTGTAGTTTCAGAGTAGAACATTTTTTAAGTTTTGACCAATATAAGTCCAGGTAAAACATGTGACCCCCTGGGGCAGGGCCAAACTTTACCCCAGGGTCACCATTTGAACAAACTTGGTCGAGGACCATAAGCTTATAGCAATTTCAAAATATTAAACCTCTTGCTCTTGTAGTTAAGAAGATTTTTAAATGTTTGACCTATATATAAGCCTAGGTGAAACATGTGACCCCTGGGTCGACCCCAAATTTGACCCCAATGTCACCATTTCAACAATCGTGGTAGAGGACCATAGCCTTAAGGTAAATGCAAAGTATAAAACCTTTGGCTCTCATTTCAGTTTAAGATAAGATTACAATGAAACTGTTGACATATGGACGACTGACAAAAAGTGATCACAATAGCTCACACGAGGCGAGCCATTGGCTCAGGTAGCTAAAAATGATATAGCCTGAAATTTAATTACATTAATGTTATAATACTAATTCTCCTGTCTTCAAAGTAATATTCCTTCATTTTTAAAAACATTTTTGCACACAAATTTATGAAGCAATACTTTAAGTTTGACATAAATCTCATAAACCTTTTTTCATCTAAATACTATCGATCACATTATTTCCGTGTAACCTTAAGTTCGCAAATCACTGGGTCTCTGATTCATTTGTGTGTTCATAAATTCACGACCAAGCAAAAGTTAAAGAATCATATTTTCGTACAAATAATATATTTCTTTGTGGATTTTTTTTATGTCAATCGGTTTTCCCTAATATTTGGATTTCGCTCTTAATCCGTTAATTCGGACTACTTGCGCTAGCGGAGTCTTGTTTATCGCACAGAAGCCCATCAATTACCCTATCAATTACACTAAGTGATACAATGTGTCAAAATAATTGTAAAGGTGTTATTGATTGTACTGAACATAATAATTTAAAAACAAGAGGTCAATGACCTTGAAGCTCTACTGATTGATTTTGATTTCAGGAAGTAGACGCTACAAACTTGTTTTTGAAACAAGGCCGAACTGAAATTTTGCTAGGATCAATTAGACATCAAGAGCAACATTCCTGTGAAGTTTCATGAAAATCCGTCAAGTAGTTTCAGAGGAGTAGTCGCTACAAGTTTTCATTATTTATCTCTATGTAAACAAAGATGGCCACTGGCAGTCATGTGTAACGTCGAATCAAAATAATGTTCGACTCGGACAACCATCATGTCATGCTGATCATTTTAGAAAAAGTCCCATATCAATATCACTTATAGTTTTCAAAAAGTAGTCGCTACAAACTTATTTTTTAAAAATCTATTTTTAGCTGTTGCGGCCATCTTGAATTTCTGGCCGATCTGAAATTTTGCTAGGATCAATTAGACATTAAGAGCAACATTCCTGTAAAGTTTCATGAAAATCCGCCAAGTAGTTTCAGAGGAGTAGTCGCTACAAGTTTTTACTATATAACTCTATGTAAACAAAGATGGCCGCTGGCAGCCATGTTTAATGTAGAATCAAAACGATTTTTGACAAGGACCAACATCATGTCATGCTGATCATTTTAGAAAAAGTCCCATATCAATATCACTTAGAGTTTTCAAGAAGTAGTCGCTACAATCTTGTATTTTGAAAACCTATTTTTAGATTTGGCGGCCATCTTGGATTTCACATCAACATGAATTTTTGCTAGGATCAACTAGACTTCATGGGCAACATTTCTGTAAAGTTTCATGAAAATCCATGAAGTAGTTTCAGAGAAGTAGTCGCTACAAAAAAAAGTTTACGGATGGACAGACAGACAGATGGACGACGGACACCGCACCACGGCATAAGCTCTGCTGATCTCTGATCAGTAGAGCTAAAAAACAAGAGGCCCAAGTGGGCCTGTAGATGCTCTACTAGTATGATGTGATTCATAAACATGATAGAGGCCAACCCAAGAAACATGTTTCCTATATATAACTCTATGTAAACTTTGGGTTATCGTGGCGGTCATTTTGAATATTTGACGACAACGAAAAACACACACTTGATAGAGGCCAACAACAGGAACATGTATATGATATTTAACTAGAATGTAATAAGTGGTAATATGTCGTTTGATAAACGTCCTTAAATTTTACCTAAGTTTAGCCATGGTGGTCATCATGGATGACTGGAGGCCCCAAAAACACAAATCTGAGGGGGACTAACCCAAAGATCATTGTTATTAAGTTTCATCAAAACCATTCAAGCGGTTTCAGAGAAGATGTCATTTTTAACCTTTTCCTATATAACTTTATGTAAACTTTGGGTTGCTGTGGCGGCCATTTTGATTATTCGACGATAACGAAAAAACACAAACTTGATAGAGGCTATTCCAAGGAACATGTTTATGATATTTCACAAGAATGGAATATGTGATTTTGGAGATGTCGTTTGAAATTTCCTTAAATTTGACCTAGTTTTAGACATGGCGGCCATCTTGGATGACTGGTGGCCGCAAAATAAAAAATAATCTGGGAGGGACTACCGGTATCCCAAATATCATGGTGATTAAGTTTCATCAAAATCCGTCAAGAGGTTTCAGAGAAGATGTCATTTTTAACCTTTTCCTATATATCTCTATGTAAACTTTGGGTCGCCGTGGTGGCCATTTTGATTATTCGACGTTAAAAAACCCCCACAAACTTGATATAAACAAATATCTGAGAGAGACTATCCCAAATATCATGATGATTAAGTTTAAGCGGTTTCAGAGAAGATGTCATTTTTAATGTTTTTCTATGTAAACTTTGGGTCGCTGTGGCGGCCATTTTGATTATTTGACGACAACGAAAAACACAAACTTGATAGAGGCCAACCCAAGGGACATGTTTATGATATTTCACAAGAATAGAATAAGTGGTTTCAGAGGTGATGTCGTTTGAAATTCCTTAAATTTGACCTAATTTTAGCCATGGTGGCCATCTTGGATGACTGGTGGCCGTGAAAAACATAAATCTGAGGAGGACTATCCTAAAGATCATTATAATGAAGTTTCATCAAAATCCTTCGAGCGGTATCGAAGAAGATGTCATTTTAGCCTTTTCCTATATAACTATGTAAACTTTCAGTTGCCGTGGCAGCCATTTTGATTATTTGACGATAACAAAAAACAAAAAATTGATAGAGGCCAACCCAAGGAACACATATATGGTATTTCACAATAATGAAATAAGTGGTTTCGGAGGAAATGTCGTTTGATAATTCCTTAAATTTGACCTAGTTTTATCCATGGTGGCCATCTTAGATGACTGGCGGCCATGAAAGACACAAATCTGAGAGGGGCCCTCCCATGTGTCATGAAGTTTCATCAAAATCCTTCAAGCGGTTTCAAGAGATGTCGATTTTATAAAATTGCTAACAGACAGACGGACGACGGATGAAAAGTGATCCCATAAGCTCGCCTGGCCTTTGGCCAGTAGAGCTAAAAAATTGTTTTTAATGCTTTTGTTGACTGACGTTTAACAAATAATTTATCAATATCGTCAACATGTTTAATAAAATAAATAACTCATTTTACAGGTATTAACACAATTTTTACTTTAAATCAATTTAATGTAAACTAATATGTAAGTATTTGTTAAATCACTCATTAGGATAAAAAGTTTCAGGCTTGTACAAATATATATATATTAGAGCTGCGCGGTATTATCGGTTTATCAGTGTATTGTAATACGGACCTCAAAATAATATGTACCATGATATTATTTTTGCATTCCAGTTCATACCGGTTTTCTCTACACATGTGTTTTGATTATGAAATTAAATCGTAATCTGCAACTAAGACGTATTTTTAACTTGGTATGTATGTCCCGTGTTTGTAATACAATCGTAAATAAACATATCGGGAAGTGGGCACCATCATAGTTAAAAATAGACGCACTTCCAATAATATCTGGAGTTCGTTTATTGTATAAATGTGCGCATATGTAGTGCTGGGTACCATGCACTCAGACAAGCATGGCCGATTCAAGTGGGCCGATTCAAGTGATTGAGAAACGTTAAAAACAAAAGAGCAAAATTGTGTGTTTGGGATCACTTTTAGCTTATAAAGGGTGCTACAATAATAGATCTAGGCAATGTGGCATTTTGTTACTGCTTTGGCAGCACAACACATTGGTTACACACTTGCGAAGACATTACTCGACGTGAATACAAATTCAAAACAGAAACTAGACATTGTCAACATCGGAACTGCCATGCGTAATGTTTCTCATTCACAAGCTGCTGAAGCACAACCAACATTGCATCACGTTATGTCATCTGCATCGAAGTACACCAGGAAATCGGAAAAGTCTATTGAAATTATCAACGCAGTTGTACAAGACAATATATTATGATACGTATCGCCATACACTCTCTAGTATTGCAATATATCGACACGTTTTTAGGATGCGATACCCAGCACTAATATATACCCACCTGTCATGTAATGATGTATTTCTACTTAATTTCGGATGATTGAGTTTTCGGATACTCTTTCGAGTTTATTATCCACGAGTCCTTGAATTCACGAGACTGTGGATTTGCGAATATCAGCGAAAAAATACCCCTCGTGAATAATAACAGGTATACAGTAATATAAAATTCAAAATTCTTTTACCGTGTCGAAGGCAAATATTAATCTATACATAGAAATTTTGTATTTGAATAAGATAAAATGGGAAGGTTTAGACCTTTTATGACCACTTACGTTTGAGCCAGTATTCGCAGCCTTCAATGATGATGTCAGATTTTCCAATTGTGATGCTAAAATATAATTTGCCACTCCACCTTCAGCCCTTGCTGTAGAAGTCCCAGCTGTAGGCTCAGTGCTAGATATAGCGGCATTAGCTGCAGTTGCTGACATATATGACGTTCTTTCTGGGGCATCACGGGACGTAATTGACACATTCCCTGAAGTAGCATCATTGTGATTTACATGCGGACAGTCTGGTGATAACCTACGATGTACTGCCTCAACATGATCAAAGTTACTCCATGTTGAATGGCGTATCCCACATGCAAAACATCTTGTTGCTGTAGTACCTCTTGCAGTGTCAAGGTAAAAGCCGTTCCGAGCGAGAACAACAGTACTTCCGTTTCCCGTGTAGGAGTCTCCAAAGGAAGTAAATCTAAACCATTCAGATCTTGCCTGACTGGGAGGTGGTCCAGACTGAAGACTCTGAAAATATGACTCATCTCCAGGAAAAGCAAGAAGTTCAAGACGGCCAGGTCTGAAATGGGACCATCCTCTTGTTATAGCTTTTGAAGCTTCTTTCAGTCTACATTCAACAAAGAAAAGCTCAAATAATATATCAAGCAACATTCGTCTTTCAGTCGAAATATCAATCTCAACTGATTTTTTGTTATTTGGATTCTGATAATCGTTTAATGACTCTATGCTAGTTCTGGCTGATTGATTTAAGGACAAGCTGGAGTTTATTAAAGACTCCAATTCCAGAAAGATTCCAGAGTCCTCAAATGACTGTGGTAACTTGTCCGTTACCTGCTTATTCAGTATGGGCTCAGTGATGAGACTTCTATCTGTGTATGAATGCAAAGGCTTCTCCATTTGTCCATTTCCATGTCGTATGTGACCATTTTTATCGAATTCTTCAAGAGAAAAATCAGCTTTCCATCTCTTCTCAAGAGAAAAAACATCTGATCTATGATGTTCATGGCAGTCTGTAATACGAAAATAATCTTTGCTACAATGTGCAGTTGACAATGGCACATTTTCAATAATCACCATTTTTCCTTCTGCTGCGTTCATGTCAGATGCCTTCGCATCATTGATTTCTGATGACTTAATTTGATACGAGTTTTCGGATTTAAGTGCTCTTGTCCTGATTCGTTTTGTCCTCAATTTTTGCTTCTTCTTTTTAGATCTCTTCTTTTGTGGTAAGTTCGCTTCAACTATTTGATCAGAACAATCCTCTGTCATAGAAGAAAATATTTCCTTTGAACTATGATCTACTACGATGAAACCAGCTTTATCAAGTTTTGTTTCATCATTGTTTTGTTCTTCCTGCAACCAACCGTCTTCATTTACTGCAAGGCCTGAAGCACTGTTTGTCCTCTCTTTTATTCCGCAATAACAAAGTAGTATGTTTAAGCCTTCTACATTCAATTCACCATCTATGTCATTTGGCATATCATTTAACGGTGAAGTTGATGTATCTGTTTTGTTTTCAAGCTCTTGCTTGTTGGTCACAATATATCTTACGCAACCAAAGACTTTATCATTCCCTTCAACATCTGTGTTACAGTTACATATTACAGTTTCATTGGTACATGTAGCTCCATTTTTATTTTTTTTACTGGAGTTTTTTGTGGTGGATACTTCACTTTCTTCCCAAAGCTCATTGACATCTTTATTATTGCCCCATTTTTCTGACTTTATTGTTTCACTGACACATTCACTTGCACCCTCAGCATAACGAGGAAATTCCAGTTTCACAGACTCCCTCTTATAATTACAACAATCCTCAACTTTCTTCACCTTCTCATCTTTAATTCCAATTTCTGTTTCCATTTCAAGTCTCAGTTCTTCATCAGTTTTTATTTTAAGAACCATGTAAAAAAAGCAATATACAACTGATCCAGCCAACAAGAATTGTTTACAGCCTTCCGGATTATATGTTTCTTCCTGGGTTTCAATCTGACAAGAAACATTAGCATAAGTCATACACATACTGCTGCGTTCACCGGTCTCTGTTGATTTTGCTGTCATCGTAACATTCTTATTGGCTGAGTTGGAAATCTGCATGTAAGACACTTTTGCAGTAACACCATCCTGAATTGACAGTTTTCTTTCAGTATGTTCTTCCGCAGCACTTGTATCATCAACAGATGGGTCAAGATTAAAACACTCTGGCAAAGAATTACATTTTAAGATTAAATATTTGTCTGTGCTATTTCCCTTCAACTCTTTGCTGAGACCTCCTTTGTTCATATTAAGTACTTGTCCTAAAGTATCAGCTACATCAAACTCATCACTGCCCTCATTTGAATCTGATTCACCACAATATACTTGCTTGGGTATGGTTTGATAATCAAGATCTGGACGTGATAAACCTACTTCTTTCATTTCATCCATTTGGTTTTCACCAATATGACTTGGTTCTTTCAAGAGACTAACTGAAAGTCCAGTGTCTCGGTCTTCTAATGGGTGAGTGCTATCAGGCCTGCTGTTTTCTTTGAACAATGAACTAAAATGTAAAGGCATGGGAAGATTTTCATATGATAAACTTGACAGAGAGTTGTCAGCTAGCTTATCTACTTCATCCTTAGTTTCACTGTAATCCTTTAAATGATCCAAATGATCCTGTGTAACCTTTCTGCTTTGGTTAGTAGCATATGCAGTGTCCTTTACAGGGTGTGCTAATGGAACTGTTACTTTGGTACCCATTTTCTCCTCTTTCTCTACTTTCTTGTTGTCTTCCTGTTCATCGTTAATAGCATCATCAAATTATTTATATCCTTTTTCTGCAGACTATTCCATTTTCTAACTTGATCATGCATGTATGTAGGCCAATTAATCATGTAAGCTTCACCAGAATTTTGATCCTTGTCCATGTTGTACGGAGAGGATGTAGCAATTTGTTGTTGGTAACTACTCCTTTCACTATTCATATCTGTTTCTTGAGCATGAAAGTTGTTTCCTGTGCTACTAGTATCTGCAGAGTCATTCTGAGAGCTTACATGTATGTCCTCCTGGCTGCTACTTTCTTCGTAAGATTTCTTCCTTTTTGTTTTTTTCCCACAGAACAAATGTTTAATTGTTTTTTTCCTTTTGTTAATTTTTTCACTGTTTTTACTTTCTAAACTTTTGCTATGTTTTGCTTTGCTGTTGTTCCACTTCCCTGGAACAGATTCTCTCAGATCATTGTCACGGATGGATTTGCTACCCGATTTACCCATCCTGTGTATTATTGAAGCACAACCTGAAAGTAAAGAATTAACAAATTATAACTAAAAAATGTAGTTGTCTACGACAGATTATCCAATGTGATATCATTAGCAGTTGAGTAAAAATACTGTATTCATCGGTGTGAATCGTGCACTTTTTCTCTTCCGTGATTTTGGGCTCGAAGCTGGGATATGTGGTAATTAATCTAATTGTTTACTCTTTTTTGAGCATGAAGTCGGAACACAACTTGATTGCGAGCAAGTACAAATTGAACAAAAGTTGGCCTGTTACTAGTTTCAGTAAAAAATATGATGCATTTGATATGGTTACTTTTATTACAAAATAGTTTTGCCGAATCAATATGCACATCTTGACATTATTGGTAAGCATGCCCTAAAGTTTCGAAACAATCAGTTGAAAACTGTGACAGGAGATAGACACACAATCATTTTGGGACGGACACTCGGACAGATATATTATGAAGATATATTTTAATTAAAGGGATGCATGACAATCATGTCGACTGTCATTTTTCTTCACATTTTCACACATAAAAACAAACAAGAGCGCCAAGATGGCCCTGAATCAATCACCTGAGCATCTTTGCAATGATGAAAAAAGCGTCCCCTCGCAAATGCTGATTGAAGATGTTTTTAAGTCTTTCCTTATGTAAGTCTATGTAAAAACATGCAACATCTCTACATACAAACATTGGACCCAGGGGTTGCAGCCATATTTGACCCCTGGGACTTCAAATGAGCAAACTTGATAGACCAGGGGTTAGCGATTATTAACTAGAACTATCACTGAAGGTGCCCCCCGCTTTTTTGCTATAGCCAGCGAGGATGGGCAAAATCAAGAATAATAAATTTGTGGTGGATGGTGGGGGGAGTGGGGGTGGTGAAGGCAACATATATGTGTAAGAAGCTATGTAAGAATTCACCAAAACAACACAAAAGTATGTAAAAAAAGATAATTAAAAATGGAGTTTTGAGTGGGGATGGGGGAGAGGCGAGGGGTGGGGAGGGCAACATATATGTGTAAGAAGCTATGTAAGAATTGACCAAAACAACACAGAAATATGGTAAAAACAAAATAAAAAATAAAAATATTTTGATTGGTGTGGGTGGGGTGCAAGATAGCTATGTGTAAGAATTGACAAAAACAACACAGAAATATGTAAAAAAAAAAAATGAGTTTCGAGGGGTGGGAGGAGGGTGGAGGGGGGCAACATATATGTATAAGAAGCTATGTCTAAGAAATTACCAAAACAACAGAGATATATGTAAACAACTATAAACATTAAATAAAAACATTTCAGTTTCGAGCGTGAAAAAAACAAAAAAAAGGTGTTTCGAGTGTCTGGTGTGTGTGTGTGTGTGTGTGTGTGTGTGTGTTGGGGGGGGGGGGGGGGGGGGGGGGCAGAGAAGCAGGGGGGAAGGAGCAACATATATGTAAGAAGCTATGTGTAAGAATTGACCAAAAAACACCACAGAAATATGTAAAAAAAAATAAAAAAATATATATATATATTCTAGTTTCGAGTGTGGGGGAGGGGAGGCGGGTCGGGGGGAAACACGTTTAAGAATTACATAATTACGTGATTACATAAGCTCTCTTATTCTTCGAATAGTCGAGCTAAAAATGCTAAAACATCATGTCATGCTCATCATTTTAGAAAAAGTCCCATATCAATATCACTTATAGTTTTCAAGAAGTAGTTGCTACAAACTTGTATTTTAAAAATCTATTTTTAGCTTTGGTGGCCATCTTGGATTTCACATCAACATGAATTTTTGCTAGGATCAACTAGACTTCATGGGCAATCTTTCTGTAAAGTTTCATGAATATCCATCCAGTAGTTTCAGAGGAGTAGTCGCTACAAAAAAAAAGTTTACGGACAGACGGACGGACGAACGGACGACACACCATCGCATAAGCTCTGCTGATCTCTGATCAGTCGAGCAAAAAATGCAGAATGGCAGAGACACATGATGTAATCATCATGTGTGAAGTTTATGTTTATAAAGTTTAATATGTCTACAGTAATAACAATCCACGAAAAGTTTTAAAGTGAAAACATGAATTTCATTATAGAGTGAAAATTAGGCAATCAATGATGGGTGATGTAGAGGGACATAAGATAATCAGTCGTTATGTGTATATTAAGTTTGCTATCAATCAATTTGAATATGTTTGAGAAAAAAATGTGTTAACATGTCATGATACAATATTATAGTGGAAAATTCTATGTCAAACAATTAAAGGGCCATAACTATGTAATACCATAATTTCACTTTGTGAAAGCGGGGGTATAATAATAATAAAGAACAAGAGAACAAGAGGGCCTGTGGATGCTCTACAAGCTTAAATGGCTCAATGGCTTTTCATCATTAAATCACTTTCAATTCATAACTTTCACCAGATATCATCAAAACAATTTGACCAATCAGTGATCAATAAAATAAAAGACCTCCATATTCTGGTAGGGGGTAAACTCGATGTTTATTGTTGGTGCTCAACTGACTTTAGCCCTTTATAATATTAGTTTGTAGTGATAATTATATTGAAAGCTTTGTTTTTTTGTGTACATCTATATATCTTCTTGGGGTGTTGTCTGATTTTAAAACACCAATATGGATACATTTAATATAAGTCATGGTCTAATATTTTCATTTTTCATATAGAGACTGAGGATAAAGTCCGAGTAAACCCCCTTTACTTTCACCTTCTGAACGTCTCGACCAACCGGAAGACTCACCGAAGTTTACCGGATGTGAAAGTTATGAATACCGTTTTACAAGTGCAAAGCACAACACCCTCAACCGAAATTTAAACCTACAACTCCATGCTAACAATTTAAAAGAATATTTTTAAAGTTTTCCCTATATAAATAAGTCTATGTAAAACATGCAAAACAAGAAATGTTTGTAAAACATATATGCCCCCCTTGAACTACCATGACACAAACATTACTGCCAAGTTGTGAGTGCCAGCTGTTTTTGAGTTATGGAAGCCAAGCAATTTTTAGCGAGTCTTCACATATAGATGGTGTCAGCATGTGTGTGCGTTTAGTTCTAAGTTTATAGTCCCTCCACCAACAAACTCAATCATAGTGTATCATTGGCAGTTATCCTTATATATATGTAGGTATTTTACATTTAGCTTTCACATGGGTTGCTTAATTTGCATATTCTTTATCAAAATAATGTATCCCATATGTCAAAATTATGCAATAGTTTGAGTTTAACTAAATCAAATGTTTGTTTTTTAATTAGAATCAAATTTAATCATAATATTCATTCAATAAAGGGAGGTAATTTAGAAAATAATTTTAAGTTAATATGGTCTTTAGGTTTAAATAGAAACATCACAACATACTTGTATATTTAAAGCAATAGGCCCAAGAGGGCCTGTATGGTTCTATTGGATACACCGGGGCGGGGCCCAAATTTGACTCCAGATTCACCATTCGAACAAACTTGGTAGAGGATCCAAAAGCTGATATTAAATAAAATTAAACCTTTATCTCTTGTAGTTTCAGAGAAGATTTTTGAATTTCTTCCCTATAACTCTATGTAAAACTGATCCAACAAAGGGGAAAAAAAATCAAAAAAAAATATCAAAAAAAAAAAAAAAATTCAAAAAAAAAATTCAAAAAAAAAATAAATAATAATAATTACAAAATTTCAAAAAAAAACAAACAAGAAAATAAAATCAAAAAGAAATAGTCAAAATTTCAAAAAAAACAACAAAAAAAATAAAATAAAATTTCCAAAAAAAAGATTTAAAAAATTGAACCTATAAGCCAAAATAGTTTAAAAAATAACAATCAATTTTTAGTGATTTTTTTTTTACAAGTTTTGTTACTATGGCAACCACATTTCTTATGTGAATCTACCCAAAAGTGGAGATTTATAACTACACCATGAGACAAACATTCTTGCCAAGTTGGCATTTGTAGTGCCAGCTGTTCTTGAGTATCACGAAGACAAGCAATTTTTAGTGATTTTATACAAGTTTTGTTACCATGCCAACCACATTTCTTATCCGAAACTACTCAAAAGGGGAGGTGCACTAATACACCATGACACAAACATTTCTGCTGAGTTTCGAGTTTGTAGTTCAAGCTGTTTTTGAGTTTGCGCGAAGACAGGCGATTTTTAGTGTTTTTTTACATGTTCTGTTACCATGCCAACCACATTTCTTATGCGAATCTACCCAAAAGGGGAGGTGCACAACTAGACCATGGCATAAACATTCCTGCCAAGTTTCGAGTTTGTAGTGCCAGCCGTTCTTGAGTTATCACAAAGACAAGATGGACCGACCAACCGACATTTTTTTTTATATGTTTTGTTACCCTGGCAACCACATTTCTTATGCGAATCTACCCAAAAGGGGAGGTGCACAACTACACCATGACACAAACATTTCTGCCGAGTTTTGGGTTTGTAGTGCCAGCTGTTCTCGAGTTATCGCGAAGACAAGCGATTTTTAGTGACTTTTTACAACTTTTGTTACCATGCCAACCACATTTCTTATCCGAATCTACCCAAAAGGGGAGGTGCACAACTACACCATGACGCAAACATTTCTGCCGATTTTCGAGTTTGTAGTTCGAGCTGTTTTTGAGTAAGCGCGAAGACAGGCGATTTTTAGTGATTTTTTACATGTTTTGTTACCATGCCAACCACATTTCTTATGCGAATTTACCCAAAAGGGGAGGTGCACAGCTACACCATGACACAAACATTCCTGCCAAGTTTCGAGTTTGTAGTGCCAGCCGTTCTTGAGTTATCACAAAGACAAAGTGGACCGACCGACCCGACTGACCGACCGACCGACCGACCGACCGACATACCGACATTTTTTTTGTATGTTTTGTTACCCTGGCAACCACATTTCTTATGCGAATCTACCCAAAAGGGGAGGTGCACAACTACCCCATGACACAAACATTCCTGGCAAGTTTCGAGCTTGTAGTGCCAGCTGTTCTTGAGTTCTCGCAAAGACAAGAAGATTATAGACCGACCGACGCCTGTGCAAAGCCATATGCCCACCCTTCGGGTAGGGGGGCATAATTATTATACACAAACTTTAAAAAAAATATACAAATGAAAAAATGCATCCAAACAGGAAACAATGATAACAAGAGGGCCAAGACAGCAATAAATCGATCACCCGAAGACCTTTGCAATGATGAAAAAATTGTCCTCTCGCAAATGCTGATTGAAAATGTTTTTAAGTCTTTTCTTATGTAAGTCTGCGTAAAAACATGCAAAATATCTACATACAAACTTTGGACACAGGGGTTGCAGCCATCTTTGACCCCAGGGACTTCAAATGAGCAAACCTGATAGATCAGGAATTAGCGATCATTGATAATAATAACGAACAAGAGAACAAGAGAGCCTGTGGATGCTCTACAAGCTAAAATGGCTCTTATATCAAGGGGTTTCATCATTAAATTACTTTCAATACCTTTTTACAAGTGCAAAACACAACAAAACTTTCAACCGAAATTTAAACCTACAACTCCATGCTAACAATATAAAATAAGATTTTTTAAGTTTTCTCTATATAAGTCTATGTAAAACATGCAAAATCTTTATATACAAACTTTAGAAAAACTAACAAAAGAAAAAACGCATCCAAACAGGAAACAATAATGAAAATGAAGAATTAAACAAGAAATATCACTGAAAGTGATAAATGCCCCCGAAGTGTCCTTTGACCTCTAAATATGACCTTGACCTTGGAGCCATGGATCTGGATTTGTGCAAGACACCTCATTTGGTTGTGGTGAGCACTTGTGCCAAGTTATTTGAAAATCCGTCCAGGCATGCAAAAGTTATTGACCAGACAAGATTTGACCTTTGACCTCTAAATGTGACCTTGACCATGGGGCCACAGACCTGGATTTTGCGCGCGACACATCGTCTTGTTGTGGTGAGCACTAGTGCCAACTTATTTGAAAATACGTCCATGAATGCCAGAGTTATTGACCGGACACAATTTGACTTTTGACCTCCAAGGGTGACCTTGACCTTGAAGACCTGGGTTTTGTGCGCAACACTTCGTCTTGTTATGGTGATCACTTGTGCCAAGTTATTTAAAAATCCCTGAAGGGGTGGTGATGTTACGGTCAGGACACGAAATTGCATACCTGTTTTTCACCTATGAACTGCAAGTGTGACCTTGACCTTTGAGGTACGGATCTAGGTTTTGCGGGGGACACATCGGCTTGTTATGGTGATCACTTGTGCCAAGTTATTTAAAAATCCCTGCAGGGGTTGTAATGTTACGGTCCGGACACGAAATTGCGTACCTGTTTTTCACCTATGAACTGCAAGTGTGACCTTGACCTTTGAGGTACAGATCTGGGTTTTGCGGGGGACACATCGTCTTGTTATGGTGATCACTTGTGCCAAGTTATTAAAAAATCCCTGCAGGGGTTGGGAAGTTACGGTCCGGACACGAAATTGCGTACCTGTTTTTAACCTATGAACTTCAAGTGTGACCTTGACCTTTGAGGTATGGACATGGGTTTTGCGGGGGACACATCGTCTTGTTATGGTTATCACTTGTGCCAAGTTATTTAAAAATCCCTGCAGGGGTTGTGAAGTTACGGTCCGGACACAAACTTCGGAATGACGGACAGAATCCGGACTTAGGGACAGACAGGCGGACGGACGGACGGACGGACAGATGGACGGTGCGATTATAATATGCCCCCGAATTATTTTTTTCGGGGGCATAAAAAAAGAAAAAGTTTACCTCCAGTGGGATTTGAACCCACAGCCCTATAAGCTTCCCAGTTTCAAATTTTTTTCTATGGTGGCCATCTTGAATGTCACATTTAACTTATTTTAACAAATTTGAAAAACATTCATCAGAGGATCATCCATGTGAAGTTTGGTCAAAATTGACCAAGCTGTTTCTGAGAAGACGATTTTTTGAAAAACATGTGACCTCAGGGGCAGGGCCAAATGTGACCCCATGATCACCATTTGGACAGGTTTGGTAGAGGGCTATAAGCTTATAGTAAATGCAAAATATTAAACCACTGGCTCTAGTAGTTTCAGAGAAAAACGTTTTTTACGTATTTTCCTATAGAAGTCTATATAAAACATGTGACCCCTGGGGCAGGGTCAAATGTGACCCCAAACTTGGTAAAGGACCATACTAAGCTTATAGTGCAAAATATTCAACCTAAAGTAAAAAGCAGATCTCTAAAGTAGATTAAAGAAGAAGATTTTTTTTTTCCTATATAAGTCTATGTAAAACAGGCCCCCACCCACCCACACCGGGGGGCGGTGCCAAATTTAACCCCAGGGTCACCATTTGAACAAACTTAGTAGAGGACCATAAGCTGGCTGATGCTACATGTAATACATGAGAGGGCTCGGCCATTTTTGACCCCATTGACTTCATTTGAACAAGTTTGATAGTCCTACAACTCCTTGGCGATCATTTTAAAAGAAAAACTGTCGAAATCTGTTCAGCGGTTCTTGAGGAGAAGATTTTTTCGACCATATATGGTAATGGTGGCCATCTTGGAAGTCGCGCTGACCTAATTTTAACAAATCTAAAAAGCATTCATCTAAGGATCATCCATGTGAAGTTTGGTCAAAATTGGCAAAGCAGTTTCTGAGGAGAAGTCGTTAGACGCAAAAGTTAACGACGACGGACGACGGGGCCCGGAAGACGAACGAAGAGTGATCCCAGTAGATCACCTTGAGCCTTCGACTCAGGTGATCTAACAAGAGGTCAATGACCTTGAAGCTCTACTGATTGATTTTGATTTCAGGAAGTAGTCGCTACAGACTTGTTTTTTGAAAATCTATTTTTAACCGTGGCCCAATCTTGAATTTCCGGCCGCCCTGAAATTTTGCTAGGATCAATAAGACATTAAGAGAAACATTCCTGTGAAGTTTCATGAAAATCCGTCAAGAAGTTTCAGAGGAGTAGTCGATACAAGTTTTCATTATATAACTCTATGTAAACAAAGATGGCCGCTGGCAGCCATGTTTAACGTCAAATCAAAACGATTTTCGACAAGGACCAACATCATGTCATACTGATCATTTTAGAAAAAGTACCATATCAATATCTCTTATAGTTTTGAAAAAGTAGTCGCTACAAACTTATTTATTTTAAATCTATTTTTAGCTGTGGCGGCCATCTTGAATTTCCGGCCGACCTGACATTTTTCTAGGATCAACTAGACATCAAGAGCAACATTCCTGTGAAGTTTCATGAACATCCGTCAAGTAGTTTCAGAGGAGTAATCGCTACAAGTTTTTACTATATAACTCTATGTAACCAAAGATGGCCACTGGCAGCCATATTTAACATTGAATCAAAATAATTTTCGACAAGGATCAACATCATGTCATGCTGATCATTTTAGAAAAAGTCCCATATCAATATCACTTATAGTTTTCAAGAAGTAGTTGCTACAAACTTATTTTTTAAAAATCTATTTTTAGCTGTGACGGCCATCTTGAATTTCTGGCAGATCTGAAATTTTTCTAGGATCAACTAGACATCAAGAGCAACATTCCTGTGAAGTTTCATGAACATCCGTCAAGTAGTTTACTATATAACTCTATGTAAACAAAGATGGCCGCTGGCAGCCATGTTTAACGTTGAATCAAAACGATTTTTGACAAGGATCAACATCATGTCATGCTGATCATTTTAGAAAAAGTCCCATATCAATATCAAGAAGTAGTCGCTACAAACTTGTATTTTAAAACTCTATTTTTAGCTTTGGCGGCCATCTTGGATTTCACATCAACATGAATTTTTGCTAGGATCAACTAGACTTCATGGGCAACATTTCTGTAAAGTTTCATGAAAATCCATTCAGTAGTTTCAGAGGAGAAGTCGCTACAAAAAAAAGTTTACAGACGGACGGACAGACAGACGGACGACGGACGCCGCACCACGGCATAAGCTCTGCTGATCTCTGATCAGTAGAGCTAAAAATAAAATAAAAATTTAAGAAAATTAAAAAAAAAATAAAAAAAATATTAATAAATGAATTTAAAAAAAAAAAAAATTAAAAAAAAAAAATTAAAAAAAAAAATTAAAAAAAAAATGTAAATAAATTAAAAAAAAAAAGAAAAAAAAAAGAAAGCCATAAAATCTGCTAAAGTTTGACTAAGATCAGATGCAAAATAATACATGAGAGCTCTGTGCCATGTGGTTCCAGAGAAGAATTTTTTTTTCAGTGTTTGCCTATACAAGCCTAAGTAAAACTGTGACCCCCAGGGTGGGGCCAAATGTGACCAATGGGTCACCATTTGAACAAACTTGGTAGAAGACCATAAGCTAATAGCAAATGCAAAATATTAAACCTCTGGCTCTTGCAGTTTCAGAGAAGAAGTTTTTTTAAGTTTTTCCCTATACATGTCTATGTAAAACATGTGACCCTTGGGTCAAAATTTGAACAAACTTGGTAAAGGACCATAAGCTTATAACAAATGCAAAATATTAAACCTTTGGCTATTGCAGTTCCAGAGAAGAAGATTTTTTTCAGTTTTTCCCCATACAAGCATTTATGTAAAACTGTGACCCCGGGGCGGGGCAAGATGTGACCCTAGGGTCACCATTTGAACAAATTTGGTAAAGGACCATAAGCTTATAGTAAATGCAAAATATCAAACCTCTGGCTGTGTAGTTTCCGAGAAGATGATTTTTAAAGAAACAAACCTATATAAGTCTATGTAAAACTGTGACCCCCGGGGCGGGGACAAATTTGACCCCAGGGTCACCATTCGAACAAACTTAGTAGAGGACCATAAGCTGATGCTACATGTAATACATGAGAGCTCTGTGCCTTGTGATTTCAGAGAAGAAGATTTTTTAAAGTTTTTTCCAATATGTCTATATGAAAAACATGCAAAACCTCAATATACAAACTTTGGACATCCGGGGCACGGCCAATTTTGACCCCTGGGACTTTATTTGAACAAACTTGATAGTCTAGGCGTTGGCGATCATTTTAAAAGAAAAACTGTTGAAATCTGTGCAGCGGTTCTGGAGAAGAAGATTTTTTAAGGTTTCAACCATATATGGTAATGGCAGCCATCTTGGATGTAGCGCTGACCTAATTTTAACAAATCTAAAAAGCATTCATCTAAGGATCATCCAAGTGAAGTTTGGTCAAAATTAGCCAAGCGGTTTCTGAGGAGAAGTCGTTTGAAGAAAAGTTAACGGACGGACGGACGACGGACGACGGAAGACGAACAACACACCATCCCATAAGCTCTGCTGGCCCTTGGCCAGTAGAGCTAAAAACATAGTATTTAACTGTTTATAAGCCAATATCCCGCTGGGTGTTATAAGCTAATTAGCGACAATCAATTTGGACCGATAACTAATTATCGCCGTGTTTATTGAAAACCGCTGCCAAATTGTCGTGTGTGCGATAGACGCCGCCCACTTTTCCGCCTCTCGATGTCATTCAACTAGTTTGTGACCCCGCGCTCAATATTATCCATATAATTAATTGCGTTATCGAGCCGCATAACGCGGCGCCCTTTAGTGACCAAAATAGCTGATCAAAACATAACGTTTGACAATGTTTGTTTAAGAATTAATAAGCCGGAGATGCTCTGTTTAAAGCTCGTCGGTCTTTTTGAACTTTATGATCACTGTGTAAGTGTTGAATGCCAACTAATTAGTTGTACACATAGTAACGTAACTTGAACTGGAACAAAGGCAAGTGTGAACATGTTTGATCAGCTATCTGTAAATTGGGAAACAACATGAACATTAAACACCTTTTGTATTATACAAACGGTGGGATTACTCAAAATATTGGTACAATTTTAGAATGAAGTGGCTTTTATTACTTATTCTATGCATGATAGTCCGGGTTACATGTAGCATTTCTGAATTTTATCTCACAATGCAACGCGATTTTTCTAGCTTCTTTGGAAGCCCTTTTAGATGAACTCGTTTTATGTGCCTCAGCTTAGCCTTCCATTTTTGTCCCTGTTATATATTTTTGTTTATTGTATTTCCATGAATGTTAGCATATTGAAATGCATTTAATAAAAATAATAAATGGTCTAAAAGATGGTGTCAAGAGAGTCAGTCTTTTTATATTTCCTTACTATATGAATGCATTAATTCTGTTCTTTTTAAAATGTCAGTCTTGACAATTTTTAAAAATTAAATTACATTATATTGAATACAATTTTTAAAAAGTTTTCAATATTATACAACTCAAGTTTTAATTATAAGCACTAAAGCAGAATGCAGCATGCATGTACATGTATGATATGGAAATATTGATACCCTATAGGTTAAAAAGCATACTCTGTAACTTACAATTGATGTGTACGCAAACGCGAGGTTTTAGCGCCTTAAAGTAAAGTTCCTAAATATCTCGGCAAAAGTCTGGCTAAAGACATGCTAATCTGGCTAAAGGAATTTTTAGGGCGTTAGCCAGATTTGGCTCAAGGGTTTAAAATCCTAGCGCTAGCCTAGCATGTAGTAACATTATCAATTTTCTGCCTTGTATTTTGTCATATTTTTTTAAATCCGGAGACCGATATATGTAGACGGACGGCGGTATATAAATAGATATAGATCTATAACACGATTGGCAGAAAAGGATATATAGTTAAAAAATAAATAAACCTATAAAATATATTGAAACAAAGACACAGAGTTTCTTTCACCGGATTCATTTAAATTTATATGCTGAACCTTTTTTTAGCAATCTGTTAAAAAAGACGGCTACATTATATTAGCGCCGTCAGCTCTTGACTGATTCGCGTAAGGAAGCATGTTTCTAACTCAACAGCTAAACCGTCACGGTGTATATAAAGATCCAAGACTATATACCTTTCTACAATTCAGCATATGTATACCCGATGAAGTGCTAAGATAATAAGAACAAAAACTTTTATATTATCTCATTAATTAATTTACTCCTCAACGCCGGCTGAATCGGCGAATAAAACTTGCTCGGAGACAGCGGGGTTAGGCACTTCTCATTTTTGTAATATTGTTGGTACCGCTGTTTTTTTTAATCGGCATGGCCGTCTTTTCCCCAAATTCAACGAAAAAGAAACCAAAGGATGGACTTCCCACGAATCCAACTCAAAATGTTACTACAAACCCGCGCGTCTTTCAAAGGTTCCCACTTTTTTGACAGACAAGCGGTTTTCATTGGCAGCGGTCCACCCACACTTCGAATCTTAATCATTAACCTGATTTAGAACATGAAAGAAACTGATATTATTCTATTGTCCTTTTGTATGCACACATTTGCACCCAGCAACAGCAAACGGCATTTTTATCACGTACCATAAAACGCAATCATACATAGACAATGCAGACTTAATGCAGAGCTGCTAATCGCTTAGTACCAATGACGTCACAGGTCTCGTGACACTTACCTGTCTTCAAAAAGGGCGAAACTCTGAGCTTGTGCACTATGATATATAATTGGCTACTGTGACAAAACGTGACAACCAATAAGTGTAATATTTGAACAGATTGTATATTATATACATATATTTCAGAATATATGCTCATATATTTCAGAATATATGCTCAATATATTTCAGAATATATGCTCAAAAGACATGCTATATTTCACTTTAATGCTATGGATTGCACAATAAATTCAAAGAAATGCAATTCTGAAAATACAGTCGAACCTCGATAGCTCGAAGTCCAAGGGACAATAGGGATATGTTCGAGCTATCGGTGGCTTCGAGGCATCGAGGTAACGTTAAAAACGAAAATATCTATCCGAATTTGTGTACCACCCGAAATAGTGTTACTTGTGTACGTGATGTATCGTTCTTGGTATGTTTTTAAGTTCATGCATGTTTGTTTAAACCTCACAACGGATATATAACATGTAATTGTTACACTGAAAATACAAGAAAAACTGCAATAATGTGTTTGTTTTATCATTTATTTAAAGAAATATCACACTAATATATTTTAACATACATTCCGGAAGTCGGAATAATGAGAACAAGGTAAGACAAGGTAGAAAATCAACCGTGTTTAATTTATCGTAATTAACAGTAAACGAAGTTCACAAACAGAAATTTTATCTGTCTATTATCGCTTTTCAATCATAAATGTTCGCACCTTTAACATCAAACTTTATCTGTTTTCTCACCATGATCGAACTTGTTACAAACAAATACAAACGCTTGGATTACAATTAATATGGCCGACGTCGCATGGCAACGGATCATCACCTTCGATTAAGCGAGGTTTAAATTCACACAAAAATGGATCTTCGGACCGTAAAATGTATTCGAGCGAGTCGGGGTATTCCAGAAATAATATTCGAATAATCGAGGTTAAATTACATTGAATTATATAGGAGTTGTGTCGGGACTGGAAAATGTGTTCAAATTACCGATGGCCTGGCCCGCTTAGCTCAGTTGATAGCGAAGTAGACTATTGCAACTGTCTGCGAGTGTGATTTTAATGTGGGTTCAACCCCACGAAGTGGCATCTAGTTTTTTTGTGGTTTTTTTTCAGTAAAAATTCAATAATGGTCAGTGTGTTATGTTTGTCAATGCAATTATTTTAAGACTTTCTTGTATAAATATATAGGGATGAATACACTTGACAACAACTCATGTTCAATACAATTTTAATCAGTTCCCTTCGGAACTTACCATTGTTACAATTCATCATTTCATGTTTGGAATATTTTGGCCACAAGAGGACAACTTACGAAGGTTGGAGGTTCATTTTATTGAGTTAACTTTATTACTTAATCAGCATAGCCCGTGATATTTCAATTTCAATATCATAATACTTGTTCATATTATTGTCCACCAGACAGGACATATTTTTTCATATTATTGTCCACCAGACAGGACATATTTTTCATATTATTGTCCACCAGACAGGACATATTTTTTCATATTATTGTCCACCAGACAGGACATATTTTTTCATATTATTGTCCACCAGACAGGACATATTTTTCATATTATTGTCCACCAGACAGGACATATTTTTTCATATTATTGTCCACCAGACAGGACATATTTTTTCATATTATTGTCCACCAGACAGGACATATTTTTTCATATTATTGTCCACCAGACAGGACATATTTTTTCATATTATTGTCCACCAGACAGGACATATTTTTCATATTATTGTCCATACCAGACATATTACTTTTATGGGCTGTTTCATCATGTTTTCAAAAAGTTAGGGGTCCCAAGGGAGCTACGCACTAGATCTTCCTTTGAAATAGTATTTCGGGCAGAACCCTGACCCCTATTTAAATAACATAACCATATTTGTTGATGAAACCTAATTAATGTTTTACTAGTAAATTTGTTTATTAAATCATATTAAATCATAGGAAATCATCATGTTAGTATAACCCGCAGGCGCCTTAAGCATGACTATTCTCTCTGATTTATCGAATACAAATTGTAAGTTACCAGCATTTTTCGTCCCGAGAGTATAGTTATATATATATATAACGCCATAACGAGACAATGCTTCATTGATTTAAATGAACCTCCAACCTTCGGCTTTAGAATTTCCGCTTGCGACGTTATTAGATACACTTGATTATCAGTTGGTCAGTATTATTAAATAATACGTTCCTGTATGTTTGTCTTTATGTTTGTTCTTCTGTATCGATAGCACATGTTCTTATTGTTCCCAAATATAACTTGTTGATAACACAATTAAATATATCGAATATCCGGCAATTGTTTGTTATAAGTTTCTATAATGCCACAATTGTTTATGTACATCCACTACGTTGTATGACCAATCCACCGAAAGATAACTGCAAGGCAATAATTCGTCGGGCTCCATATGAATGATCCAACATGCCCCCGATTGTAGGTGGTCCACTTGCGTATGGTGTACAGCCAATTCTCCGCAGAGTTTCCTGCAACATGTAACAAACTGGCAGAAAACTTCAAAATGCATCCACATAAAACAAACTAAATGTATAATGCTTGTCAATAAAACAACATAATCTATACATAAAACATTGCAATGCTGGAATGAAATATTCTTTTAATCATATGCGTTTGACGTTTATTACAAGGGATGGGTGGGTGGGTGATGTTTCCAGTTTGAAATCAGCTGTAAGAGTGAACGAATGTTAACCAAAACGTTCCGAATGAAAATTGAAGTACTTCGTACTGAATATGTTCGACCCCGTTTATTCGTACTTTTTGGTACAATTCGCCAAGTATGATTCGCCCTTGGACAACAAACGCCGAACGACGACGTTCTAGGGATTCGGTTAAGAAAACTAAAATAATCGTGGGCTATTGAATATGCAATATCCTTTATTATTTTAAGACTTTCTTGTATAAATATATAGGGATGAATACACTTGACAACAACTCATGTTCAATACAATTTTAATCAGTTCCCTTCGGAACTTACCATTGTTACAATTCATCATTTCATGTTTGGAATATTTTGGCCACAAGAGGACAACTTACGAAGGTTGGAGGTTCATTTTATTGAGTTAACTTTATTACTTAATCAGCATAGCCCGTGATATTTCAATTTCAATATCATAATACTTGTTCATATTATTGTCCACCAGACAGGACATATTTTTTCATATTATTGTCCACCAGACAGGACATATTTTTCATATTATTGTCCACCAGACAGGACATATTTTTTCATATTATTGTCCACCAGACAGGACATATTTTTTCATATTATTGTCCACCAGACAGGACATATTTTTCATATTATTGTCCACCAGACAGGACATATTTTTTCATATTATTGTCCACCAGACAGGACATATTTTTTCATATTATTGTCCACCAGACAGGACATATTTTTTCATATTATTGTCCACCAGACAGGACATATTTTTTCATATTATTGTCCACCAGACAGGACATATTTTTCATATTATTGTCCATACCAGACATATTACTTTTATGGGCTGTTTCATCATGTTTTCAAAAAGTTAGGGGTCCCAACCCTTGTCAAAAAAAGCTACCTTATACGTACGTTTTGCGTAGCTAAAATTATTTCAAAAGCTACGTAAAACGTACGTAAAAGCTACGTAAAAGCTAGCGGTATTGGCACCTGCGTATTTCTTCGTATACGCAGCTTTTGCGCAGATTTTATAAAAATGATGCAAAACATAGCATTAACAAACAAGCTGCGCAAAAGCTGTGTTTTCAAAGGTCTACATAATAATTTACCTTTAATGTAAAAGCTGCGTAAACCGCAGCTTTTACGCAGGTGCCAATACCGCTAGCTTTTACGTAGCTATTACGCAGGTCTGCATAAACGAAGCTTTTACGCAGATCTCTGTAAAAGCTGCGTAAAACGCAGCTTTTACGCAGGTGCCAATACCGCTAGCTTTTACGTAGCTATTACGCAGGTCTGCATAAACGCAGATCTCTGTAAAGCTGCGTAAAACGCAGCTTTTACGCTGGTGCCAATACCGCTAGCTTTTACGTAGCTATTACGCAGGTCTGCGTAAACGCAGCTTCTACGCAGATCTCTGTAAAAGCTGCGTAAAACGCAGCTTTTACGCAGGTGCCAATACCGCTAGCTTTTACGCAGGTCTGCATTAACGAAGCTTTGATGCAGATCTTTGTTAAAGCTGCGTAAAAGCTTCGCAATAGCTGCGTAAAAACTGGCGGTATTGGCGTAAAACGCAGTTTTTACGCAGCTATTACGAAGCTTCTGTGCAGATCTTTGTGAAAGCTGCGTAAATGAAGGATTTAAAAAGCTTCGTCTTTCTTTTTCAATAAAGGGTCCGAGGGCTAGTGAAAATTTGAGCAGATATAAATGGAAACGTAAATGTAGTCAAAATGATGCGCCACAATAAGCACTACAGGTCAAAGATAAGCACTACAGGTCTTTGACTGCTAGAGCATGGAATGCATAAGGATGTGATCAATAAGAAACAATCAGTAATAAAGGCAATAAAGTTTATATGTACTAAAATCTAGGTCCCCCTGTACAGGATTCAAATTTAACAGAATAAATAACATCACTATATCTCAGCAGCAAATATTGAACAGTACATGGAAATAACATGTTACATAATTTTAATCTTAAAAAGTGATATTGGTGAAACGGCAGAAATGAAATTTAAAGCTATTTGACACTGGAAAAGTGTTTCCTAAGCATTTTTATATTGAAATATTTAAACTATAAAACAAACAACTGATATGCAAAATGCAATGTGAAAAAATAAACTATAAACGAAACATCTATTAAATTTCACTTTAACATGAAAAAGTTTGGTAGAAACACTTGCAGACTGAATATAATATTGAGCACTTATTTACATTGAATATACACTGAAGGGACACACAGCAACCTTGTAGTTAATAAAACAGTTAAATTAGCACCCAAATTTACTAACCCCACATCATTTATGTATTTTCCCTCTTTATTCTACTATATGTTGAAAAATGTTAGGGATGCAATATAATCCACTCAGGTGTTTGCAAAATCAATTTGCTTTCAAGGATTCAAATAATGATTTGTGCATAATAAATATGAAAACTAATATTATTGTCCTTCAAAACTATTTTGAGCCGTGACGGCCATCTTGAATATCCGGCCGACCTGAATTTTTGCTAGGATCAATTAGACATCAAGAGCAACATTCCTGTGAAGTTTCATGAAAATCCGTCAATTAGTTTCAGAGGAGTAGTCGCTACAAATTTTCATTAAATAACTCTATGTAAACAAAGATGGACGCTGAAAGCCATGTTTAACATTGAATCAAAATAATGTTCGACTCAGATAACCATCATGTCATGCTGATCATTTTAGAACCATATCAATATCTCTTATAGTTTTCAAGAAGTAGTCGCTATTTTTAGCCATGGCAGCCATCCTGAATTTTCGGCCGACCTGAAATTTTGCTAAGATCAATTAGTCATCAAGAGCAACATTCGTGTGAAGTTTCATGAAAATCCGTCAAGTAGTTTCAGAGGAGTAGTCGCTACAAGTTTTCATTATATAACTCTATGTAAACAAAGATGGCCACTGGCAGCCATGTTTAACGTCGAATAAAAATAATGTTTGACTCGAATAACCGCCATGTCATGCTGATCATTTTAGAAAAAGTCCCATATCAATATCACTTATAGTTTTCAAGAAGTAGTCGCTACTTATTTTTTTTTAATCTATTTTTAGCTGTGGCGGCCATCTTGAATTTCTGCTGAAGTGAAATTTTGCTAGGATCAATTAGATATCAAGAGCAACATTCCTGTGAAGTTCTATGAAAATCTGTCAAGTAGTTTCAGAGGAGTAGTCGCTACAAATAAAAGTTTACGGACGGACGCCGCACCACGGCATAAGCTCTGCTAAAAATGTATTTTAAAAATGGGGGTCGGGGAAACATGAGAAGAAATATTTCAATCCCCTGTCTGATTCTAAAATAACAGGTAAACACTTCTTTGATTTGTTTGTTTTCTCAGAGACCTATATTAATAATGTTTTTTTAAATAAAGACCATAATTATTAAAAAAATATACACTGCACCCCTGGATAACAATTAGCTCCATTTATCTACACATCTAAGCCCTGGTAAGCGGCCTCAAACCCTCTCAAAATTGTCCTCATTGTTTGTTCAACATCATCTTCTGGAACCTCAAACCGACTTAATTATTGCTGTCCTGTAGATGCAAACATGTATGAAGGTTAAAAGCTTTACGGCTCGAGGTGTCCTGAGTAAAACTTAAATTTAAAACAGACGTATGGGACAGTCGGAAAATGGTAATTAACACTATATGACTGATCCACTTCCGTGTTAAGGCAAATATATACACCATTGAAAAACATAGCACTATATGTATACATCTAAACCTCTGTAGGATGACTCGAACCCTCTTAAAACTGTTTCTCATTTTCATTTGACTTCATCTGTTGGCACCTAAACCGTTCCCGAAGAACATAGATCTGAAAAGATAGTTTATTTATAAATAAATTAATGTCTCCAAAAAAGACAAAATAAATTTATGAATGTATAAAAAAAATCTATTTTAAATATAATAGTTTTTAATACTTCTGAAAATTTAAAACCTATATTATATTAAAAGGGCCTCATTGCAATCTTAGTCTTGTGGGTTCAATCCCTGGCTGGATTATATCAAACACTTCATGGTACTAGTAGTCCCAAGCATATAAAGTCGTAATTCTAGGACTGGTCAGTCTGGTGTCTGTATCATGTTATTTGTCTACAGCACGGTATTCCAGTATGGCACCACTATAAAATTGAGCATAGAGCTCATTTCTGAAGAAAAAAAACGGTGTGATAAAACATAAAGATTGTTAAATCGTTGGGTGTGGGATGGGGTGGTGGAGGTGACATGTGCACCAAATAACAGGACGTGGGGGGATGGGGTGTAAAAGCTATTTAGGAGGAGTAGCGGCAACAATATTATATTTAAAGTAAAAAATTCAAAGGGCCATAAAAATCAGTGAACCGGAACAAAAGCACGACATCATACCGATACTTCTGTAAAGTTTTGTCAATATCCAACAAGCCATTTAGGAGTAGTGGCGACAACAAATTTAAACTAAAAACTCAAAGGGACATAACTCCGTCAAAAATCAGCAAACCAGACCGAAAGCGTGACATCATACTTCCTGCAAAGTTTCGGCAAAATGCATCATGCCGTTTAGGAGGAATAGCAGTGCCAACAAATTTAAAGTGAACAATGCAAAGGCTATAACTCTGTCAAAAATCAGCAAACCGGAACGACAGCGCGATATGCACAACTAGACATTATACCGATGCTTCTGCAAAGTTTTGTTAATTTCCAACAAGGCGTTTAGGAGTAGCGGCGACAACAAATTTAACTTTAAAAAATGCAAAGGGATATAAATCCGTCAAAAATCAGTGAATCAAACTGAAAGCATGACATGCACAACAAGACATCATACCGATGCTTCCTTCAAAGTTTTGTCAAAATCCATCAAGCCGTTTAGGAGTGTGTGTGTGGGGTGGGGGTTAGTGGACCATTTCAGACCATTAAACGACTTGGATGCTGTCGCACACTTCAAATACTTGATACAGTTAACCCTATAGATATTCTTCCCATTTATAACATTTATATATAGCTGTAAATGGAGAGTGGCTCTGGAGTGTTCATTTCATGTTGATGCAATATAACCTTTTTATGTGGTGCGCCATAAACCTCAATTTTAACTTCCAGTGTAAAACTTCTGCAAGAAAAATACCTTTGATCTGAAGGCATACCTGTCATAGGATCTAAGGTTGAGGATGTATTCTGTTGAATCTGTTGGACACCTTCATCATCGCCTTCCGAGCGACCCGACCATTGACAACTTGCGCTCATGTCAACATCTCCTGAAAACTCCAAGCATAACAATTGCTGAAATATTATACCACTTCAATTTCTAAATAAAGAATTGAATTGTACATGTACATGTGCTGTTATACGCCACATAACAGCAAATGTGGCTTTTAAAGGACTTATTAATAAATATACAGACATAAATATACTGAGTGGTTGTCGATGAAAAATGTTTGACTCCTTAAAAGTACACCCATTATAAACTGTCGCAATGCAGTTACCTGACATCAAACTGACAAAAATGTTCAGTCAATCGTCATATTTTGTGTATGTAAAACTTTTTAAAACTAGTGGTTGTTTTTGAGAAAAACTGATGTCTCGTACCACTGCAAAGTTTCGTCAAAATGCATCAAGCCATTTAGGAGGAGTAGCGGCGACAACAAATTTAAAAGTAAAAAAGATGGGTCATAAATATGTCAAAAATCAGCTATCCGGAATGAAAGTGCAATACGCACAACTAGACATAATACTAATGCTTCCTGCAAAGTTTCTCCACAAGTCCCAACAAGCTATTTAGGAGGAGTAGCGGCGACAATATTATATTTAAAGTAAATAATTCAAAGGGCCGTAACTCCATCAAAAATCAGTGAACCGGAACGAAAGCACGACATCATACCGATACTTCTGTAAAGTTTTGTCAATATCCAACAAGCCATTTAGGAGTAGCGACGACAACAAATTTAATGTAAAAAGTTCAAAGGGACATAACTCCGCCAAAAATCAGCAACCAGACAGAGAGCGTGACATGCACAAGATATCACACCTATGCTTCTGCAAAGTTTTGTTAATATCCAACAAGGCGTTTAGGAGTAGCGGCGACAACAAATTTAACTTAAAAAATTCAAAGGGACATAACTCCGTCAAAAATCAGCGAATCAAACCGAAAGCACGACATGCACAACAAGACATCACACTGATGCTTCAGTCATGCAAAGTTTTGTCAAAATCCATCAAGCCGTTTAGGAGTGGGTGTGGGTGTGTGTGGGGGATGGACCATTAAACGACTCGCATGCTGTCGCACACTTCAAATGCTTGAAACAGTTAACCCTATAGATATTCTTCCCATTTATAGATGTTTTTATATAGCTGTAAATGGAGAGTGGCTCTAGAATGTTCATTTCATGTTGATGCAATATAACCTTTTTATAATATAACCTTTTTATGTGGTGCGCCATAAACCTCAATTTTAACTTCCAGTGTGAAACTTCTGCGAGAAAAATATCTTTGATCTGAAGGCATACCTGGCATAGGATCTAAGGTTGAGGATGTATTCTGTTGAATGGTGAACACCATCATCGCCTTCCGAGCGACCTGACCATTGACAACTTGCGCTCATGTCCAACATCTCCTGAAAACTCCAAGCATAACAATTGCTGAAATATTATACCACTTCAATTTCTAAATAAAGAATTGAATTGTTGTTTTAAAAGACTCCTTAACCTGTAAACATAGATTCAGCCATGTGCTCCCCTTTAACAAATTGATTATGGAGGAAGAAAATGCATTTTTAAAATACTCCTTGACAGCGTCGCCTGTTTTTTTCTGAATTGATAGACCTCAATTTGCACCTTGACAGGCATAATCAATAACTTGCAAGCTTCATTCAGGTAATGCAAGTACAATGTTTATCTTCAAAACAGTAAGTTGTGCACAAGTAACATATTAATACCTTCACCAATCTCGTTTGCAAAACTGGCAATGTTACAACGAAAAAAACACACTCTCCTCTTATTTGCAGTTTAATTTAGATGTTTTAAAAATATCATGCTTCTTTGCTTATAGTTGTGAATACACTTCAAATTAATTGGTCCACATTATTATGAAGAAGCTCTACCCTGAACGTATTTAAATAGGGCCTACCTCTGATTAAAAAAACCCACACAACATCCGTAATTCTTGGTACTGCCAGGACCCTGGTACTGCTCTCACACTTTCCTGGGTGAGCCATCTGTGTAATCGTTTGATGGCTTCCATTGCTCTAAAATGGTTCTTGTGTCACGAAAGAAAATGTGCTAATCACAGTACTGTTTGTAAATATTAAAGATGAAAGGTCAAAATTCAAACAATTCAGCTACGGCGGGCATAATTTGCAGCGCATGCGCAGATCTGTGATGCACTTCCATAATCTCGCAATTCTTACGAACGTATCACGCAAATATTTCAAAATGATCAACATATGTCAATAAAAATGCTGTCTTTATAATGTTTTCTTCCTTTTTTGTTATCAGAACGTATACGTTAATAACTGAAATGATTATCGAAACAAAATGTATTTTCTCTCAAATTAAACATTTATTCAATTTCCCATCAAGCAACACTGGAGCGATGACTTCCGGAAGTAAACTCGTCAAAATCAATTTTGTCAACATGCCAGGAAAAAACGAAAACATGTACCTGTAAAATAATAAATAATAACTGTGTAATTCAATAACTTTATTACCGTTTATCTACAGTCACATATGTAAAATACACTAAAAATTGTTTCAAAACACAAGGTTTTGCTTTTTCAAGCGTTTACTGAGCAAACAGATTAAATAAAACAACCAGGAAGTGCTTGTTGTCTGGAAGTCGGCCATTTGCATTTGTCTGTCATCAGATTCACGCTATCGTGAAACTTGCAATTTTTTTTATTAATTTATTTTATATTAACTTTTTTTTTGTCAGAAACATCCAAATTTACACTGATGCATTATAATTTCGCATCTGATTTGCCTGGGGAAAAAAAAAATAGTAAAAAAATAAAATATTTCCCCCCAATAGTTGTTATACGAGTTTGGGAGTTAGCCAAGGCAATGTCTTAATACCATATTATTTTTCGTTTAAACATTTTTGAATATGTTTTTTTTTAATATACCCCCTGAAGCAAATCTCATAAAACTTTATGGGTGCACTGCCTGTGATGAGAGGATGATCCCTATTGATTTTGAGGTCAGTAGGTCAAAGGTCAAGGTCACCTGATAATGAAAAATATTGCCTGCTCCTTAACTCCTAATCCCCTTAAGCAAATCTCATGAAACTACATAGATGAACTGCCTGTGGTGACAGAATGACCCCTATTGATATTGAGGTCAGTAGGTCAAGGTCACTGGGAGCCAATAATGAAAACCTTGTCTGCATTATAACTCCTCTCCTCCTGAGGCAAATCTCATGAAATATCATAGTTGAACTGCTTGTGGTGAGAGGATGACACCTATTGGTTTTGAGGTCAGTAGGTCAAGGTCACCAGGAACCGATAATGAAAAACCTTGTCAGCACCTTAAAGGGGTTGATGCACTATTTTCAAACACAGTTTATTTTAAAGGGCTCTGAAAAACATGAAAAAAGCTGAAAGAATTATCAAAATGCCATGAAAAGTAAAGGAGATATGACCTATTGAAAATGTGCAAAGAAACATAAATGGAGGCGACCATCTTTGAACGATGACGTCATCGTACCTCTTTGTCATATATGGCATATTGATAAAATGTCTTTTAAAGCAAAGAAAATCACTGCAAATGAAAAATAATTTTACATCTGTATATTTATTTCTAATCAATTTGCAGTGGTTTTCTTTGCTTTAAAATACATTTTGTCAATATGCCATATATGGTAAAACGGCACGATGACGTCATCGTTCAAAGATGGCCACCTCCATTTATGTTCTTTGCAAATTTTCAATAGGTCACATCTCATTTATTTTTCATGACATTTTGAAAATTCTTTCAGCTTTTTCCAAGTTTCTCAAAGTCCTTTTAAATAAATCCTGTTCGAAAATAGTGCATCAACCCCTTTAACTCCTCTCCCCTTGAGGCAAATCTCATGAAACTTTATAGGTGCACTGCCTGTGATGAGAGGATGACGCCTACTGGCATCTGCCCTAGGGTTTATCCCCACCCGTGGGGTCACATGTTCCTGTGCCATAACTTGGAAACTTTTGAGATCCCCACCCTAAACCCATCTATACACTTACTGGGCCAGAACACTTTAATGTGAGTGTGGGAATTTGTTGATCTTACTCTTATATGAAATTATAAGCTTGTTTGACATTTTTTTTTATAATCTTTTCGAAGATTATATTAGGCGAGTGATTCAGAGGCATTAATTTACCCTCTTGTTTACATAAAATTTAACAAGTTGATTGCCAAACATCTGCATTGATACTGATCAAATAAATATTCATTTTGTTAAAACATAACTTGCTCGCTTGAGTGACCTTGCTATAATGAGATTATCATTTTACAATGAATTCTGAGTCCATCATCCAATGGTTTGAGGTAGCTAATTTTGTACCAGAAATTTATACACAGAATTAAATTGACATTGGAATGCATACAGTTTGATAGCAAATAAATTATGGTCCAAATTCACCACCTTTTAAAACACCTACAGGATCAATAAACATTTTTTATCAAGGTTGTATTTATGTGTAGCACTGTGACAGTCTATGTCCAAGATAAAAGAGGACTCCCCAATTACCCCTTCATCTTTTAGAAATGTTTTAAATTTTCAATATCACTTTAAAAAGACAAACTGACAAAAGTTTAAAAAAATAAACTAAAAGATGCAGCTTTCCTAAAGCTGCGTAAAACCTACGTATTTTTGTTTTTACATCTTATTATCATTAACAATTAAAGATACAGCTTTTCCGAAGCATTTACAAAAAAACGCAGCTCTTGTAATTATCCTTTTTTTGCAAATAAAATAAAAGACGCAGCTATAAAACGCCTTTCTTAAAAAATACGCAGCCTTAAATATAAATACGCAGCTTTTGTACACCTTTCTTACAAAATATTCAGCTTTGGACATAATTACGCAGCTAAAGTGTAAAATACGCAGCTTTGCGCAGCCTGCTTCTAAAATAACGCAGTTAATCACAAAAAACGCAGCTTTAGGATGGATTGCTGCGTAATAGCTACGTTTTAGCTACGTATTTTTCAAAGCTGCGTAAACATTTGACAAGGGAAGGGAGCTACGCACTAGATCTTCCTTTGAAATAGTATTTCGGGCAGAACCCTGACCCCTATTTAAATAACATAACCATATTTGTTGATGAAACCTAATTAATGTTTTACTAGTAAATTTGTTTATTAAATCATATTAAATCATAGGAAATCATCATGTTAGTATAACCCGCAGGCGCCTTAAGCATGACTATTCTCTCTGATTTATCGAATACAAATTGTAAGTTACCAGCATTTTTCGTCCCGAGAGTATAGTTATATATATATATAACGCCATAACGAGACAATGCTTCATTGATTTAAATGAACCTCCAACCTTCGGCTTTAGAATTTCCGCCACTACAATTTTCGAAGAAATTTGTCCCCCAAATTCTACTAAATGTGCGATATATATCCATATTCAACTATTGCGCTCAAATCGCACTATATCGCTATTCACAAAAGTTTCTATCGCACTTTTAAACGTATCTGTAAAAAATGCATTTCCAACCTTTGACAAATGTACACCCTTAGGGGTATAAAATCCAGGGTTTTTATAATCTATTTCATGCGTTATTATTCTCCCTGTACGTCCTTTACACACTGCCAGTCTGCCAGATCTATTCATTCGTTTTCGTTTAATATCCATGTTTTTATATTCAGACACCTTGGCCCCCTGCCAGACTAATCTATACAAAATATCTGACCAAACAATAATTGTGTTTCCCAACAATGACTGAAGATATGCAATGTCTTTTCCGATTTTCCGGACAATACTTCCCAGTTTACATTCAACCACACTGTTGCCCCCAAGGTGTATAATAAGCATATAGGGCTTACGCTTACGTAGAAGGAGAAATTGTATTCTGGCTAACAGGTCGTGCCAGGTCATCCCCCTAGTCCCATACCAGTGCACTCGCCCACCTAAATGCTCTAGACGGAGATTAGCAGCACCCCGTTTTTGCGCAAATTCACCTGCCCAAGTTACCAATGAATCACCCACAATCCAAATGTCTGAAAATAATGGTAAAATTGAATTTATGTCATTCTGATGTAGGTCGATACACAGCTGGATGTCCATCTACCGAGCTTTTTTATAACTTCACAGGACACACCCTGAGAAGCCAATACTGTAGCACGCCCAATCCTAAATGAATGGGACTTAAAACGACCAACTGGGAGACCCAAATAAATAATTGTTTTTGACAAAACTGCTGTAAATTGATACCTTGTTAAAGGTTTCTTATTCAAATGACAGAAAAGAAATGGCTGGTTTACATGGCTGATTTCTAAATAATCTTTAAGTGCCTGAACACAACACATCCCTTTATCACTCACTGCTGGTATACGCAAAATTGTGGGATTACCGTTTTGATTTGTTTTCGAAATGCGTATGCAAATGCGTACTGCTTGGAAATTTGCCTCGAAAGATATATCTTTCCTCGATAATGGCTTTTGGCTTTGTGTATGTGTTGTAAAAACAACCTCGCTGACACGTAGTAAACCATAATATGTCAATAAATATGCTGCCTTGAACAATTTTGTTTCAAAATTACTAGTACAGATACAATGTAATGACCCACAAATTGAGTTCAGAATGGTATCAGTTATTGGGGCCCTCGCATCTTTGATCTTGCGCAATCGCCGTGCGCCTTCTAACAGTTTCTTAACTAGGAATGCCCACGTTGGATCACACCAGGAATTTAACTTGTGGTAGAAACTTAATCCGCGAACATACGTAGTTATGGTAGCTGCAGAATTGCCTTTTTCGAAACAGCCAGCTATAAACATAAGCAAATGATGAATAGGTACTGGCCATATTACTTGCAACTTGTAATCTTCCCTAAATTTATTAAATGAGGACACCGCATTTTTATAAACTAGTCTCGTATTCTCCGCTAAACTAGCTTTAAACAACTCTACTGCTCGGTTCTGAATACATCCCAAAGATGGCTGGGAACCAGGTCTGGCTCTGGCTCTGCGTTTGGAGCCAACTGGCGGAACTTGTCTATCTTTAGGTTGTCCGTGTTCAACGTTTGGCCCGTTCTCGTCTGGAATCCCCAATTCATCGTCTAACAGGTGTAAATGTTCGTTCTGGTCTTGTTGAGCCGGAGCGGCCTGAGGTTCCTTCGTGGTTGTCTTCGGCCTAATTGGGTTGTCGGTTCTACCTACCCTCGCAGCACGTAAACGCTTCAGCCCCAAACGGGGTTTTCCTCTTCCCGACATGACGCGTGGTCAGAAAATTGACTAACAATTTAATTCAAAGAGACAAGAGATGATGTTTCCAGTTTGAAATCAGCTGTAAGAGTGAACGAATGTTAACCAAAACGTTCCGAATGAAAATTGAAGTACTTCGTACTGAATATGTTCGACCCCGTTTATTCGTACTTTTTGGTACAATTCGCCAAGTATGATTCGCCCTTGGACAACAAACGCCGAACGACGACGTTCTAGGGATTCGGTTAAGAAAACTAAAATAATCGTGGGCTATTGAATATGCAATATCCTTTATTATTTTGTGTCTTATAAGATAAAAGTTATGGACATTGTCTCTTTCAATACTGTATGTAGACTGCTCAACCGCGTCTGACAGAAACGCGACATGCGCAGTGAAGCAGTCTACACTGAGCAATTTTGTAGGCTGAAATCTGATTGGCTAATCGTAAGGTCAATCTGAAGTGACCTTCAATGCAGTATTGTCAGGGCCTTAGTAGTGTAGAGTATCGTAGCGTGATAAAGGGCCTTAGTAGTGTAGAGTATCTTAGCGTGATAAAGGGTCTGATTTTAATGAGATTGATGTTTTAAGCTTGAGTCTGGTAGTAAACCATGCATGAAAGTTAAACCCTTCCATTTGCTTTAGGTACAGACCTTTTAGCCTTATGTTCAGCTTTAGAATGTCTTTAAGTAGCCAGTAGCCACTATGATAACATTGACACATGTATATCACTATCATAAGCTCTCACATTCATGCAGCAGCTAAAACCTCCCAACAAAACAAAAATGCCTCAAATTTTCATTCAAGGTGACAGTACAATTGAATGTGTTAAGATCCAAAGCACATAATGTTGAAGATGCTTGGCCAGTTTTATTGCATGAAAATATGAAAAAGTATGTCTTTGATCATTGTGTACTCCTTAAAATTTCAATCACGGAGTCTGTTTTGTTAACTGAAATGTGGGTGGGGTAATGTCACACACTGAATGTTTGTAACTCTTAACATATATGTATACCAAATGGCAATACCAATCAAACATTTTATGAAGAATATAAACAAATTATCATACCTTACCAATACAGGCTGTTCATCTGGCTCCTCTTTTTATGAAAATGTGCCCTTTGCTGATGGAAAAAATGTCACCATAAAGACAGTCTTCGTCTTCAATCCATGGCCTTCCGGTTAATATGACGTCACAACAAAATCTAAAATCAAGCGTTCAGGAGATAATGAAATATTACAAAAAATGCGGTAAATTCATAAAACCAGCAATTGTAAGATAACATTTAAGTGCATTTTAAGTAGGTGCATCACGTTACCCTTTTTGAAGTAATGTGAAGAAATGTTTAAAGTTCATAATCTTTATTACCTTAAACACTTGAACAGCTACATGTAAGCCTTTCATATTCCTTTAATTAATACAAAAAACATTGAAAACCAAGTTACAATTAAAGGGACACATGGCAACTTGAAGTATTCAATGACCACCTATTTATTTGTCCAGTATCATTCTGGCTTTAAACCTTCTTGCATAGTATTTAATACAAGACCTTGGTCTGAGGGTTATATTTCATTAAATTTGTGTTTAACTGATGTCCACCAAAGATAACACTTACTTATGACCAAGTATCAAACAAATAAAAGCGAGGTAATAATAAAAAGTTAAGTTACTGAATTTAAGTTTTTTAAGCAGGGTGTAGTTTTGGGAAAATAATGCAAAATATGACCTTGACCTTGGTATTTTTTGTCGTTCAGCGATGTCCACCAATGCCAACAATACATATGACCAAGTATCAAAGACATAAAGTGAGCCACAAAAAGTTAACTGAGGTTAAGTTACCTAACTAAGGTTAAGTTTGGGGAAAATAACGCAAAACATGACCTTGACCTTGGTATGCTTTGTTGTTCAGTGATGTCCATCAATGGCAACAATGCATAATATGACCAAGTATCAAAGACATAAAGTGAGGATATCACACAAAGTTAACTGAGATTAAGTTACCTAACCAAGGTTAAGTTTGGGGAAAATAAGCAAAATATGACCTTGACCTTGGTAATTTTTGTCACTCAGTGATGTCCACCAATGCCAACAATATGTATGACCAAGTATCAAACAAAGAAAATGAGGCAATCACATACAGTTAACTGAGGTTAACTTACCTAACCAAGGTTGTTACCTAACCAAGGTTAAGTTTTGGCAAAATAACGCAAAATATGACCTTGACCTTGGTAATTTTGGCAATATGCGATGTCCCTTTACTATCGTGGGTGAGACAAAAAGGTAAGAATTTAGATTTTTCAAATTTGTTGTTCTACCCACAGGCCCCCTCCTACAGGACAGAGAGAAGAGGGATAGAGAGAAGAAGAAATTGTGTTGTAGTAAATGTATATATAAATACAAGGCAAAATATGACCTTGACCTTGGTAATTTTGGCAATATGCGATGTCCCTTTACTATCGTGGGTGAGACAAAAAGGTAAGAATTTAGATTTTTCAAATTTGTTGTTCTACCCACAGGCCCCCTCCTACAGGACAGAGAGAAGAGGGATAGAGAGAAGAAGAAATTGTGTTGTAGTATATGTACATTGTATATATAAATACAAGGCTCACACTCGTTTTTTTACGGATTTTTTTTTTTTTACCTCTTTAATGTGTAAATGTCACTCAGCGATTGGATCAGGTATACATTTTTCTTCGTTTCTGCAACATTGGTTTACCAAAATATGCTCTACTGACTTGGAAATCCATCAACAATTACAATTTATTTTTATTGTTATCTGCGTCCAGTTAAAATATTCAGTAACAAAAAATCCCAGACAAGAAGGAGGTCTTCAAAAAAAAGACAATATTTACGAATCCGTCCTGCGACATGTGCATTGAATCTAATTTAAAATTTCCCGTTGTTCTCGTAGTTTGTTTACATTTACAGGTCAAGGTTACATTTTATAAATTGTAACGAAATAAAAGAATATTGATATGAAAGTGATGCAAGATATTTATTTAACATTCAGCTTTTACGAAAAAATTATAGTTTATGTACAAAACATTTTTCGTAAAAGTATAGCTATATTTATATCATGCGTATAAGCAAAGCAGGTCAAGGCACTCCGTAACTGGCGCGTGAGTGTCGTGTGACGGATTCGTAAATATTGTCTTTTTTGTGCAGACCTCCTTTTTGTCTGGGATTTTTTGTTACTACGTAAATATTTTAACTGGACGCAGATAACAATAACGTCGCTATGGTGGTGACAATAGCTTAGTTGTTTTCAAAAGACACTATAATTAATTTAGGAAGGACTAATAGTTTCACAAAAAATAAACTATAAATTCAGAAGTTGACTATGTTCACATAAAATAAACGAATAATTGAGCTTATTATTGCCAAAATGCTAAAACAATGTGTCAGTTAGTAAAAACAATGTGTCAGTTAGTAAAAACAATGTGTCAGTTTAAAAACAATGTGTCAATTAGTAAAAACAATGTGTCAGTTAGTAAAAACAGAATGTATCCCAAAGCTTAGATTTGGTATGTTTCCAGCCATAGACATTATATTACCATGCAATATTATAAGGTTATTTACAGTTAACTGTACAATATGGATTTTTATTGTACAAGTCAATGTTTTGGTGAAAATCTGTATTGGACGAGACGCCTACGAGTCCAAACACAGGTTTTCCCCACAACATTGACGAGTACAATAAATAATCCATATTGTACAGTTAACTGTATAATGACCTTTTTATTATTCACCTATATTTCTTACAGACGAAAATATGAAAGTCAACAGAAAATAAACATCAACAAAATGTTAGGTTTGAACTATTTTGTTGTAATAAAAATACAAATCAGTAAAGCAGAATAATCAAATTAATAGAAAATATATCTGGTTCTGCCCAGGGGCGCAAACATGCTAAGCATCACTGAAATAATGCCACATCTGGTTTTGTTTTATTCCTTTGTGTAAGCAGGTATTTGCTGAGACTCAAAATCATCTATACTGGAATCTGAAAGCATTATTATTTTTGTTGTGCAGTCGCCACTAAATTTATCCGGGGTATCTCAGATTTTTCTCCAACAAGTTATATCCGAGACACTGCGCATGAAACTCGTTAGAGTAACTTAACCTTACTGTCCAATACGAAATACGATTATCAATTTCGGGATGGTTCAACCATCCAATATGAAAAGAATATTCGAGATGTTTTTGGTTTGAAGTGTACAATAACGCTTTCTTATGTAGAATCACATGGTACACATGCTCATTTTTCATTGGAATAGAAATATAAGTGGATAATAAATGTTACTTATAATAAATATCCATGCAAACATACCTAAATTTCTTCTCCTTTTGGCCAAGGCTAACGATGATGTTCCAGTCATATAGTTTATATAAATCTCTGATGCTGACACTTATTGATGTTTCACTTCCGAGGTCCAAGAATCCAAAAATAATGAATCTATCCATGATGCAATGAAAAGCATTCCAATCACAAGTGATGTGTAACAAAGGTCTGCAGATGTCTGAAACAATATGATTGCTCATGGTATTGTTGTTGAGGGACAGCAACTCCAAGAATATCTCTATCAAACCATATCTGTCATACCTGAAGTTGTATGTAGCACTAACATTGAATTTCAGGTAGTGCTTCCAGGAAAACCTGTAAAAAACGTGAGTTCACCTTAAATAGAGCAGCATTACAATATTAAAACAAGAGGCCCAAGAGGGCCTGTGGACGCTCTACTGGCTAAACATAAAGTTTATATATAATATCATGGCGATGACATACGCAACTAGGCTTGGTACTAACTGATCATCCCTGCCAAGTTTTGTTGAAATCCAGCCTGACGTTCAGGAGAACTAGTCTGTATGAAGTTAGTGTATTTAAACCTTTAAGGAGTCATAACTCTGCCAAAATTCATTCAACCAGAACACGGCAATGACAGGTGCAACTAGGCTTGGTACTGATCATCCCCACCAAGATTCGCTGAAATCCGGCAAGGAGTTCAGAAGAGACTAATGTGGACAAAGTTTGTTTGTTAAAACCTTTAAAGGGCCATAACTCTGCCAAAAATAATTCAACCGGAATATGGCGACGATATGCACAACTAGGCTTGATACTGATCATCCTTGTCTAGTTCAGCTGAAATCTAGCCAGGGGTTCAGGGGAATTCGCCCGAAAATGTTTTGCATCAAAAACCTTTAAAGGGCCATAACTCAGCGAAAAATCGGTAAACTGGAACGCGACGATGATATGCACAACTAGGCTGGGTGCTGATCATCCCGTAAAGTTTCAATGAAATCTGGCAAGGGGTTCAGGAGAACTAGTCCAGACAAAGTTTGTGTATTTAAACCTTTAAAGGGCCATAATTCTGTCAAAAATCATTCAACCGGAACACGGTGATGATTTCCACAACTAGACCTGAAACTGATCATCCCTAAAAAGTTTCGTTTAAATCTGGACAGGGGTTCAGGAGAACTAGTCTGGACAAAGTATGTATATTAAAACCTTTAAAGGGACATAACTCCACCAAAATCATTCAACCGGAACATGGTGATGATATGTACAACTAGGCTTGGTACTGATCATCCCTGAAAAGTTTCACTGAAATGCGTCCAAATGAAGGCCCTTTCGTCTTACTGAGGCCAAAATATAGCATTTTTCAGAAAATCAAGGGCCACAACTCCTATGTAAATGGTCCAATCTGGCTGTTTTTCAAATTTGTCGCAGCTTTCATTGCTATTAACAATATGATAAAGTTTGGTAAAGATTGGATGAAAAATGAAGGCCCTATCGTCTTAACGAGGCAAAATATAGCATTTTTAACTAAATCAAGGGCCATAACTCTGCTGTTACTGGTCCGATCTGGCCAGTTTTCAAACTTGTCCGAGCTTTCATTGACATTAACAATTTGGTAAAATTTGGGAAAGATCGGATAAAGAATGAAGGCCCTATCGTCTTAACGAGACAAAGTATAGCATTTTTACCTAAATCAAGAGCCATAACTCCGCTGTTACTGGTCCGATCTGGCTGGTTTTCAATCTTGTCTGGGCTTTCATTGATATTAACAATCTGGTAAAGTTTGGTAATGATCGGATGAAAAATGAAGGCCCTATCATGTTAACGAGGCAAAATATAGCATATTTAACTAAATCAAGGGCCATAACTCCGCTGTTACTGGTCCGATCGAGCCTTTATTGATATTAACAACCTGTTAAAGTTTGGTAAAGATCAGATGAGAAATGAAGGCCCTATCGTCTTAACGAGACAAAAGTTAACAGGCGACGGACGGACGGACGACGGACGACGGACAACTCGCCATCCCATAAGCTCTGCTGGCCCTTGGCCAGTAGAGCTAATGAGAGAAAAATGTAAAATTTGCAAAAAGAAGGACCGTAACTCAGGTAATACATGGTTGATTTTGCCACTGAATCGATATGTATATCTTGCCATCATAGCTAGGTAAGCATCCTATACATTTTCTAAACAATTCATCGAAAACTGTGGGAGGAGATAGACGCACAAGATATTTTAACGTAAAAAATTACTAAAAAAGGGCCGTTACTATGGTAATAAAAGGTTCATTATCACGCCAAATCGATATGCACATCTTGACATCATAGGTAAGCATCCAGCATTTTTTTGAAACAAGGGGTTGAAAACTGTGGGACGAGATATACAAACTTTTCGGGACGGACGGACACTTGAAACGGACATAGCTAACGCTATAATAAAAGTGGCAGTATATCAAGTACATATTATGATAATGACATATATATAACAAGTGAAAGAAGTATTGCTATGCAATATACGTCCCCTACCATTTTTGGAAACAGAAAAGGAGTGTATCATCAGTGTCTCATAATATAGTGCATGAATGTAAAAGTACCAACCTGTATCAGGTTCTTGGGATGTCTGTGACTATTTTAAATGAAACTAGAACTGTCACCAGAGACGTACAAATACCCCCCGCTGGCAACTTGTTGGTGGGGGTTGGTAAACATACAAGACTTTGTTCCTATAAGATATATAGACATATATTATAGAGAAATAGCCCGGACAAGAATTTTCTAATTGACTACCTGAAGTATGAAATGCATTAAAAATACAAAGGGCCATAACTGAGTGGAAAACTATTGAACCGGAACGTCACGACAACATGCGCATCTCCACTTGATGTTGATGCTTTGTAGCAAGTTTCACAAAATTATAACACGGGGTTTTAGAGAAATAGCCTGAACAAGAATTTTCTATTTGACTTCCAAGTATGAAATGCATTAAAAATACAAATGGCCATAACTCAGTGCAAAATTATTGAACCGGAATGTCATGATAGTATGCACATGTCCACTTGATATAATGATACTTCCTAGTAAGTTTCAATAAATTCTAATAAGGAGTTTTAGAGAAATAGCCTGAACAAGAATTTTGTATTAATATATATGCATGTTTTGGAAATACAAAGGAGCATAACTCAGTGGTAAATTATCGAACTGGAACGTCATGAAAGTATGCGCATGTTCATTCAAAACTGATACTTCCTAACAAGTTTCGCGAAATTTCTAAGAAGGAGTTCTTGAGAAATAGGCCGGACAAGAATTGCGTCTACGGACACATTTTGGAAATACAAAGGGCCATAACTCAGTGGAAAATTATCGAACCGGAACGTCATGATAGTATGCGCATAACCACTCGATACTGATACTTCCTAGCAAGTTTCTCAAAATTCTAAGATGGAGTTATTGAGAAATAGCCCGGACAAGAATTGCATCTACGGACAGACGGACGAGCTGGTTCCAGTATACTCCCCCCAACTTTGCGGGGGTATAAATAGTGTGTTGTTTCACACTTTAAACCTTCAAAGTAATAAGAACATGAAAAGTATGCAATATGAAGGGCCATTGACTACAATATAAGCAAAAGCCACACACAGTTCAATCATTTGGGGGGGTGGGGAAGGGGGTTGGGGAATGAGGGGAGAGGAGCGGGGTGTGTGGGTGGGTAGTAGGAGAGAGGAGGCCATTGTGACGCTAACTAAAACTTAAAAGGAAAACAGCAAAAAAAAAAAAAAATTGGGGTTGGGGGGAGCAGGGTGGGTGGGTGTATGGAGAGGGGAGGCCAATGTGATCATAACTAAAACTTAAAAGCAAAAAAGAGATTGTGGGGGAGGCCAAGGTGATCATTACAATGAACCTGAAAACAAAAAGGAAAAACGTAGAAGAAAATTATTGGGGGTGGGGCGTGCGGAGTGTGAGGAGGGTTAGCATATGATTATTCCGGGGTCCATGATTTAATTTTTTTTTTAAATAAGATTTTTTTTTGGTGGGGGCTCTACATTTGACCATGACCCACAAGGTACGGGCCTGGATTTTGTGCACAACATGTCGTCTTGTTATGGTGATTATTCGTGCCAAATTATTTTAGAATCCATCCATGGACGTCAAAGTTTTAGCCCGGACAAGACTCATAAAAAGATTCATAGGTATGGCTACATAAGCCAACTTTGATCTTAAATTGCTGTGATGATCACTTGTGCCAAGTTATTTTAAAATCCCTCAATGGACCCCAGAGTTATAGACCGGACACGACTGTCATGAATACATTCATTACTATGCCTATATATGCCAACTTTGAACTCTTAAGTGTGACCTAGACCTTGAAGGTAGGGGCCTGGGTTTTGCGCGTGACACGTCTAGCTGTGGTGATCATTTGTGCCAAATTTTCTTAAAAATCCCTCCATGGACTTCAGAGTTATTGATCGAACACGACTGGACGGAATGAAGGACGAGAAACTTTCAACTCTAAGTGTGACCTTGATCTTGAAGGTAGGGGCCTGGGTTTTGCGCGTGACACGTCAACTAGCTGTGGTGATCATTTGTGCCAAGTTTCAGAGTTATTGATCGGACACCGACCAAACCTATAGTCCCCTCCGTTCTTCGAATGGTAGGGGACTATAAATGCAATACTCATAAGGCCCTGTTTTACAGCTAAACACACTACTCATCTATTTGCTGTTTATGAATTTTGAAAACCAACTGACCTTACATGTTAGAAATTAACCTTATCAAAAGCCTTATCTACTCAAAATTTGATAGGGATCACCTTTTCTAATTCACGTTGCATTGGTAGGACTGTATAAACCTAAACGCAAATTTATTTTTATGTTATGTTTTTGATATAAATATTCAAAATCAATCATTACATTATGGAAGAATTTATTCAAGCGTAACGCATGTTAAAACTGGGGCGAATGCCTAAATGTGAACGTTCATAATACAGGTAAACTTGAAATTTTCTTAAAATCCATTGTTTTTGTGGAAATGTGAAGTTTAGTAACATGTGTGACATCCACGTGCATCAGTGACGGCTTGACATCGCCTTATCATGCTACTGATAAGCCTACAGATATTGTCTTGTGGAATGCGAGCCCATTCTTCTAGAAGCGCAATTCTTAGCTGAGGGATCGTGGTTATTTGGACAGCCCGACCAGAAATTGCATTCTGAAGCATGCCCCAAACATATTCGATTGGGTTCAGGTCTGGGGATCTGGCCGGCCAGTCCATTTGTACGACTGACTCCCTCTCAAGATACTGGTCGATGACTCGAGCTCGGTGTGAACGGGCGTTATCATCCATTTAAATTAAATCTGGACCCACAGCACCAGCATTTGGGCGAACATAAACATCATGAACGTCATGCAATATCTTTCAGCAGTCAAGGTTTCATTTTCAATGCTGTGCAGATTGTTTTTCCCTGCATACTGATACCCACCCACACCATGATTGAACCACTACCATAACGATCATGTTCCGCAATGCATACGGGATCGAATCGTTTGTTGGGCATTCTCCACACTCTTGCACGTCTGTCCGTGAAATCTACACAGAACCTGGACTCATCTGTAAAGAGGACAGGTGTCCAATCATTCAGTATCAATCTTACGGGAGCATTAGGCCAGGCTAGACAATTATGAATATGCAATCGCGTCAACGGAACATGGATAGCTGGTCTACTTGCATTCAACCAGACATCATGCAAATGATTACTGAGAGTTTGAGTACAAAGTCTCACGCCGGTAGCATTTTGGAACTAATCTCTTAAGGTTGTGGCGTTAAGGGAGCGATTACGACCTGCCTGGGTTGTTGACCTTGACCACCATGCAAATAGCTAACGCTGCCGTGAGTTTGGAACCAGTTCCACTTCCTAGCGACTATGCTCTGGGATACATTATGAGCACGCACAACATGCCTCTGCGATAGCCCAGCCTCTGCGATAGCCCAGCCTCCAGCATCCCCATGCCTCTATTTATTTAATCAGCACTAAGACATCTTCTAATTGGCTGTTCAGCCATGTTTACTCAATAAAGAACAATGAGGTTGTGTAAAATCAAGTAAATCAAGTGAAATGAAATCATTTACATAGATATACATGTACCTAACATGCCTGTTTTTCATGGGTATGTGATTTCCCATGCATCTCAAGCCAACTAAAGGTAAAATATCGATATTTACAATACATATATATGAGGCTCATACACATATATTTTACTTACAATAAACATTTTAAACTCTACATTTTCCCATACATTTTTCCATACTGAGCACCCCATTGTTAAATAAGAAATGTCACAGTAAAGTGACAAATGCCCCCAAAGTGTCCTTGTTCCAGAAAATGTGGTCTTCAAGTTGAAGGTGTGATTTGGACAAAGTGAATTGAGGGAAATGAAAGTGAAATTTCCCTTAACTGACTGACAAAGGAGTTGAGTAGAGTGGACACGTTACAGTAGAGTTACGGTCCGGACACGAAATTGCGTACCTGTTTTTGACCTATGAACTGGAAGTGTGACCTTGACCTTTGAGGTACAGCCCTCGGTATTGCGCGACACATCGTCTTGTTATGGTGATCGGTTGTGCCAAGTTATTTAAAAATCCCTGCATGGGTTGTAATGTTACGGTCCGGACACAAAATTGCTTACCTGTTTTTGACCTATGAACTGCAAGTGTGACCTTGACCTTTGAGGTCCGGACATGGGTTTTGCGCGTGACACATCATCTTATTATGGTGATCACTTGTGCCAAGTTATTTAAAAATCTCTGCAGGTGTTGTGACGTTACGGTCCGGAAACGAAAATACATACCTGTTTTTGACCTATGAACTGCAAGTTTGACCTTGACCTTTGAGATACGGACCTGGGTATTGAGCGACACATCGTCTTGTTATGGTGATCAGTTGTGCCAAGTTATTTAAAAATCCTTACATGGGTTGTGACGTTACGGTCCGGACACGAAATTGCGTACCTGTTTTTTACCTATGAACTGCAAGTGACCTTGACCTTTGAGGTACGGACTTGGGTTTTGCGCACGACACATCGTCTTGTTATGGTGATCACTTGTGCCAAGTTATTTAAAAATCCCTGCAGGGGTTGTGACGTTACGGTCCGGAAACGAAAATGCGTACCTGTTTTTGACCTATGAACTGCAAGTTTGACCTTGACCTTTGAGATACGGACCTGGGTATTGCGCGACACATCGTCTTGTTATGGTGATCAGTTGTGCCAAGTTATTTAAAAATCCCTGCATGGGTTGTGACGTTACGGTCACGAAATTGCGTACCTGTTTTTTACCTATGAACTGCAAGTGTGACCTTGATCTTTGAGGTACGGACCTGGTTTTTGCGCGCAACATATTGCCTTGTTATGGTGATCACTTGTGCAAAGTTATTTAAAAATCCCTGCAGGGGTTGTGACGTTACGGACCGGACAAGAACTGTGGACTGACGGACGGACGGACGTCACTGTTTTTATCCAGATTCATTGTTATCATAACAGAGCCGAAAAAACAGGAAGGTCAAGGTAAGACTACCGTAGCGGGTCCTCTGTTGACTGTTTGTGTGAAGACAAAGGCAGCCTAGTGGGTCGGAAAACCAGTTTAAGGTCAAAGTGGGTTCATTCAAAACTTAGCACGTTATTTATGCAGGGTGCGATGAAGAGCAATGATCCTTGTTAAAGAAACCACCATAAAAGTTATACGCGTTGTCGGAGAGCAACGCAGCTCGACTGTTCAATTTTTCAGAGAATAATAAATTATATAGCCAGTATATACCATCAGAAAACAAGGCTAAAACAGTGTGGGGGTGGGATGGGGTTGGGGGGTGATTTCAGTTTGTTTTTATTGATATTCACTTCATCTGTGTATCTGAATTTAATCTAAATTGTTTTAAATGTAAATGATTGCATTCAAAATAAAATTTCAATATCCAAATAATCAAAGATAAAAAATTGACTTCCGGGGATGGGGTGGGCAGTGTGATAAGACAGCTATATGCGTAAGAATTAACTAAAACACAGAAATATGTAAAAAAAAAAAAGAAGAAAAAAGAAGGGTTTCAAGTGTGAATAAGGGGTGGAGGCAACATAGCTATATGTGTATGAATTGATCAAAACAACATAGAAATGTTAAAAAAAAAAATATATAATATATATAGTTATTGGGACCCCAAACCAAAATTATAGATATATACAACAGCTTACACGCAAACCTTGATCTGCCTTTATTGCACATTTTATGGGCCATCACAATTTGGGTTCCATGGCAGCCCAAAAATTGTAGAAGACAACATTACTTAGGCAACCCTTTATACTATAAGGAAACCTATTCCCAAATTTAGTTGAGCTAGGGCAAGAAAGGTAAGAGATACAGACCTGCAAAAACGGCTTTCACGCAAAATTTTATGTGAAATGAGACGCATTTTAAGAGCTATCAGAATTTGAGTTTCATGGGAGCCCAGGGGTTACAGGAACCAAAATTACTTAAACAGCCCTTAAGATTATACTATAAGGAAGCTCGTGGCCTAATTTGGTTGTGCTAGGATAAGAAACGTAAGAGATATATTGTTTTGTAAGCACAGCTTACTCGCAAAATTTGTTGTGAAATGGGACACATTTTAAGGGCTATCAGAATTTGGGTTCCATGGGAGCCTGTTACAAATTGTCATGTTACAATAATAGGAAAGAGACCTTTAATACAAATGGGAACCTATTATGCCCCAATTGTATAGTAACTGTTAATATGTGAGCTCTGGCCAATTGACATGTCACCAGTACTTAGATATCTCCGCCCTATTGTTGATGTCGGAGTATATTGACAATAGTTTATATAACATAGTTGCACTGTATCGTGCTGTTGTTTGTCGAAGGTATTGTTCTGGTTTGATTGGTTGAAATGGATAAATGATTGACAACTGGAGACATGTTAATTATGGGATTATTTGCTATGGTTCACTGTAGTATATTATTCAGTTAGTGTCAGTTGGGTATGATATTTGGAAGAAGTAAGATGGGTGAAATAGTAGCTGGAAGTGTGTGATAAAGGCCTGGTGAGTCAATCATTTTACATATGTTATTCAATGAAATGTATGATACGTGCTGTATTGTTTATTGTCACTGATGTTTCTATACGCGATGATATTTTGTAAATAATATTGCGAATTTAATAGGCGTAATACTCAAGGCATAGTCAGACAATGTTAATATTCTATTGTAGATATTCCTCCTTGGTTGTTGGGGTTAGAGTAGATGGACATAATTATGTAATGGTTACCAGCGTATCCACATACAGCTATAGAATGGCCTAAGACATGAATTGATAGAATTGATGTATGTAGGAAGATGTTAGTAATTAAATGCTGTAACATTAGTGCGAGTGCCAGTGTAGAAGTCCAGGGATAATGAACTGTATGATGCATCTTGGATTGAGAGAAGTATACATTATCAGGATATATAACATGTGATGTACAGTACAATTAGTGAAGTTTAGTTACTCACCACCATATTGCGATGACAAGATACAATCCAGGGTTATGATCTAGTGAACTGTATAACAATATAGTACAACTTCACAGTTTAGTTACTCACCACCATATTGCGATGACAAAATACAATCCAGGGTTATGATCTAGTGAACTGAATAACAATACAGTTGAACAATAACACTGCATACTTTATCAGATTGACTTGAGTGATGTATCTACTTTGATTGTATTTAAATTGTGTATTGCGACTTATTATTTTCCATGTTTGTTTCTCCCTTATCTTCATTCATACTTTTCCATTCTATCTATCACTCCGAATAGTTATTCATTTTGAAATATACTAATTATTATAACTTGACTTATCTGATTCGTCAATACTTATCCATATAAACAATACCTCATTTGCATATTCCACTCTTTGTTTAATGTGACGTCATCCGGTCCATAAAGTTGCATATTGACCGGGCGCCCGGTCCGATAGCTATATTAACGGACGTGTGAAAAAAACGACGTCAAAATAAATCATAAAACGTATTGATTTAATTTGTTGGTCAGATTCGGTATAATATAACAAATAATGTATGGTGCTTCGGTCCATATGATGTTAATGGACTGGGCAGTCAGACCTAGAACGTTATATGGACCTCAGCTTCGCATCGGTCCATATAACATTCGAGGTCTGACTGCCCAGTCCATAAACTTGCATATGGACCTCAGCACCATACATTATCTGTTAAATATAAAACGGAGTTACGGTGGTCTAGTGGTTAAGGTATCCGCCTAGTAATCCGGAGGTCGAAGGTTCGAGTCCCGTCAGAGGCGGGCTTGTTTCTGAAGAAACCGACGAAAGAAGAAGAAATTAAGTAGTAATTAAAAATTAATGTAAATATATAAAGATAAAACTATTAAAAATAAGGGATGATATGGTAGTAATATAAACTATATATGTAAATCAACAAATGCCCATCAACGAGTAAAATAAAAAGTAATTATATATAACACATTATAATGATTTATATAGTCTGATTTCTTTTAGGAAATCTTAAACAAGACTAAAATCTATAGTATCAAATAACTCTTTCATAGTATTAACATTGTAGTATCTTTGATGCATAGGATCAAAGTCTACACATTCCAACAATGATAGATACAACTCTGTTGCAGAGCCCATGGGTTATGGGTTACAGGAACCAAAATTATTAAGCAGCCCTTAAGATAATGCTATGAGGAAGCCCATGGTCAAATTTGGTTGTGCTAGGATAAGAAATGTAAGAGATATAGACTTGTAAACACAGCTTACATGCAAACCTTGCTTGATGCCAACGCCGACATGATTACATAAGCTCTCTTTTTCTTCGAATAGTCGAGCTAAAAAGGAATAATAATAAAAAAGACCTAATAATTTATCTTTCTTATCTCGACACCAGATATGATCAAATTGAAGGGTACAATTGCTACTTAAACCCATCAACAAGTATTAATATGTGTCTGTCTCAGCCAACACTCGAAAGAGATATTGTTAATAATGGGGCTTTACAGTCTATTTGTCATGAGATAACTGAAAGTCATATGGTAAATAGTCTGGGTCACAAAAGTCTAAATAAAAGGTAAAAATGTCTTTCTTTGAAGTAGGAAGGTATGTAGAAATTCAACATCTTTTTTTTTAAAGGGACACTGTCCGTAAGTAAGCAGATATTGAAAATAGTCAAATAACTGTCTAGATTTTTATTTAGTGAAATGTCTACATGAAAACATCAGCATAGGCCCACAGATACCGGTTTAAAAAAAAAAAAAAAAAAGTCTTATATTATATTACATACTCGAGTATGTAATATAATATAAGACTTTTTTCTTTTTTTTTTTTAAACCGGTATCTGTGCATAGACCCAGATAAGCATGTAGTAATACATTCGTGAGTTTAAAAAAAAAGTTTTATTTATTATTTGTAAATAATGTGGGACCCATTCTATTTACATTTTCTGCTGATCACATGACATCCATTAGCGCATTAGCTTTTATATATTGTATCTCTTACGTAATACATATGGCCCAGTTATGAGCTCAGTTGGTAGGAACGCTCTACTATTATTACCTGCGAGTGTAATTTTAGTGTGGGTTATGAGTTCAATCCCAAGAAACGGTTATTCTTTTTTTGTACCGCTATTGAATTCTGTCAAACAATCTTAGTTTTATTTAGTAAATATTCAATAATGGTTGGTGTTATGTTTGTCAACGTAATTAATTTGTGTTTTATAGGCTAAAAGTTACGGACATTGTCCCTTTGTAGGCTTTTTTTTATAAAGTAGCGAAATAAATTCACAAAGCTATCATACCACACTTAACCCATGTGATATTAAGAAGGTTCATATTATCTAAATGGGCCTATTTTATTTACGCCTAGATTCATCAACCATCACATACAATAGCCATAGTTGAATAATTACGTTCAAATCATTTTTGTGTAAGTATCTCATTTATAATTCAAGGCATATCGAATATAGTATTTAATTAATGGTAATAATGTTCATATCAAACAATTTTACACAGATGAAAGTTTGAAGTTATAAGCCTTGTTGAAGTTAAACTTCTTAACCAATTGTTGACACCACCTGCCAATCTGTCAACATTCGTCAATGAATTTAAGAAATATAATATTTTGAGCAAGTTCAAGACCACTACCGAGCTGGTGGGCAGGACCGGAATATCATCAATACCTTAGGTCTACCAGTGGTTTCCATGTTTTTCAAGTCCCAACACCTGGATGAGGTTTTGTTATCACAAAATATTAAGCTTCTGATTTTTTTTTGAATTCTTATCTAACATGGATTTTTATCTATATAATACACCATTTTTTGAAACTGAACATCATACATAAATTCCCAGAACTTAAAATATAACTCGAAGGGTGACCACAGAACATTTGTGTCACCTGCCACGTACTTTTTTAACAAGAACATTCTGACCGTTGAGTTTCATAATCATAGGTCAAATACTTTTGAAGTTATGGCCAGTTATGAAAAGGATCCGGACTAATTTATCATTTGTTTATGCAATGTTTTCCCCAACCGTCGGGTTGGCATTCATACCTCCGGGATTTTCTCTGGGTTAGGCAATTAGACAAGATCCCATACAAACATGGGGATATTAATTAACTCCCATTTGAGGGAATTAGAATGAGGCCCCTATGGATGAGAATAAGACATGAGGCCCCTATGGATGGGAATAAGACATGAGGCCCCTATGGATGGGAATAAGACATGAGGCCCCTATGGATGAGAATAAGACATGAGGCCCCTATGGATGGGAATAAGACATGAGGCCCCTATGGATGGGAATAAGACATGAGGCCCCTATGGATGGGAATAAGACATGAGGCCCCTATGGATGGGAATAAGACATGAGGCCCCTATGGATGGGAATAAGACATGAGGCCCCTATGGATGGGAATAAGACATGGGGCCCCTATGGATGGGAATAAGACAATCAGTTTGTAAATTTGTCTCATTCCCGTACAAGCTACAACACCGCACCCTCTTTCCACCCCCTCAAACTCCAACCTCAGGTGGGCGAACACACTGAGATGTGCAATACATTTACTATAAACAGACCATTTGGCCCCAGGAGCTAAACCTTTTTTGACGTGCAGGCCCGATTATTTGCAGTGGGATCCGGGCATGCTTCCCCTGAAAGTTTTGAAAACATAGGACATCGCTGGTACGTTTTTGGTGTATATTCAACAAATTCATACACTATTATTTCGTTATTTTCAACCACGCATGTGAAAATTATATGCTACTGGGCCCTGCAGCCAACAAGTTTTAAAATTACATCTCCTTAACCCTGAAAATGAAACATTGAACATGGTACTCAACACAATCATATTGAAACAAACCTCCATATAAAGTCTGGTGACAGTCAGAAACAGCTTACATAAGTTTTCACATAACTAGAAGGGTGTTCCACTGAACACTTGTATCGCCTACTGTGTGCATATTTCAACAAGTACAATCTAACTATAAAGTTTGGTGACAGGGGTTTCAATCCTTCATGAATTATGGAGCAGTTTTAAAGTTGATGAAAAGGGGCATAAATGTGCATTAAATGGATAATTGATAAGGAAGAACAGTATAACATTTCAAGACCATAGGTCAATATTTTGCCAAGTTATGAGCTAGGTTAGGTTCCAGGTTAAAGTTTTATGAAATGGGGCAAAACTCTGCTGAAATGAAAGTCAGACTTATTGGACATGTGTTACAACATTTCTTGGGTCAAGATGAATAACTGTGAAGTTTCATGAACAATGAGGACAGATCCTTTTCAAGTTATTGCCAAGGTTCAGTTGCAGGTTAAAGTATGACGGACGGACAACAGATGGCAGACAAAGTGATCCTTTAGTGTCTGCCATGCTATGCAGGCATATTCCTCTACCTCTTTAAACATACTGTTACTTAAGGGCAATAACTCTGTATTGCATTACTTTGATTTTGCTCGTTGTCCAGCAAATCTGAGATTTTATTGAAACAGACCTTTCAAATCAATACCACTTAGTTTTTGAGAATTAGTCGTAGTGATGTACCGATTAATCTATTGTAACCGATCATCAGTTAGTTAGGCATCCGATTATGATGATCGATTATGAAAGTCTATAATCAATCATCGATTACATGTAAAAATGCACCTCAATTAATGTTTAAAATAGAAATAAACACGAATTGTCCAGGAAACAGCAGTAAGAAAATTATTAATACACTTGTGAAAATAAGCATATATACACAAATAAACACATCTATATCAATTAGAACTATTTTGCTGATTAAAATGACAATGGCATAAGAAACTAGACAGGGAAGAACATGTATTAATCAGAAATAAGTCTTAAGTGCTAGCTAGGTCTCAAACTTAGATTAACATACACATGTTATACTTCAACTGACTAACCGATTATAACCGATGATTGATCTCAACCGATTGTAACTGATGACTGATAGTAAATTTTAACCGATTGTCCATCACTAATTAGGCACCACAAAATTGTATTCTGAAAGTCTGTTTTTAGCTGTGGTTGCCATCCTGAATTTCAGGTCAACCCAATTGTTACTTTAAGGAACAACTAAGACATCAGCATGCAGCAACATTCTTGTGAAGTTTCATAAAAATCCATCAGGTTAATAAGTCTCAGAAGATTTAGTCGCTACAATTAGGTTACCAACAGCTGCATAATGGCATTTTGAGCTTTGTTGATCTTTGATCAGTAGAGCTAAAAATGGTTTAGACATAAACATATACACTTTTTTTTATCAAATTCAGAGAATAAATTGCAATATCTAGCTCATGTTCAACCTCACAATTCAGAAAATATCTTCACCCAACATTACTAACCCTGTAAAATCTGAAAACCATTGATTTAATGTTGTCAGTGAAAACAGACAGTCACGTGCTTTTTTACTTCAAATCAAAATTTAAAATTTTTATAACTCTACTTTTGTTCAATAAATCTTAGATACCAAAATAATATGAACGTTTTTGAATCACTCTTGATCTGTCTGTAAAGTTTAAAACAAATCATTTAGTATTTCAACTTTAATTTTTTTAAATTTACACATACTGAAAAAATAAAGTTTAGCAAGCACATCTAGCTTAAATAAATGTAATGTTATTTTATATTGTGAAGTATTTTAAATCATCGATCAACATGACTTAGGTTGATCTTCTTTTTCACTTACCGGTACTTTTTTTATTCCAATTTAAGTATCAGAGTTATCTCCCATTTAGTTAAAACATACTATTTCACATTTAAAAATACAAATAAGGTAAAGAGCAAGATTAAACATTACAATATAACTGTTATGGGACTCAAGTTATAGAAAACCCTAAAACAATCCACAATTTCCTTGCCATTTAGTCTCGGCCAGCTAGACCGTATCATGCATATACTAAACCAAATTGCTAGGTACCAACCTAAGAATATGTCAATAATATTCTCATTGTTTTGTGTTTGTGCTTGATTAGAGATACGGTGAAACTGCAAAATAATGAGTGTAAATCGTCTACTCCGATTGCATGAACATATTTTAAAACTTTTAAGTCAATGTATTTTCTTAGAAATAAGTTATAACACTTATACAACTGGGTATATAGGATTTTATTAAGTACTTCGAATTAGTGAAGCTTTCGATGTTCCTAATTCTAAAATATGCCAGTTAAAATTATTATGACATCATGTTTTACTAGCATTACCACTACAAATGCGTTTGCAAAAGAAATTTTCGAAATATTTAATGTTAACGCTGAATTAGTTACTTGAATTTGATACAATATTCAATGTAAAGGGAGGTAATTTAAGATTATCCATTTTTCATTTTTTTATAGACGGAGAATCTGCGATAAAGTGGTCAAATTTTTATGTTTTTTTCTATTATTTCATACCAATTTTAAGAATTTTATATCTTTAAGCGATCTTTGACTCATGTTATGTGTTTTATCAGCACATTTAATGTTTTCTTATAAAGGGAGGGTAACTCTCAAAAGATGTAGCAATTTAAACAAAAAATAATTGTTTTATAAACTATGGGTCAAAACAAAATACTTATCATATATCTTTTCTAAAATATATTTAAAAAAAGAAAGTTAGTTAAGATACAAAAGCTGATACTTAGCAATTTTGTTCAGTGTATGTCTTACTTGCAGATATCTGGTTCTGGATCCGTGTAGCATAGCATAACGAAGAAATCAGAAGCGGGCCGGGTGACCGAGGCTACTTGCCATTATAAAGATATAGGGAACCAAAGTTTACCATTTGTGAAATGACCTCCCTTTATGCATTGAAATAAGAGCGAAATTATAATTTCTGTAAAACATGTTGCTATTGTTTTCGCATATTTCTTTTGAGACTTATTCCCTTAATATAACTGATAATTATCTAAGTTATATTGCCCAAGACTGCTTCTACACATGTCCTAGAATCTGGTCAACAGGATGTTTATGTTATTTACTTGCTAAACTTATTTTTATCAGTATATATATTTATAAATATAATAATGAAGTAGAGGGTAGATTCTGACTGGTTGGGGGAACTGGACTTATTTCCTTCTTTGGGCTATTGTTACCTTTAACCTTCCTCCCTGTAGGTATATACTCCATGTATGAATATTATGTGAAAAAATTCACTTAGGAAGTTCTGGTACAGACACAAAAATTCCTCGGATAAGGAACCAAGTTCAATTTCCCCAAGCAGGCAGGCTCAGTGTATAGCACTTTGGACTTTAAATCCAGAGAAATCACAGACTGCAGCTTTAACAGTGCCACTAGGTTCTTTCAATGTGTCCTTGCGCAAGATTCTTATCTTAATCAGTTAATTTGTATGTGTATATATGGGGCTTAAAGGGAGTACATCAGGCTTTTCAAAGGGGTCTAGCTAGGGGTCCGACTTAAAATTGACAAATAATGATATTTTCTATTTTAAAGCGCCTAAACATAATGAATGATGCTAAAAATGACCCCTTAGTTACAAAGAAATTCATTCTGTACAGTAATACGTGCTATCCTAGGTGACGCACCAGGGTTAATTTCAGCATTTTATTCCCGATTCCGTCCTAGCTATATGGTGTATTCAAAGTTTAAACTTTAGCAATATGGTTCGAACATCATATTTTGATGGATATAAGTGTTTTATCATGAATTGGAACATTTTTATAATTTACGATATTTCTAGAAAAATCCTGATGTACCCCCTTTAAAGTCGCTTTTAACAACCTTTCAGTCATATCACGACAGTGTCTACTTGTAGCAGTGAGTTCAATGCTCAAACTTATAGTGCTGCCACACTGGAATTATTAACCACGCCGTAGACACATGACATGATACCCCACCCAGTCACATTATACTGACAAAGGCTGACCAGTCCTTATAATTAGCTGCTTATTAACTACCCTTTTTATGCTGAATTGAATTGAAATGGGGTTTTAAGGTGCACCAACACATGAAAGGTTACCGTATATGGCGCCTAACAGGAATGAACATGCCAGGCTCATCCTCCATGTACATCGAGATAAAATATGGAGAATGGGCCTGGAACCTTCTCACCCAGAACTGCAGAGTTGCTGCAAATTCTATTGTAGACACTCCATTTATGCTGGAGCCACGTTAGTGTTTCTGCCACTGCTCTAGCCTTCCCCTCCAACGGGATCTGCAGTGGTCCCTATTCTTTGCCCCGTAACCAAACGGGGCCCCCGGAAACACACGGGGCTTTTTATGCTGAACATCAAGCAAGGGAGCTACTAGTACCATTTTGATGAAGAAAGAAATCAACAATTTATATGTGAAATCAAGCAATAACCCGTACAAATTAGGTCAAGGCCATGTAACATACCAGTATGAAGCATAGAGATATTCTATGTCAGACCCATCATGAGGAATACATTTGTTTGATCTAGTACATGTAAAGCTGCCATTATCGAAAAAAACAAAACTGCATTAATTTTTGATGAAAATGTGAGTCAAAAACTATGGTGCTCACGTGAGGCTGTACATGTTTAACAACCAGCCAATTTAGAGTTTGAATAGGAAGAATGCAAAACATTTCTGAATTACCTCCCTTAGACCATAATTTGAAAGCTTATTCAAGTAACATGCAATAGAGATTATCCAACTCCTGGGTAATAAACTAATCCTTCAGATGCTAGGCATGTTGCTTATTTTAATGAACTAGTGGATGCAAGTGAGTGAGAAAAAAAACCATGCCTACCATTGAGTGATGGATTTCCCTATAATCAAACGCAGCACTTAAATATATTTATTAGTTTAAACCAGTCTGTGTAAGATTTTCATCAAAATGTCCACTTGTTGAACTTTCCCAGCATAGAGCGTCAACGCCTTCAACATTTTATTGACATCATGACTCAACGTCATAGTTAGTTATTTTCTGTGTTTTTTATACTCAGGGTCCTAATAACGACCCTGTTGGATCCTTATATATAAGGACCCTGTTATAATTTATAATAATATTAACCCTTATAATTTTTTTCAGAGAGATATCCCAATCTTCGAGGTGTTAAAATGTAATAATAATGTAATACACCAGTACAACAGCATATTTACATCTTTAAATGTATACCGTAATAATACAACAGTGATTTTTTTTAACTAACGGCAAATTACACTAAAAAAGGTCATATAATAATGCAGAAGTGCCGATTGAAAGTATAGTTTTATTGTCGGGGTTTGGCCTGGCTGGTTAAAGCCACTTTTATTGTGTCTACAGTTTGGATTTTCAAAATATGTAAGTTATATTATATGCCTCGTCGACAGCAGGTTTAGAAACGTTGTACATATGTTGTAAATTTGGCTGTTGTTGGCGGGATACCTACTTTAAAGAAATTAAAATATCTGGATTTAACTGAAGATAAATAAGGAATAAGGACGTTTACATATTTTATTAAACACAAGTTTAAGAGCACAAATAAACAGATACAGATGGGTCCCCACGATGACAATACACTCAATCTAACATCTCGGGTCAGCTTCAACAGTCCCCTAGTCAATGAGTCCACACGATGACAAAACACTCAATCTAACATCTCGGGTCAGTTTCAACAGTCCCCTAGTCAATGGGTCCACACGATGACAATACACTCAATCTAACATCTCGGGTCAGCTTCAACAGTCCCCTAGTCAATGGGTCCACATGATGACAATACACTCAATTTAACATCTCGGGTTAGTTTCAACAGTCCACTAGTCAATGGGTCCACACGATGACAATACACTCAATCTAACATCTCGGGTCAGCTTCAACAGTCCCCTAGTCAATGGGTCCACACGATGACAATACACTCAATCTAACATCTCGGGTCAGCTTCAACAGTCCCCTAGTCAATGGGTCCACACGATGACAATACACTCATTCCAACATCTCGGGTCAGTTTCAACAGTCCCCTAGTCAATGGGTCCACACGATGACAATACACTCAATCTAACATCTTGGGTCAGCTTCAACAGTCCCCTATTCAATGAGTCCACACTATGACAATACACTCAATCTAAGATCTCGATCAGTTTCAACAGTCCCCTAGTCAATGGGTACCACTGTGTATACCCTGGCAAGTACAAGACAAGCCAAAGTCTTCTGTTACTAGTGTTAGGAATTGGCTGAAAATTTATGATCGATCATCAGAATATTTAACCGACCGATGATCGATCATTAATCAATTAAACATGGCTGCTATAAAAGACAAGTGTAAGCCTTTTTCAGACTATAATGAAGAAAAGAATCACATTTCAAGTATGTTCTGGTAATAAAGGAACTGAATGAAACTGACCAACATATAAATAAGTTGTGACAACCACTATAAATATGTGATTACTTGTTCCAAAATTTCATTTTATTTCTTGTATATTTTAGTGCAAGAGAATAAAATAAGCCATAATTTTCAACAACCGAGTAAAGTCGATCATGAAAAATTGTAATCAACGGAACTCATGACATCATGCACTGGTTATCATTGCAGGATACGTATACATACCGAGGGACTTGACAGAACACACCCTTTTACATTTAAACTCAGCACACATTTTTAACACATTTATTTACATTTTGTACATGAATAATTAACAAAAAAAGCAGTAACAAGACGTCAGCATTATATAATTATGCATTATAAAATTATATTGAGTTATCAACAGAACAGATGCTACATGTGTAAGGGTTCACAAAGTACATAACATTTAGATTACTGTAGAAAACAAGGTGAAGACAAAATTATGTTAGGATTTTAAGAAAGAATTAATCATGGGAGATTTTATTTTATTAGTCATAGAGTCCATTATGTGTCTCATATATTATATAGAAATTATTTAATACATGGGTTCGAACATTTGGTTCATAAGGAATTCTTTTACTAAACAGAAGACGCGTTGTTATTTCATCAGTGAGCAAATGGCTCATCAACAATTGAAGTATTTCTTTTAATCTGTTTTATATCGGTTTTGTGATTCAAACTACAGTTCTAACAAAGCTTTCCAATGCCAGTTCATGTTCCATAAAGGGATTGTTAGGTTAGTTAATAAATTCCTTTCAGCGTTAGTTAAAAAGCCTTCAACAGTTAGTTAAAATGTATGCGATAATAAAACTTCTTTCTATATGTTTACCAATATAATGCGATAAAAAGTGTGTATCAACTTTATATGCTTTAAATAAATTTAACAACATAACTATATCTGATTTCGATAGATATCACTTAAAAAATGCTTTTTGGACTGAAATCATAAAACAATTTGCGGATTTTTTTTTTTGAAGCGAAGCAATTTTAGAAATGTAACTGTGAATTAACTTGGCCTTATTAATAGTTATAGAAAACCAAAGCTGCACAAGTTGATCACTGCATGATAAATACGAAGGACATTGAATAAATAGTGATAATGGCCATATCTAAATAACTATTGGAGGATTGTTTATGAAATTTGGTCAACATACATACTGATTTCTTGTCGATTTAATTGATGCAAAATAATAACATTAGTATCAATGACGTCATTTTGACGCGACGTCATCGGCTCAAACATTGAACGCCGTGGACGCAGTAAGCAGCAATGAGCAACGTGCATATATAAAAATTGAAGTTTTGCGAGGGAAATCGTGAAAATAATTATTTGAAATGCTGACAGAAGCTTATGGCATATTTGCTCTATCATTTAAATTGAGTTTAATAACCAGTGTTTTTGAGATACAAGAATGACATAAGAACGATATAAGATATAATAACGAGTATATATATAAGAGTGCGGAGCACGAGTTCTTATATCGGGGCCATTTCTCTACCGAGGGAGATATTTTCAGTATCTCAAAAACACTGGTTATTAAACTATATGTTACATAATTTAAAATGACATTTTATTAATATTTCTAACGATTCATGCCTTTTTACACCAGTTTGCACGAGAACGCCAAGACGACGTTACGTCATACAAACAAAACAAATGGAGCCGGAACTCTTTGTTAATTTCCGTAATCGTTATTCCCTAGTGGCGGAATCTGACGACGACGTCCGTAAAACAATCAGAACGTCATTTCCCACTGGGAGATATTTCCCAGTAGAGCAAATGAGTAGATATAGCTTTTCTATTCCCAGTATTTCCTAAACAAATCACAGACAAATATGTAATATAACATTACCGGTGGGTGCAGCAATTTAAAGTGGCGTTACAGACATTTCAGATAAGCCATGGTCAGAACGGCATATTTCTGCCACAGACTCTCTTAAATGGTGAAAAAGTAAAAGAACAGTTTGATGCAGATAGGAGATATACATGTCAGGAAATAGCAAATAATTTCTATAGGGCATATTGAGACCAATGTTGACGAAGAAGCATAGACACTTGCTAGAAGCAGGCCCAGACCTGTTTACCCCTTGTATGCTTTATCAATATTTATCAAAGGGACTGTCAGTAGTTTTTGGATGTCCGTCAGTAGTTTTCGCGTTTTGCATAGTTAGCCTCATTAAAATACATGTAGCCTTATTAATTAGCTCTTATTCTGCTGATTTGTTTATACATGTATCCTTCCTCTCAAGTATAATTAATATTCAAAAGAAAAATACAAAGAAACTGCAGAAAAATGAATGATCCACAGCAAACAGTGCTGACCCTGATCAGTTCAGTTCCTATGGAAACTATCCGATCTGGGTCCAGTGGGATTACACTGATATGTAATTATTATGTGATAAGCAAATACTCAAGTGATATAACTTGAAAATTTAATCCTTTGCTTGATGAATATTCATTTAAAAATTTATGAATTTATGAATATTAACTGAATTTTTTATAATGGCATAAGAAACAAGGGAATTTTTTGCCATAACAGTCGGTGTAGAATCAAATCTGTTGCATTCTGTATTACAAATCAAACAGAGCAAACCCTGATTAAACAGCTCCTACAGGAGCTGTCTGATCTGTATCTACTCTGTTTGCAAAAAGTGTAAAATGGTGTATTTATCAAGCAAAGGTTTATTCATATATATTAATCAAACAAAAACAGTTCAAGAAAAACTTTTACTAATTCTTTCAAATTTACCAAATCATAACTTTTACAAATTCAATCAACTTTACCAAATCATAGCACATGACCACACATGCATACAGAACAGTGAACAAAGTTTACTCCTTTCTTCGACGACTCCAGGCAGTGCCGTAACTGTCGATATGATTCTTTATATTTTTGGCTGTTTTTCCTCTTTTTATTGTCCGAAAAACCTTCATCTCTGACTTTCCGTTTTGCCGACATTGTCACATTTTAACGATAATGATAGAGTGTTCGATTGCCCCAAGACGCTTGAAAGTATTTATAATATTAATGAGCGCTCAAATAACATAGATGCGTTTATATTGATCGGCAAGGTATTTTAATACTGGAATGGTGCAAAAACGGCGGAAAGACTCCAATTTATACCGATCCGTAGCAATTTCATTCTTAATTCGTAGTGCGTAGTTTTTCATGTCAAAAAGTAGAAACTACGGCCAAAACGTAGCAGTAAACAGGTCTGCAGGCCCCATCATATTGCACAGTAATGCGACGCCCCATAGATCAGAAAACGTAAGGTCGTTAATAACACCATACGGTTGGAAAGTTTTGAGTGACCCCTCTTATTCTCCAGATTTAAGTCAGTGTGACGTTGATCTTTTTCCAAAGTTAAAGGAACTCGAGATTTGGACCTAGATGAGCTACAATGTGCTACGGCCAATAAAGTGATCCATATCAACTTCGGTTGACTAGCAACCGGTATTGCAATGCTACCTAGGACATGGGAATCGGTTAATCAACGAAAGGGATGTTATATTAAAGGATTTTAGGAAAATGAACTTATTTGTATATTTAACTTTTAAAATATTAAACCATTGTCAAAACTTATTGAATGACCCTCGTATATAGGCTCCCACAAGACAAACCAAAATCCTTCTGTCACAGAGGACATCATAAACTGGTTATCATCACAGGATGCATATATAGGCTCCAACAAGACAAACCAAAGTCTTCTGTCACAGAGGACATCATAAACTGGTTATCATCACAGGATGCATATATAGGCTCCCACAAGACAAACCAAAGTCTTCTGTCACAGAGGACATCATAAACTGGTTATCATCACAGGATGCATATATAGGCTCCCACAAGACAAACCAAAGTCTTCTGTCCTACAGGACATCATAAACTGGTTATCATTGCAGGATACGTATACAGGCTCCCACAAGGGAAACTAAAAGGATTTTGAAATCACTTTGAATAAATAGATTATTTAACTGCTGGGATCGATTATTAGGTAATCCTTCACGAGTGGTAGACGTGTGGTTCTTTTCACGAACGAGCGCATGCGAGTGAGTGAAAAAACAAAGCACGTCTGCACGCGAGTGAGTGAAAAAACAAAGCACGTCTGCCATCAAGTGAAGGATTACCCAATAATCGATCCCAGCAGTTAAATAATCTCTACATAATTTGGACTTTAAACCAACAAGCTTTTAATAACTCTAGATTACCATGTGTCCCTTTAAAGTCTAGAGAACATAAATCGCACACGCAAATATTATATACTGTTCCATGCTGAGCTCATATTGTTCCTTTACCATCAGCATCTTAGTGGCTTGGCTCCTCAACATCTCTAAAGGGACACCATACACTGAAAAAGATAACAATTTTACTTAAATTTGTTGACAGAATGGGGAATCTGGTAATATCTTAAATGACCTATAATTTTTAAAACAGTTGTTGGGTTGTAGATGTAAATGGAGTATTATTCCCTCCTCTTCCACCTTCGATTCTTGTTGGTGGAAGAGCCATGTTTGTCTTGGGGCAGCCTTCTTCAGACTTTGTTTTTCCAATTGATTTAAAACAAGAAGAAGAATATTCCCCGCCAGCACCTTTTATTTTATTTGATGGTAAAAAGAGTTAAACAAATAACTTCAAGAAACTCCTCAAGACCAATAGGCTGATAGATGGGGCAATTTCATTTGGACAAATTCATTGGAATTTTGAGTTATTCTCTGGAAACAGGTATTACATTTAACAGACAATCTGTTTTTCCATAGACAAAACAATTTATATTTACAAAAATGTTCTGTATAGCAACTGACATAATTAACTGTGTTCATAGAAGATCTTACATGAGCACTCATTCATTACTGAATTTATTAAAGGAGTTGGCAAAATGATATAATGCGAGGCTCTTGCCGAGCATTATATCATTTTTGCTAACGAGTTTAATAAATTCAATAATGAATGAGAACGAATGTTAGATTCTATTATTCACATAACTCACATATTGACTTTTTATTGCATTTTGCCTGTCGCTTTAACACGCGAAACCGACATAAACCGTGGGAATTGGAACATAGTCATTATCAATTTTTTTTGACAGCGCATACTAGGCTAATTTTCATACTTATATAACTAGTGGTATATCAAAAATATAGATTGGTGTTATTCCAATCCCACACCGTAAGTTATGTGATAAAGATTTTTATTGCATGTGTCTGTCCTTTTAACACACGGCAACACCATAGAACATGGGAATGTATTGGATCATAATCATTATCGATTTTTTGACAGCGCGTGCATAGTTATATCACTAGTGGAATATCGCAAAATATAGAATGGTGTTATTACACTCCCACACCGTAAGTTATGTGATGAATATATTTATCAGCAACTTTCAGCACCTCATGGAAAGTAAGGATTTCTGTATGTTTAAATGGACACAGGGCAATCTTAATTCTTGATTTTTTTTTCAATTATTTTTTTTAAAATTTGTTTTACTAATTATTTGAAAATCATTACTGAAAATTATTTCAAAAGTTCAAAGCCAATTGTTTTAACATATTGCTAATTGTTGATTATGCTGCACCAACAATATATTAAAATCTATAGGAAAATAATGAAGTAAATTTGACAAATCCAAATTTTATTAGCCTTTATTTAATTATCAGTCTATGCCAAAACATCAAAACATTCCACAGGACATTCGGTCAGACAGACTGAAATTTGTTGTCTGACCGGACAAATTATTGTCTGACCGTAAAGTTAAGATATATTTTTCTTAAAGTGCATTTAAATGCTTGGTCAATTGAACACGGAATTAACTTTTATTGATTTATTGTGCTACGAGCGACTCACTAAAAATTCAGCAACCCAACTTATTTTTGAAGCATGTAAGAATTTTCTGACATTCTTGGGATGTGCATACGCGGTGTTATTGAACAGCTTGAATTTGTGAATAAGCGTTCGTTGTAAAACAATAATCAAGGGACAGAACTTTTTATTTATCAACAAATACAGCTTCAAATTAGAAGTGATAAAAACATGATTTCTGGCTCGGTTTTAGTTTTAAAAATGGGCAGACACTCGGACAGAGTGAAAGAAAAATTACCAATGAAAAACAGTGATTTCTGATAGGATTTTAGTTTTAAAAATGGCCGGACACTGGACCAATTAATGGAAATTTTCTGCCGATCATTTCAAAAATTTGGCTGTCATGTCCGACGCTTTTTGCTGGGACTGAATTATATGCAAGCAGGTTTAAAGACAAATGATACTGGATTAATTAACAAGTTATTTCAAAGTTATGGCTGAGACATGTTTGTTTCAGAAGGAAGGACGGATGAACGAACAAAGGACAGTGCAATTACTATTTGCCAACATCTGAAAAATGTATATATACCGGCAGAAGGTAGAACTGAGGTGATGCCTACAGTTCTTCTACATCAGTGATGTCATCCCCACACCCTGAACATTGCGCTATAAACAAGCAACATTCTAAACACGAGACAGTGTGTCGGCATGGTAGAAACATAACCTCCACTTCCTTCATATCACAGATTTGACAGAATTGGACTCGTCGATTTCCATTGTTGTCAGTACCTGCAAGATTTGAAAGAATACCAAATATAAGATGTTATCAGTCCAGCAGCAGATCTTCATTTTCCTACGCCAGGTGGCTCCGTTGACGACAGCATAACAACATCAAAAATAGTTCCCTCCAGAGTACCTCTTTGAATAAACCTGAAAATCTGCCATTTTGTCGGCTTGAAATGATCTAAAAAATGGTAGAAAATCGATATCCTGAGATATGGAGTTATTATTCCCAAATCATCCCCAATTTGATTTTTTTTATACGAATGAAACAAATGTGATAACACAAAGAAAATAACAAAATAACTGTTCAATACTTTTAAATCAAGCATAAAACATGCAAAAAATAGAGCAGTTTTTACGCCGATACTTTCAATTCAGTTAATTTTGAAAGGCTATCGTGATTATGTATCAAGCTAATGCAATGTATTCTGTCAACAAGTTGTTTCAACATCTTATCGGTTGCCGTATCCATGCTTTTAAATAGCAAGCGTGCCTTTAAAATCAACTTTCTTTTCGTAGAACATAGTGGCTCAAAGTGTCAAGGGGTTTTCTCAACATTATTATTATATTACAGTATGACGTAATTACCTAAGGGAAGTAACTCCTTACTAACAATAAAAATGTATATCTTGCAACCAGGCAATCCTGGCTTGGAATTTACCAACCATTCTTCAAACTATTCTTAGAGTTGTGCTCAAGTACTCAAATTTCATTCGCAAATATTCCCATGACCTTTATAGATAAACACTGGTATGAAGTTGCTATATTCATTAGAATTTATCATATTTATACATAGCAGCTTCTTATGAACGTTTATCCTTTAAACTTATTGAAATATGTGTGATTGAAATTTGCATACTTGGGCTTAAGTCTAAGAATATTCTCAAGAATGGTTGGTGAATTCCAGGCCTGGTTTATTTAAAAACTCGCAGGTCCCCCATTAGTTTTTCAACTGAATTAACATATTTGAAAATCATTATTAATAATTATTTGACTGTACGGTATAATTCAAAGGAAATTCTTTTCGCATATTACAATTTTATTTATTAATTATTGCACCAACCTTTAGCAGAATATAACAAAGACAAATTTTAATCCAACTATTATGTAACACGTTGCTCCATTGGCTAACGTCTCAAATTTGCGAGCGTAAAACCCCCGATTTATAGTCTGGATACGAACGACGTCATTGGAAGACATCAACACAATGCTGGCATCCGTGAATTTGAGTTTTCATAGAAAAACAAGTGTGTATGTATGATTTTATATTATATTTGTAGCATTTGAAAGAAAAAGCATTAGAATCGGGATAACCATGCTAAAATTTCATTCTGGGACGGTATGTGGTTGGTTTTACAGTCTGAAAGTAAGTTTTAAGGCTCCGCTGCCGCGTTGCCGCAAAACGAAATTTCAGACCGTAAAACCACTCACATACCGTCCCAGATTGAAAATCTTAGCAAGGTTATCTTAAACCCAAAATTGTATTACATATTTTCCATTATATGCAAGCATCTTTAAAGTCCTAATCATACTGGAAGAAGATTTTCAAAGTTTTTTCCCACATAAATCTAGAGAAATCTCTATATATATACAAACTTTGGATTTAAACTCTGAATCATAATTGTAGTCAATATTGTTTTAGTGACCCTCTATGAAATCTACTGACCCACTATAGAAGGTCACTAATCCAATGAAATTCCTAGGATTTTGTGCGAGGTGCAATAAATGGATTTTGTAACCTCCGAATCTAGTTAAGAGCTACGTTGCCATTACCTGTTTCTCTCCCTGTAACAGTCATATTTCCTTCAGCAAGGAAGTCATCAGAGTCGTTACCAGCTTCATAGAACTCCTCTATCCTGGCCAGTATCTGGTCTGCTGACAATGCTTCCAGTTGCATGCCTTTAAAAGAAATTGGTACATTTTCTCCAACTAAGTATATTTTATTAACAGTTATTAAAGGTGTAAAGAAAATTCAGTGTTGCACTTCTACAACATATATCAAGCTCAAATTGTGTGAGATGATCTAGTTTTATTTTGTATAATTTAAACCAATCTATCTTTTGCTATATAACCTTGACTGAATATAACAATTCTATTTATTCAGATTACCCAGATCAAAAATGCGATAAATACCAGTTTTACAATCCCAGGTGATCAAGTTATATATGTTGCAGATTGTCATTTCCATGCATTTGTAACTGTTACTTCCCTTTATAAAATCTAAAGGCCCGTGAGGGCCTGTGGACGTCCTACTGGTTAAAATTACTCTTACAATGGGTAGGGAGGGGAACGCGATGTGATGTTACAGACAGCATAATTCATGTATAGCCCACACTTCACTTTGTGAAAGTGGGGGTATAAAAATGTCACCTATTCAAAGACCATAAATTAGAAATGAATAAAAGCATCACAACCATTTTCAATACTAACCGACATCCCATCCATATGTACAAGCTTATTAAGTTTTGTTAAGACTGGTTAGATAAACAAGAGGCCCAAAAGGGCCTGAGGACACTCTACTTTGAAATCCAGCCAGGGTTCAGGAGAACTGGTCTGGACAAAGTTTGTGTATAAGGGGCCATAACTCTGTCAAAAACCATTCAACTGGAACATGGCGATGATATGCGCAACAGTTACTAGGCTTGGTACTGACCATCCCTGCCAAGTTTCGTTGAAATCAGGCCAGAGGTTCAGGAGAACTACCAGTAATCTGTACAAAGATAAGAGTATTAAAATCTTTAAAGGGCCATAACTCTGCCAAAATTCATTCAACTGGAACACAGCGAAAATATGCGCAACTAGGCTTGGAACTCATAATCCCTGCCAAGATTCACTGAAATCAGGCCAGGGGATCAGGAGAACTACCAGTCAGGACAAATTTTATGTATTAAAACCTTAAAAGGGCCATAACTCTGCCAAACATCTGGCCAGGAAATCAGAAGAGACTAGTCTGGATAAAGTTTGTGTATTACAACCATTAAAGGGCCATAACTCTGCCAAAAATTCAACCGGAACACAACAATGCCATGCACAACTAGGCTTTATACTGATCATCCTTGCCAAGTTTCTTTGAAATCCAGCCAGGGGTTTAGGAGAACTAGTCCGGACAAAGTTTGTGCATTAAAACATTTAAAGAGCCACAACTCTGCCAAAAAACTTTCAACCAGTACATGGCGATGATATGCACCAGGCTTAGTACTGATCATCCCTGAAAAGTTTAGATGAAATCTGGCCAGGGTTTCAGGAGAACTAGTCCAGACAAAGTTTGTGTATTGAAACCTTTAAAGGGCCATAACTCTGCCAAAAATCATTCAACCAGAACATGGTGACGATATGTACAACTAGGCTTGGCTTAAGCCGGTGCTAGGTGGCGTGAGAGGTGTTGCTTCTTTCATTACTTCTCATGAACAGACTCAATACAACCGAGTCTGCTGCTTTATTCTCTTAATTGTGTTTGTTGCTCCCAAAGGATCACCTTTATCAGTATTTATTGGTACTGATCATCCCTGAAAAGTTTCGCTGAAATCCGGCCAAATGAAGGTCCCTTTGTCTTAACGAGGCAAAACACAGCATTTTTTAACTAAATCAAGGGCCATGACTCCAGTGTTACTAATCTGATTTGGTTGGTTTTCGAATTTTTCCAAACTTTCATTAATATTAACAATCTGGTAAAGTTTGGTAAAGATCAGACGAAAAATGAAGGCCCTATCGTCTTAACGAGGTAAAAGTTAACGGACGGAGGGCCTTTGGACAGTAGAGCTTAAAATTGAAGTGCTATTGTGGTTGAATTATGTCATTTTTTCCCAATTCAAGGGCATACAACTCACTTCAATACCATCAGATATGCATGGTTGAAGAATTATATTATGCGTTATTAGCTGTCGAAACTGGTTGTTTCAAAAACTCGTCCGAGATTTTAGGCATATATAACTTCTGCGCAATATGTCTGGTTAAGACTGGATTATAAATGGACGAGCCAATAAGACAAAATTATGCATTTAAGCCAATTTGAGGGCATATAACTCAGGTATTATCTAACAAATCTGGCTGGTTCAAGAACTCAACTGAGATCTTATAGTCATATAACTACTATGTAAGTTTGGTTAAGATCAGATGACAAATGAAGGGGCTAGAGTACCCACAAGGCAAAATTATTCATTTTTGCCTATCATACAGATATATAACTAATCGGATGAAAATTGGAGAGGCAAGAGCGTCCATAAGAAAAAGTTTGGCCAGTAGAGCTAACATGAGGCCCAAGAGGGCCTGTGGACGCTCTACTGGCTTACATTGCTCTCATAACATCAATGAAGCGAGTGACTGCCATTTTCGTTTTTTTTGAAAGTTTCGGGCAAAAAACAGCTTTTTAACTAAATCAAGGGCCATAACTAAAGAATCTGGTAAAGTTTGGTAAAGATCTGGCCTGGAATTCACCAACCATTCTTCAAAATATTCTTAGACTTGAGCTCAAGTACTGAAAATTCGTTCACAGATATTTCCATGACCTTCAAAGATAAACAATCGTAAGAAGTTGCTATTTATTAGTATGCATCATATTTATGCATAGCAGCTTGTTATGAACGTTTATTCTGTAAACTTATAGAAATATTTGTGATTGAAATGTGCATACTTGAGCTTAAGTCTAAGAATATTCTCAAGAATGGTTGGTGAATTCAAGGCCAGATGAAAAATGTAGGCCCTACCGTATTAACGAGGCAAAATATAGCATTTTTAACTAAATCAAGAGCCATAATTCCTCTGTTACTGGTCCGACTGGTCCAACATAGAGCTAAAAAAATAATCAAATAAAATAATAATAATAATAATAATTTTAAAAAAGATTGCCGTGTGTCCCTTTAAACTATTTGATTTGTTTACCTTGGTAGTAGAACTGAGCACTTCTTGACAAATTATTTTCATCAACTTGTGTATGTATTTGTAGCAGATGCCATACTATTTCTCAAAGTACTAGGCACAATAACTACAATATTTACGGACATTTAGTTCCCAATTTGTTATCTAGGTCACGCATGAGCGGCATGTTTAGCTTACTGGTTTAGAAACTGGGGCGGAAAATGTGTTAATTGACTGCTTATTTTACGTCAATGAGTGTACATTTTCAAATTAATGGTTCTGAACTAATGGATAATTATCGAGTTTCTGCTGCACTATCGAATCAAATGAATTAATATTAATGAGATGTTCGACATCCGGGTAACGACGCTATTGAAACTTTCCATTCATAAAGTAGTCAGTTCCTTTTTCAAAAAAGACACGTATATACTGTATACAATGACAGTTATTCACAATCAGTAGTTATATTATTCGGTATATAATGTTCATGTCAGTCATCTTATGAAATTAAGTTATACTTGAGGCAGTTAAAGGAACTACATTCTCAAAGTGCATTCTCGAAGTGCGTAAAGCTCCTTGTCCGAAAAATGGTGTATTAATGCGCATAATATTTCGGTAAATCTACAAAAAAAGACACGTTTATACTGTATACAATTACAATTATTTCATTATTTCACAATCAGTAGTTATATTACTCGGTATAAATAACGTTCATGTAAGTCACCTTATCAAATTAAGTTGTATTTGAGGCAGTTAAAGGGGACTACATTGCCGAAAAACGGTAAAACTCCTCACCCAAAAAGTCCATATTCAGAAATAGCAGTATACACGACTCCAAGGAGTCAGACATGCCGCATGGCTGACGCATGGCGACTAAAAAAAGAAAGTCATAAAATCTGGTAAAGTTTGGCAAAGGTCAGATGCAAAATGAAAGCCCTATCGTATGACGCGGCAAATTATAGTTTTTTTAACAAAATCAAGGGCCATAACTCTGGCTGGTTTTCGAACTTGACCGAGCTTTCATTGACATTAACAATCTGATAAAGTTTGGTAAAGATCAGATGAAAAATGAAGGCCCTATCGTCTTAACGAGGCAAAATATAGCATTTTGAACAAAATCAAGGCCATAACTCTGCAGTTACTAGTCCGATATGAATGGTTTTCAAACTTGTCCGAGCTTTCATTGATATTAACAATCTGATAAAGTTTGGTAAAGATCGGATGAACAATGAAGCCCCTATCGTCTCAACGAGGCAAAATATAGCATTTTCAACTAAATCAAGGGCCATAACTCCGCTGTTACTGGTCCAATATGGCTGGTTTTCGAGCTTTCAATAACATTAACAATCTGATAAAGTTTGGTAAAGAACGGATGAACAATGAAGCCCCTATTGTTTTAATGAGGCAAAATATAGCATTTTTAACTAAATCAAGGGCCATAACTCCGCTGTTACTAGTACGATATGGCTGATTTTCGAACTTGTCTAAGCTTTCATTGATATTAACAATGTGGTAAAGTTTGGTAAAGACAGGATGAAAAATGAAGGCCCTATCGTCTTAACGAGGCAAAATATAGCATTTTGAACTAAATCAAGGGCCATAACTCCGCTGTTACTGGTCCGATATGAATTGTTTTCGAACTTGTCCGAACTTTCATTGATATTATATTAACAATCTGATAAAGTTTGGTAAAGATCAGATGAACAATGAAGCCCCTATCGTCTTAACGAGGCAAAATATAGCATTTTTAACTAAATCAAGGGCCATAACTCCGCTGTTACAAGTCCGATATGGCTGGTTTTCGATCTTGTGCGAGCTTTCATTGATATTAACAATTTGGTAAAGTTTAGTAATGATAGGATGAAAAATGAAGGCCCTATTGTCTTAACGAGGCAAAATAAACCATTTTTAACTCAATCAAGGGCCATAACTCCGCCGATACTGGTCCGATCTGGCTGGTTTTCAAACTTGTCCGAGCTTACATTGATAGTAACAATCTGGTAAAGTTTGGTAAAGATCGAGTGAAAGATGTAGGCCCTATCGTCTTAACAAGGCAAAATTGAGCATTTTTAACTAAATCAAGGACCATAACTCTGTCGATACTGGTCCGATCTGGCTGGTTTTCAAACTTGTCCGAGCTTTCATTGATACTAACAATCTGGTAAAGTTTAACCACCTGTTAAAGTTTGGTAAAGATTGGATAAAAATTGAAGGCCCTATCGTCTTAACGAGAAAAATTTAACGGACGACGGACAACTCGTCATCCCATAAGCTAATAAAACCATGACACTTCAGATTTCTAAATGTAATAAATTGTTGCTAAAACTTTATAATATCTCACAGCTAGGCAAGTTACCTTTGTCAAATCGCAGGTAACGAGCAGCCTTCACAATATCTTCATAAGCATTTCCACCAAAGGAGTAGTGTTCCAAACATTCCTTGCTTGCATCTGTCTGGAACAGCGCACGTATCCATCTTCCCTCTGTAGCAAAAATTACACAATGATACATGCAGGGATTCTTACAATGCATCTCCTACTGTGTTATTCATCAGCAGGCCCTGTTTTATTAAACATCTTACGATAAGTCTCAAATTTTAAAATTGTTCACTTTTCTTCACCTAAGCATTCAATGTAGACAACTACATGTATGTGTGTACGTAGTGCAGAAATATCACATGTATAAGAAAACAAAATGAAATCACGTTTATTTGAAAAGTGTAATTAATAGTAACACGTTGGGGAATCAAGGGCACCATAATGCTATTGTTATGCGTTAAAATTGTCACCGTGCATTTTCCGTTACGGTGCCCAGCGCAGAAATTGTCGTCAAAAGGAGAGTGATTTTTTTTTTTTTATCAAGACGTTTTATGTCCAATTCCCCAAAATCGGGGAATGTCATTCCGGACAAATATGTCCAACCTTTATTTTGAAAGCAAAATAATTGAAACAAATGCCAAAATCTAATAGTGTAGAGCGTTTGGACGCTAATATTTGACCTTCATACAACTGTGTAATGGACAGACGGATGCTCTGGTACAAAAAACTGAATATTATATGCCATATAAAATGCTATAAACCCATTTTTTGAACGTCGTGGTGCCCAGGTCGAGACTATGGTGCCCAGGTCGCGACATGGTGCCCAGTGCAAGTAACTTTAAAAGAAAAAAAAACGGTGATTTTTCATCTGTTGAAGAATTAATATTAAATGATTGGAATTTTAATATTTTTAATGAAATTTTGGTTGGAAACATTTAAATTACATTTATAATTGTTACCTAAAATGATTTAAGTAAGAGCATTTCATACAAAAAAAAATCCCATTTATTCACTGGAAACTATTTTTTTAACATTACATTTCCAGGGAAAATCGCCTGACCCTAAACGTACACATATTAAACAGTATTATTCCTTTTGGGTCTTTTGCATGGGCCCTTACAATTGAGAAAATTTGAGTTGTGAACCTCTAAATTGTGGTAAAATTAAACAATATGATATGAAAGAATAATTAATGAGAACATTATACAAATGCTTACCTGCGTTCTGAGTGTCTGGGGGTTTTGGTTTCTCGGGATATACAGTAAGATCCCTATCATCACCTGTATCAGCAGCTAATGACGAGGCAATATCAACAACAGATTGAACCGCTCAGATTCTTCCTGCGGAATCAGGACATTTTGTGCTTCATAGCCAGTGGTAATGTTGTCAGAATTCTGCTGTTCAACGTCCTGATGTGAAGCTTGTGACTGGTTTTCATGGATCCTCACATTAGAGTTGATTCTTGATCAGGAATCACAGTGAGCGTGTCTGAATTGGCTTGCAACTGGGTGTTCCCAAATCTTTCTCTGTTCGAATCTGATGGAAATGGACAGTAGTCTTGGGTTGGTAAGACAGCATGAAAAAGTGGCTCTGGACCTACTGCTGACACATGACGTTGTCCAGAAGGTACCACTGGTGTAACTGTATGGGGTTGTCTAAAATACCCTATTAAATCAAACCAAAGTGGACCATCTGGGGTAGGGCCCAATCGATCATCTGAGGGTGATTCAAAGGGAGTAGCTCCAACTAAACGTGCTTCGTCTATAAAGCTCACTCTGTCCGATGATGCAGTTGGTTTGAAATCTGTTTTTCTGTTCCTGGCTTTTAGACGTCTAATGTTCGCCCTTATATTTTTCATTCTACTTTTTTTTCCAAAGTGCTCATCAGGCACTCTGCCAGTTTCAACATCCAATGTTTCATCATACTTGCAAATCCTACAAGTTAGAACGCGCCTAAGACAAGCAAATATAGTTAAGAAACAGGCTCCTAAACGCTGGAAGTAGCCAAGACCTTTGACAGGAAGCACATCAGTTGAGACCTCTGAGCTCGTGAAGGCCTCTGCAATTGAAGTCATGGTTGTTGCAGAAGACATCTTGAGAAACTGAAATGGAGAAGTATCAGTGAGTTACTTAAACTATCGTTAATTAGAATAAATAATGGTATTACATATGAATGTCACTGAGTTTATAATGTAGCCTGTACATAGGCATACTTTTCAAGCATCAATAAAGCATTCACTTATAATAAAACCTTTCTGAACAGCCTTTGTTTTCCCATGCCATATCAGAGTTTAAACGTTATGTCATACCCAAGTTTGGCAACTTAAATGGCAACGGTATTTTACAAAGATACAAGTGATTACCTTTAAAGGATATGGAGGTCTGGAGAGAATAACATCAACTGCATCCTCTAATATTTAGGCAAAAAAAAAATAAGTGTGTTTCCTACTGCATGCTCTGAAAAAATAGGGTAGGTCGGTAGGCATTTTCTTCTTTTTCTTTTCTTTTTTTTTTTGAGCAAGATATTGTGAGATTTTACATGTATTTATCTCATAAACCCCATACAAGCTGTTGATACAACTGAAAGTTTCTCTGTGATGTCAGTTTACCTCGATATATTGTGATAAATCATTGTTCAGAACAAATTTATTTTATTTTATTTTATTTATTTTTCATAAAAAAGTTTAGGGTCGACCCCTTAAAAATAGGGTCGGTCGGGCTTCCGGAAACACATGTATTTTTTTTTTTTGCCTTACCAATGAATAGGGAAACAATACTGAGCAACACAAAGATAAGCCCCATCAGCATACAAACCTGGGATTTTAATGTCATACCTATACTGTAGTATACAGTACAGTATACAATAGTTCTGGAGAAATATGACCACCATCAAGGCATCATTTACAATGTTCTGCGTAATTCTACAAATGTTTGGGATAAAGTGTTTTAAGCAGATATCAATCAAAAAGGCCAATCGGGGAAGAGACCTTGGCCCTTCGATAGGGGAAAAAAAGTGTGATTTTCAAGATAAAGCGCAAACAAATAGTGTGATTCTGAGATAATAGGAGGAACAGTGTATAAGGCAGAAAATGAAGATGGGTGTGCAAATATGCAAAAAAATGTACATCTATAAATGATGCTTAGCAACAAAAAATATTTTTAAGCCAAAGAGGGGGGAAAAATTGGCTATTTTGTTAGGGGAAGGGGCCGATATGGAAGGGGCCGAATATCGGCCCCTGTTTAAGAAGGAAAAAAAAAGCCCTGGCTTGGAAAGCATGTGAAAATGAATTTCATTTAAGACAACAGTTGTAGTATCTTCAGTAAAGGTTTCATATTTACATTGAATGCAGTTACAAACAATTAGCTATAGCGTTTTTCTTATGTTTAGCTATGGATGCCGTCTATGATATCAGAAGGATCAACCGAAAATAAACAGAAATATTGTCTAGCAGTTTTCACCAAGCAAACATTCTGCAAAGGAAAGCAGAATATGGATGGCATGCAATAAGCTGCTGTTAGCTATAAACAGACAACTGCTGCAAGCTCTCATTGTGGAAATGTGAGAAGTGGTCAGAGGCAGTGGTCAGTAGCTGAAGCACAATGGGTTTGACTTGCTGTGCAAGAGATTGGCGGGGAAAGCAAAATAATGACTCAGTGATAAGAATTTTTGAGAAAGAAACAAGGGAGAAAGTAATATTGAGATAAAGGCTGCAAACAACAACTACCCCCACCCACATGCTTATGTTACTTGATTGCTGCACAATATAATTTAATGCTCAATAGTCAATAAGGACTAAACTGAAACAGTCATGATCATTTTTACTGGTTTTTAGTGTCACAAATTAAAGTCACAAATTTATAAAGGAAATAAAGAATAAATTGAAAACAAACCTGTGACCTTAAAACCGAGTAAATTCTGGATAAGGAAGTAAAATTTGCCGGTGTCCAAGTAAAAAACGCATGGTTTAAATGCACCATGTATCGGCTTAGTCTAAAACCTGGGGTGGATTGGAATTGGAATGGAATGAGCTTTTGATTCCAATCGCATTCCATTCTAGTCTAAAGTTCCCATTCCATATTTAAGTCTGTGACACATGTACTGAGTATAGGATAAAATATGGAATGAATCTGAAAGGAAACTGGAAAAAAAATAAACAAGAGGTCAATGACCTTGAAGCTCTACTGATTGATTTTGATTTCAGGAAGTAGTCGCTACACACTGGTTTTTTGAAAACCCATTTTTAGCCGTAGTGGCCATCTTGAATTTCCGGCCGACCTGAAATTTTGCTAGGATCAATTAGACATCAAGAGCAACATTCCTGTGAAGTTTCATGAAAATCCGTCAAGTAGTTTCAGAGGAGTAGTCGCTACAAGTTTTCATTATATAACTCTATGTAAACAAAGATGGCCACTGACAGCCATGTTTAACATTGAATCAAAATAATGTTCGACTCGGATAACCATCATGTCATGCTGATCATTTAAGAAAAAATCCCATATCAATATCTCTTATAGTTTTCAAGAAGTAGTCGCTACAAACTTATTTTTTAAAAATCTATTTTTAGCCATGGCGGCCATCTTGAATTTCCGGCCGACCTGAAATTTTGCTAAGATCAATAAGACATCAAGAGCAACATTCGTGTGAAGTTTCATGAAAATACGTCAAGTATTTTCAGAGGAGTAGTCGCTACAGATATCATTATATAACTCTATGTAAACAAACATGGCCACTGGCAGCCATGTTTAACGCCGAATCAAAATAATGTTCGACTCGGATAACCATCATGTCATGCTGATAATTTTAGAAAAAGTCCCATATCAATATCTCTTATAGTTTTCAAGAAGTAGTCGCTACAAACTTATTTTTTAAAAATCTGTTTTTAGCCGTGGCGGCCATCTTGAATTTCCGGCCGACCTGAAATTTTGCTAGGATCAATTAGACATCAAGAGCAACATTCCTGTGAAGTTTCATGAAAATCCGTCAAGTAGTTTCAGAGGAGTAGTCGCTACAAGTTTTCATTATATAACTCTATGTAAACAAAGATGGCCGCTGGCAGATATGTTTAACGTCGAATCAAAACGATTTTCGACAAGGACCAACATCATGTCATGCTGATCATTTTAGAAAAAGTCCCATAGCAATATCCCTTAGAGTTTTCAAGAAGTAGTCGCTACAAACTTGTTTTTTAAAAACCTATTTTTAGATTTGGCGGCCATCTTGGATTTCACATCTACATGAATTTTTGCTAGGATCAACTAGACTTCATGGGCAACATTTCTGTAAAGTTTCATGAAAATCCATTCAGTAGTTTCAGAGGAGTAGTCGCTACAAAAAAAAGTTTACGGACAGACAGACGGACAGACGGACACCGCACCACGGCATAAGCTCTGCTGATCTCTGATCAGTAGAGCTAAAAATTGAAATATACTTATTTTACCATATAAGGGTATCAGGAAAGTATGGAACACAATGTTATATATCTGACATGTTCTAACCTATTGGTATATTATAACCTCTAACCACACACACGCACGCAAACACATACTGATATGTACATGGCAGACACATACGCAAACTAACAAAGACAATGCACATTATCATAGCATTGTAGTGTAGTAGGACTCAGTTGGAGGGTATGTAAATAGATAGGTTTGTAAGCGCGTTACTACTGTCTCGCCACAGATCTAGCTTTTATGATGTTATCGGTAGATATCGATTCACATGCAATCATTCCGAGTTCAAACCCGCCGAGTGTACTAGTTTTTCCTTGTCCGTTTACAGTAGTATGGTCGGTGAAATTGCCTTTGATGAATGCATAGCATTACATCTTTTAATTCAGTACAGACAAAGGGGCAGTCGAGCTTTACCATACTCTAACGTTCCCTAAATTTATGGAAGTTACTGAGTACGGACATCAAGCGCGGACAAGGTCTCTAAGAACACCATACTACAAAAAAAAGATAGAGTCTGTCTCAGCTCGTTGGTGCCTAACCCAGTTTTTTTCTATGTTTAGCATCATTGGGCTGGTAAGCTTTTGAATGTCTGGGCCAAAAAAAACAACATTTTTGACAATCATAAGAAAACCATCGGAAACACATTTCGCGTTGACGACAATGCAAAACAAATTATAAAATGACTAGGGAAATGAATAACTTGATCATCTACATCAATTCCTAATTGGAATAAACAAAATCTTACTACATGAATATCATTAAAACTTGTTTTGTTGTTTGAATATGGTTTCAGTTGAAAAACCTCCAAAGAATGATGAAAAATACAGCTGCTTTTTTTTCTCGACTCTTCGTTTGAAATTGTTGTTCCTGCCTGGTAGGTAGGTTTCGAGAAAGCAATGTGACGCTAAAGATAGAAAAAACTCGGTATGGCCTTATTAAAAACTCGATGGGCTAAGCCCATCTCGGTGTTGTATAAAATCAATTCATAACTTTCACATCCTGTTATTAGTTGCAAATTTCCGTGATGTTGAGATATTCAGTAGGTAAAAATAAAGGAGTTTATTAGGACTTTATCCCCACTCTCTATATGAAAAATCAAACTATTAAACCAAAATTTAAATCAAATGTATCAATATTGGTGTTTTAAAATCAGAAAGAACCAACAGAAGATACACGGATGTACACAAAAAATAAAGCTTTTAATATATTTATTACTACAAATTAGTTTTATAAAGGGCTAAAGTCAGTTGAGAATCAAAGATAGACGCCAAGTTTACCCACTACCAGAATGTGAATGGGTTTTATTTTGTTGATCACTGATTGGTCGAATTATTTTGATGTTATTTGAAAGTTACGAATTGGTAACCAACTCACTGATACTAGACTCCATATATTACATATTTGTTCATGTGCCTGTATTTATTCTACATGTAGTTGTTAATTTTTGATTGACATATATCTATATGATAAAGTAAACACATTCCAGGTTTTGGATTCCGCGTTTATCCATTTATAGAGACTATGGTTTAACTAGAGTAAGTTCGCATTACTCCTTAACCAGACATTTGCAGATCAACGACCATAGTTAAACTAATTAGTTAGTGATCGAAGTCCCTCCATGTGATTTCCAGCTGATTAGACTGGTACATGTTGTATCTAGTGTTACAGTTCAATTCTATTCTGGTATTTAAATTCAGCAGACGACAGTGAAGACAATGACGACGATGCATTTATTCATACGAGTTTATGGAGGGACAGTGGACGCATGAGCAGTTGCAAGAGTAAATAAATAAACACAAACTCCTCAACAGAATAATTAACTATTAATACTACAAATCACAGTCTGAATATGTGTTAAGACAAATGAAAATCTTGCTCTTTTCAAGCTTTTTATGCCAATCTGACTTCACCTTTAACTGAAATAGGAAAAAAAGTATTTTGATGCACACTATACATCGAAACAACATTTTTTACCCAGGTTTGACCTCTAAGAAGTGGGTGCGCATTTATAATACATGGGTGTGCACTACTATACACAGTAAAATATGGTACGTAGAAAAACTAATGGGGCACCACGAGTTTTAAAAAAATCAAGATTGCCGAGTGTCCCTTTAACTTGGACGTAATCTGGACACACTGACTCACGTATGAAATTGATCCGTAAGTTGAGCTGAATTTGGTTTATGGTACACTAACAAAAACAAGTTATATGGCGCCAACAGGAATGATCATTTACCTAAGTCGAGTTCTCTGCAAATGAGCTCAACAATGAAACTGCAGTTGTTACCAGAAAATTTAGGTTCACAATTACAAAAACATTTGTGTAATTCTAAGGATAATAGTCCCTCCGCCCTGATAGTATGTTCAGCTGAATATTAGATGTTTCCAATAATTATATGTTAAATAAAAAGGCATTTTTGTTTTAGTTTCTGTAATTTTATAACCAAGAGTTCAAAGAAACTGTAGCTGGTGCCACTGCAGCAAACAATGCAAACTTCCAAGTGGTCAATCAAGCTTCAAAAATACCCCGGCCTGGGACTTCATCGGTATTATGACCAGGTATTTCCACCTTTAACAAAAGCACAATTGTCTCCCAAATAATGGGATTATAGACCATCACAAATTTTAATTACAGGTAGCTTAACAATTAACTCCACATTAAGGTCCATAACACATACTTACAAAGAAGTTTGGCTGTTTTTATTGCATGAAAATATATGTCCGACAAGATTGTTGTGTCAATGAACTACTTTAATATCAGTCACCTGATTTTTGAAAGTGGGTGGGGTATGTCACAAAATGAATGATTTCAGTTTGTTACACTTAATTTATACTAACTGGCAATACCAGTCAAACATTGTATGAGGAATGGAAACAAATAATCATACCTTGTTCGTCTGGTTCCTTGTTTTATGCCAATGTGCCCTCTTTTAATGGAAATAGGTCAACTTCAAATATACCAAAATGTCTGCGGTCTGACGTCACAACAAAACAAATTAATGTCTCACACCACAATAATTTTTCCATAGCGTCTCATTGTAATGTTTTCATTCGTGGCTTAGAAATAAACACAATTTACAATATGTATTTAGCCTTAAATTCTTCACAGGTACAATATCTGCAATTTAAGGACATTTCCTACAATTTTTTGCTTTAAATAGATTTTTTTTAAACTTGGAACATAGTTATAACTTCCTTTTCTAAACATATTTCACCTTTAAAAAAATAATAGGTTGCAAACTTGTTTTTTGAGATATCTTCATAATGGTAAGTATTTACATTTTTGGCAAATCAACTATAATATACTGAACAAAAAAAGTTTAGCACAACTTTTTAGGGACTCAGATTAAACATATGAACATTGATATACGTGTTTGAAGATATATTAGAAATGCAAGGTAAGGATTTGATTTTCAAACAAGAAATATCACTGTAAGTGATAAATGCCCCCGAATTGTCTAAGTATGACCTTGACCTTGGAGCCATGGACCTGGATTTGTGCAAGACACCTCATTTGGTTGTGGTGAGCACTTGTGCCAAGTTATTTGAAAATCCGTCAAGGCATGCAAAAGTTATTGACCGGACACAATTTGACCTTTGACCTCTAAATGTGACCTTGACTTTGGGGCCACAGACCTGGATATTGCGCGCGACACATCGTCTTGTTGTGGTGAGCACTTCTGCCAAGTTATTTGAAAATCCGTCCATAAATGCCAGAGTTATTGACCGGACACAATTTGACTTTTGACCTCCAAGTGTGACCTTGACCTTGAAGACCTGGGTTTTGCGCATGACACATCGTCTTGTTATGGTGATTACTTGTGCCAAGATATTTAAAAATCCCTGCAGGGGTTGTGACGTTACGGTCCGAACACGAAATTGCGAACCTGTTTTTGACCTATGAACTGCAAGTGTGACCTTGACCTTTGAGGTACGGATCCGGGTTTTACGCGAAATTGCATACCTGTTTTTGACCTATGAACTTAAGTGTGACCTTGACCTTTGAGGTACGGACCTTGGTTTTGCGCGCAACACATCGTCTTGTTATGGTGATCACTTGTGCCAAGTTATTTAAAAATCCCTGCAGGGGTTGTGAAGTTACGGTCCGGACACAAGCTTCGGAATGATGGACGGACAGAATCCAGATGGACGGACAGACGGACGGACGGACGGTGCGATTACTATATGCCCCCGAAATATTTTCATAAAAAAGTGTGTTATTTTATGATTTGCTATGCGAAGTATTAAAATTACCTCCCATATATTAAAACAACTTATTTCATTATACAAATGTATTGCTTTGAACACATTTAATGTTTGGCATTGACAATAATTGTCCATTCTGTCATTGTTTAGAAAATGCTTAAATGTGTTCACAAACAATTGCTTTTCTCAAACAAAAACATTCCAAATTTCATAATTTTAAAATTACCTCCCTTTTCATTGAAATGAGAACTATTTTCGATAACTTATAAAAGTATGTTCCCATCATATTTGCTTTATTTTTATCACCGACTTCGTTTCGAACTGACTTTATAGCATTATTAATTGTCATTACGAGGTCACTTTATAATTGACCCCGAACATACATGGCTTCATATCTCGTCTATGGAACTGACATGCATTTTATGTGCTAAATTTATTTTGTTCGGTATATAAGTACAACCTAACTCGTGCAAAACCGAGAAATTAAATCACATAAATCAAATTACATTAATTGTAGTCAAGCCCAATGTATATGATTCGTGTACATAGTCGCTCTTAGACAGATTTGCATGAAAAAGATGCCCATAAACAGCTGTTGGTGATGTCCTTAAAACACTATTAAAATATATAATTTACCAGGCTGAAGTTTTTTAAATTTCATGTTGTGTGACACCTTTAGCGTAATAATATATTTCAAAACACAACCCTGTGGTGATTTGACCCATGAAGTCTAAACTGAGACAGAATTAGCTAAAAATCTTATATCAACAAGTAACGTTTTGTGATATTTTCCTGAAATGTTGTAGATTTAGCACCTGGTAAGAATAAATCAATGTATGCAATGGAAAGTCCCTAAAAGGTAGAGTAAAGGGGAACTATATTTTGTGTCTACCTCCATCAGAGTATGCCAAAATACTGCATTTATACGTCACTCATTTCCGTATAAGCAAACAAATTATTCAAAACTCACAATTTTTACATGACACATTTGCTTGGCAAATGTAACAAATACATCAACAATGTGATATAAACCAACAAGAGGTCAATGACCTTGAATCTCTACTGATTGGTTTTGATAGCTAGATCAGCATTCCTGTGAAGTTTCATGAAAATCCGTCAAGCAGTTTCAAAAGAGGTCGCTACAAAAAAAAGTTTACGGACAGACGATGGACGCCACACCACAGCATAAGCTCTGCTGATCTTTGATCAGTAGAAGAAACGAGAATTATTTAATAGCCACCATTATGACACTTCCTGTGATGCAATGGGTGTGCTATGCCTGAAGCACTCCGAACATAAACAGGGTTTCCACCCTTATTTGAAGGCCAAATTTAAGGACTTTCAAGGACCTTTTTTCCAAAATTCAAGGACTAATATTTGCGAAATGTAATGCCCAAAACAGCAACAAATATTCTAGGAACGCACAACTAATAGCCATTTTTGGAATGAACAGCAAAAATCCAGAATTTAAGGACTCTGAAGTACCTTATTAGATTTTCAAGCACTTTCCAGGCCTTGATTTTTTTTCTCAAATTCAAGTACTTTCAAGGATTTCAAGGACCCGTGGGAATCCTGCATAAATGAATGGCGATATTGAAAATCATAACACCATCAATTGTAAGAAAACAGTTTAAGTGCATTTTAAGTAGGTGTATCACGTTACCCTTTTTGATATAATGTGAAGCAATATGGGAAGAGTTCATAATCTTTATTAGTGTCTTTAAAAACTTCAACACTTGAATAGCTAGCTTATCACATTTCCTTTAACACAGCATTTAAACATCGGAAACAAAGTTAAAATTAAAGGGACTCATGGCATCTTGAAGCGTTTATCAAGTATGAAAATGACAGCCTGAGTCTAATTATTTTTTGAGGATCATTCCTGCTTGCATATTATTTAATAAAAGGTAATAATTTAGTTTTCAAATTTATTTGTTGTTCTATACCATATAGGTTTGAACATATTAATGGTGTAATATAATCAACAATAAGTCATAACTGTGTGAACATGGCTTTGAACTATTCAGATAATTTAAATGTATTTATAATGGCTTGCAATTATACAAGTTATGTAGGGCTAGAAAGGTGTCCATAGACACCAATGCCCTGACAAAAATGTTAACACAAATATGCTCCTCTTCGATAATCAGCCTGTTAAAGGTCAAAACAATGCCCTGAAAAAAACTAGTTTGTGACACAAGATATAATTTATATAACCACTGCAGAGCCCATATCTCTTGTAAAATACATTAATAACAGTGACCTTGGTCAGGATAACCTTAAAAGCAACTCCAAGCTTCCAGAGTTGCGAGAGTTGTATAAGCAACACTGTCCCAATAAAATGAATCTTTCTGCCCAATATCTTTTTCAATATCTTTTTCATCCAATCATTCTTTGCTGAGTTATGGCCCGTATAGTATTATTGGTGTTTCAAGCCATTTATCTTATCACCATTTGCATATATTATCATAAATATACATGTAAACAATTAACTTACCTTAATTTCTTTTACCTTTTGACCAAGGTTGACCAAGGTTGACAATGAATAATTATATGTGCCAATCACAAATCTCTGATGGTGACATTTTCGCTTCCAAGGTCCAAGAATGATCCATCTACTCATGATGCATTGAAAAGCGTTCTAACCTTCTTTTCAAGTGATGTGTACACTGTATATATATTCAAAGGTCTGCAGATGTCCAAAGTGTGCCCCAAGGATTCTGAAGGATACAGCTGAAACAATATGATTGCTCTGGTATCGTTCACCTGTTTTTACACTTTTCTCTTGAAGCACAGTACTGAAATCCAACTTAGGTTGAGGAAACAGCTACTCCAAGAATCATCTCTTTCAAAACATATATGAAGATATATATGAAGTTGTAGGATTTCAGGTAGTGACGGTAGTGCTTCAAGAGAAAAGTGTAAACACAGGAGGTCACTAATAACGCAGCTTGACAATTATCCAAAATATTTAAAACAATACCAGTAACCTAAAGGGGCAACTGACCAAGTACATACATGTACCATACTCATCAGGGGCATTCCTGGGGCTAATTTCGGTATACGCACCACCAAGTTTTGTATTCACAAATGTGCCTAACCCCCCTATACCTTCAGTTTTTATTGCATGTTTCGCATTTTTAGCCCTTTTTATTTTTTTGCTTCTTTAATAGCCTGTACGCATGTGCGTGCGTAGGTGCGTATGCCCAGGTATGCCCCTGTAGTCATCAGCCCGTCAAAAACACACTACTCATATACTCGTATATATATGATGCAGTGCAGTTTACATGAAGTTTTAAAGACAATGGACTTTACGTGTTAGGAAATAAATGAACCAAAGTCTTAAGCGAAATAATTTTTGGGTCAATATTATTTCCAAGTAATTTTTGTACTTGTCTGATGTGGAAAAGTCAGACTGAATTTATTTTACTTTGAATTGAAACTCATATATCAAAGTTATACAACTTTATAAACGGTATTGACAATAAGTTGGATGAACATAAATACACACATAATGATGAACATAATTACACATACATGACTAGCATAAGATACAATTAAATGACTTGGTAAGAAAAATTAAATACATTTCAAGGACAGACAGAGTTTGCAGACCGAGAAACAGGGCGTTGAGGTATTAGAAGGTACGTATAGATCCGCTTTTGCAAGCAACGGCAGACGCTCACTATGAAGGTGGATGGTGGGGAGGTTAGGGAAAAACGGTTGACAGACCGGACTCTCTTGCAGAAAAATGGCGTCTGTCTTCAATACCTCCCCAGAGGGATATCCATGACAAGGGATATTGGTCCCCGAATTGCTAACTGGCCAGCTTCACAGACAGTTGAGTGCATAATCGTCTGCTTAGCCTTGTCAGAGTACTGAGAGTACCAAATGCTCCGGCTCTCTGTCAAAACATAAATCCGTTTTCCTTGTTGCAACAGAAAACCCTACTTTATGTTTCGTTTTCGGCCGTACAAAGTGCAGGTAACCTGAGTTCATTATTGTCAAAGTGGAAAGCAAGGCACTAAGAACAATAGTATAGTTTTGTACTTGTCTGACTTGGAAAATCAGACGAAATTTATTTTACTTTGAATATATATCAAAGTTATACAACTTTATAAACGGTATTGACAATAAGTATTAGTCAGTGTGAAAGTGAAGATTTAAAAATATCTTACTTACAGAAAAAAATAGACTTTTTCTTTTCCTGGGCATTAGCATGAACACCACTTGCTTTATGTCCATCTTTCTTGATAAAGTGGTAGAAAGAGAACGGCTGCTCAAAAGGCTTTTGAAGAACACTGAAGGTTTTGTCAGGCACCAGTGCTTAGCCTCTTGTAGGATGTCAAACTTGGTCACAGCCATGACATTTGTCGCTACGAAGATACTTCTTCACACTTCAGAAGGCCTGTGAGAATCTATAAATCGGTAACCTATAAGGGGCAACTGACCAAGTACATACATTTGATTCATGTGCCATACTCGTCAGCCGTCAAAAACACACTACTCATATATATATATATATATATATGCTGTAGTGCAGTTTACATGAAGTTTTAAAGACCTTGGACTTTAAAAGTGTTAGCAAATAAACGAACCAAAGTCTTAAGCGAAATAATTTTTGGGTCAATATTATTTCCCCGCATCCCCAGTTAATCGTCCAAGTAATTTAGTCAGTGTGAAGATTTAGTCAGTGTGAAAGTGAAGATTTAAAAATATCTTACTTACAGAAAAAAATAGACTTTTTCTTTTCCTGGGCATTAGCACAAACAACAATGGCTTCATGTCCGTCTTTCTTGATGAAGTGGTAGAAAGAGAAGAGCTGCACAAAAGGTTTTTGAAGAACACTGAAGGTTTTGTCAGGCACCAGTGGTTTGCCTCTTGTAGAATGTCAAACTTGGTCACAGCCATGACATGATATGTCACTACGAATATACTGCTTCACACTTCAGAAGGCATGTGCGGATCTATAAATAAATTCAAACCATGAAAAAAGCATTTCAATATACATGGCAATCAAAGTACTAAGATGGCCAGGTACGGTCAAATTTTAAACAAGTCTGGTAAAAACCAAGTGTTTAAAGGAAAACATATCTATTTTTATCCAACCTTGAAGACCACAATTCTGCTATTTCTGCCCATATCTGACTGGTTATTGAACTTGTTCAAGCTGTTATTGATAAGAATACTACCTGACTAACTTTGGTAAAGATCGGGAGCTAGAGTGTTAACATAGCAAAGTATAGCATTATACCGGTAGTACAGATTATTTTATCACCAAAAACAATAAAGAAAAAAAAGTCTAAAAAAGAAATTGTCCATCAGTATACAACTTTTAAAAATTGGTATAATTCAAATGTAACCTGACCACAAGTTTTTTTATAGAGTCGATAGGCAATCAATGCTTGATAAACCAAAAATCGAAAGATGCAGATTGACATGGGAATACGGTATTATTTACAATGATGTTTCATAATCATATCTAGCTAAAGTATAACAAGAAATCGGTAGAACCGATGGATGCTCCCCGAATAAAGGTACACATGTGAAATAAAATTGGACCGAAAATGTAGGAGTTGTGCGAACAAGGTTTAGATTCGAAAATCTTCAAAGTCCAGTAACTCTGCCAAAAATCATTCAACTGGAACGTGCTGACAAAATGCGATACTCACCATAGTGATACTTCCTTCATGAAAATCAGATGATAAAACGTAGGAGTTGAGCAGACATCGTTTAGATGAAAAACTTCAGAGTCCCGTAACTCGGCCAAAAATCATAACTAAAACATCCTGACAATATGCAATACTAGACATAAGGCTGCCACTCATACTGCCAAACATTATTTAACCGAAACATGGCAAAGATATGCGCAACTAGGCTTAGTACAGATCATCCTTGCCAAGTTTCGTAGAAATCTGGATAGGGGATCAGGAGAACTAGTCAGAACAATGTTTATGTATTAAAACCTTTAAGGGGCCATAACTCTGCCAAAATTCATTCAACCAGAAGACAGCTAAGGCATGCGCAATAAGACATGGTACTGATCAATATTGCCAAGTTTTGTTGAAATCTGGACAGAGGTGAACTAGGTTTGTGTATTAAAACATTTAAAGTGTCATAACTGCATAAAATCATTCAACTTGATCATGGTGAAAATATGCACAACTAGGCTTGCTACTGATCATCCCTGCTGAAATCTTGCAAAAGGAAGGCCCTAACGTCTTAACAAGGCAAAATACAGGATTTTTAACTAAATCAAGGGCCATAACTCTGGTGTTACTGATATAATATGTCTGGTTTTCAAATCTGTTTGAGTATTAAAACCTTTAAATAGACATTACTCCAGCAAAAATTATTCAACCGCAACATGGCGACGCAAAGGGGTTAAGGAGAACTTTTCCGGACAAAGTTTCTGTATTAAAACCTTTAAAGGGCCATAAATCATTCACCCGGACACGACGAGGACATGCACAACTAGGCTTGGTACTGATCATGCCTACAAAGTTTCGTTGAAATTGCCGGAGTTAAGGATAATTAGTCCGGACAAAGTTTGTGTATTTAAAGATTTAAAGGGCCATACCTACGCCAAAAATCACTCAACCGGAACACGGCAACAATATGCACAACTAGGCTTGGTACTAATCATCCCTGCAAAGTTTCATTGAAATATGGACAGGGGTTCAGGAGAACTAGTCCAGACAAAGTTTGTGACATACAGACTACAGACCCCAGACAGACAGCACGAAAATTTTAGACGCGGCATCTTTACTATCCCAGCCATGGAGACTCTAGTTTACAATCAAGATCTTAAATAGCATCTGGGTGACAGGAACCAGGAGCTGTTGTATGCTGTCCCCACTAAAATCTGAAAAGCTTTGAAAATGCCTGTTTTAAACGTGTTTTGCCCTAACTTTTAAGTATATAAATTACAACTGGTATGGTAATTCTAAAGCATAAATATCATATTAGAGAGCATGTGTATTTTCCATTTGTTGTAGTATGGTCGCTGATATTTTCTTTGTATTTGCACAGTTGTAAATCATTTATACCTGTCAGAATGACTACTCAGTACTGTACTCGGACTACAAGTTACTGCAAGTTACAGTACAGTGCTTTTCCTATGTATTTTGGGGAAAAGGCCCCCAGATCAAATTGAGAATTTTTTATCGACAAATTGCCAATATTTAATAGGAAATTAGTACATTATGAACAATTTTAAATAGTGATTTGAACTTGTTAAAGTGGTAACAACAATCAATTATTAAAATGAGTGGGTGAAGCAACACCAACACTATAGAACATGTCTAAAAACTAGAAATGTGTCCACAGGACACGGATGCCCCCACTTGGGTCATTTTGATAATGAACATAAACACTGATAAACACGTGCATCTTGGTCCAAAATAAAAAATAAAACCCAGGTGCGCATCTTCTCTTGCTGGTCAACATTCCTGTAAAGTTTGGCGACCGGTGGGTTAAATAGTAATGGAGGAGGGTGCGACACAAGTTTTTCAGCTCCTATTTTGACTATGTCAAGGGCCATAACCAGGGTTCGACACTAACGGTAGTCCGAGACCACCAGAATTTGCCTCAGACTACCTAGACCTCCAAGCTGAGTAGTCCCGTGGACTACCTACTTTTGACAAAAACAAATAGACATAATTGTCAACTTAGTAATAAAACATAACAAATAAAACAACTTTATTATAATTTTTCACGAAGTTTGTTAAAACTCCTATCCAAAGTTGTTTTCACTTCGAAAACGCAATGTTTTTGTGGCAAAACGCTTTTCACAGACATAACTGGTTTCCGGTATGAATGTAAATCTACAAAGCCGAGTCCCAGCGCTTGCTCACGACTGCTACCCATTTTTTTACGACAACCGTAAATCATAACAACGCGCAGCCCTGGATTGTTTTGCAAGAAAAATGCGAACATTTTTAATACACTCGAAGCACTCGTTTATTAACTCGATTTGATGAGGTATTCAGTGTATTTCATTGATAAAGTATGAAATTAACGTACATGGATGTGCATCTTTCCTAAAATGCGTTGCAAAACTTAGCGATATGCTTCTTTTTTCATATGTCACCGGTTTTCACGATTCCAAAAAGAACGCAACTCGCAAGAAAAGATAGGACCGAAAATATATTTGTTTAGTTCTGAATATATTTCACTGATATACATACATGTACAGGCCTAACGCTACTGCATAAATATTCAAAAATAAGACCAAGTGGACTTAAATTTGGGGCAAGTGAGGTTTTGGGCAGGGCAATTGCCCTTTGAAAATACACTTGCCCTGAGGCTGGGAATATTTTAAAAATATTTCCAAATACCCTGTTTTGAAACAGTCTATTATTTAAATAAGGTATTAATTTTGCAATTAAAAATTATCTCAGAGCAGATGATGAATCTCAGAATTTTATAAAAAGAATAAAGACGGGACGAATCTTTCGACTGAAATGGTCATATACCATTATTGCATTTCCCATAGGCCTACATTAAAGCCTTTTGGCCTTCAATCCCTGTTTCTAAATAAGACTGGCTGAAAAAACACAAAACTTTTCTTAAAGAACTATCTTATATACACTCAAAAATTATCAGCAAATTGGAAATAATGTAATGCTTTCAGCCTCTATAAATACTTCACTGAAAGTGTCATACTAGAATGGCAGTAAATAAATTGAACTTTATTTACATTTTTTTTTACTTTTTACCCCAGGATCACCATTTAAATAAGCTTGGTAGAGGACCATAAGCTTATAGTAAATGCAAAATATTAAACATCTGGCTCTTGTAGTTTCAGAAGAATATTGTTTAAGTATTTCCCTATACAATTCTATGTAAAACATTTGACCCCTGTGGAGGGGCCAAATGTGACCCAAGGGTCACCATTTGTACAAACTTGGTAGAGGACCATAAGTCTATAGCAAATGCAAAACATTAAACCTCTGGTTCTTGTAATTTCAGAGAAGAAGATTTTTTCAGTTTTCCCTATATAAGCCTCATAATGTAAAACATGTAATAATCTGTATATACTGTACCAACTTTAGAAAACTTAAACAAAAGAAAAACAGGAAACATAATAACAAGAGCTGTCGGAGAACAGTATATACTATCAGAAAAAAAGGCTAAAACAATGTGGGTTGGGGAACGGAGCTTGTATAGAATCTCGGGCCGATATAAAATCATTTGTGAAATGTTATTATTTTTATGTCATTTTAAAGAAATTTGTGGTCGAAGGCAACTCGGGGCAAGGCGGTGAGCGCATCATTGATAAAACAAAACAACACAGACATATGTAAAAAAAAAGTGATGATGGGATGGTTGGTTGGTGGGTTGGGGTGGGATAGCGACATGCAACATAGCTATACAGTGTATATGTGTAAAGAGTTTCGAGTGGGGGGGGGGGAGGGCAGCATAGCTATATGTGTAAGAATTGACCAAAACAACAGAGAAATATGTAAAAAAAACAAGGGGCCCAAGAACGCCTGTGGATGCTCTACTGGCTCAAGATAAAGTTTATGTATAAGGGGCCACAAGTCTTTCAAAAATCATTCAACCGGAACATGGTGATAAAATACGCAACTAGGCTTTGTACTGATCATCCCTGCAAGGTTTCGTTGATATCCAGCCATAGGTTCAGGAGAACTAGTCTAGACAAAGTTAGTGTATTAAAACCTTTAAGGCTCATAACTCTAACAAAATTCATTCAACCAGAACATGGCAATGACAGGTGCAACTAGGCTTAGTACTGATCATCCCTGCCAAGATTCGCTAAAAACTGGCAAAGAATTCAGAAGAGACTAATCTGGACGAAGTTTGTGTATTAAAACATTTAAAGGGCCATAACTCTGCCAGAAAAACAAGAGCATCAAGAATTGCAGGGCAATCCATAGTCTCCCACCGGCCCAGACAAACATTTTCCAGACATTTTCCAGACATTTTCTATGATGGAGGTCAAAGATCAAGGTCAAGGTCACAATGACCTTATTTTGGTACGCGACACACCGCTATGTCAAGATGTATTCACATACCAAGTTTGGTGTCTCTAAGTGTTATAGTATTGAAAATATGGTCCGGACAAGCATTTTCCATGACAGAGGTCACAGGTCAAGGTCACAATGACCTTATTTTGGTACGCGACACAACGCTATCCCAAGATGTACTTGTGCACATACCAAGTTTGGTATCTCTAAGTGTTATAGTATTGAAAATAAGGTCCGGACAAGCATTTCCTATGACAGAGGTCACAGGTCAAGGTCACAATGACCTTATTTTGGTATGCGACACATCGCTATCCCAAGATGTATTCACATACCAAGTTTGGTATCTCTAAGTGTTATAGTATTGAAAAAATGGTCCGGACAAGCATTTAATATGACAGACGTCACAGTGACCTTATTTTGGTACGCGACACACCGCTATCCCAAGATGTATCCACATCCCAAATTTGGTATCTCTAAGTGGTATAGTATTGAAAATACGGTCCGGACAAGCATTATCTATGACAGAGGTCACAGATCAAGGTCAAGGTCACAATGACCTTATTTTGGTACGCGACACACTGCTATCCCAAGATGTATTCACATACCAAGATTGGTATCTCTTAAATGTTATAGTATTAAATACAGTCCGGACAAGCATTTTCTATGACAGAGGTCACAGGTCAAGGTCAAGGTCACAATGACCTTATTTTGGTATGCGAGACATCGCTATCCCAAGATGTATTCACATACCAAGTTTGGTATCTCTAAGTGTTACAGTATTGAAAATATGGTCCGGACAAGCGTTGTCTATGCATTTTCTATGAAGAGGTCACAGGTCAAGGTCACAATGACCTTATTTTAGTATGCGACACACCGCTATCCCAAGATGTATTCACATACCAAGTTTGGTATCTCTAAATGCTATAGTATTGAAAATATGGCCCGGACAAGCATTTCGGAAGGATGGACGGACGGAAGGACTGACAGACTAACTTTTGCGGTATATGAGCCAAATGCATTAGAAGCTAAATAACTGTCTTAATTAATGAGCTAATTACCTAAACATCAGTCCATGAATGGATTTTGCACCCCTAAACTTTATTAAAACGAAAAAAACAAAAATAGACACAATATGGCCATCCAACCGTAGGAGCTAATTTTCTATATGTATGTATGATGACTATTTAGCCCATATACACCATTCCGACATAGTATTAAAAAAGCAGTAACAAAATTAACCCCGTTTGTTTGCACGGACAAACGGACGGACGGACGGACAGACAGAGTGCAAACCTATTGATACTGATCATCCTTGTCAAGTTTTGTCTATATCCAGCCAGGGAACTAGCCCAGAAAAAATGAGGTTTCAAAATCCTTTAAAGGGCCATAACTCTGCCAAATATCTGTAAACCGGAATGAGACTATGACATGCACAACTAGGCTTGGTGCTGATCAACCCTTAAAAGTTTCATTGAAATCTGGCGAGGGGTTCAGGAGAAGTAGATCAGACAAAGTTTTGTGTATTAAAACTTTTAAAGTTTCATAATTCTGTCAAAAATCATTCAACCGGAACACGGCAATGATTTGCACAACTAGATATGGAATTGATCGTCCCTAAAACATTCGAAATCCGGCCAGGTGTTCAGGAGAACTAGTCAGAACAAAGTTTGTGCATTAAAACCTCTGAAGGGCCATAACTCAGCAAAAAATCATTCTATCGGAACACGGCGATGATTTGCACAACTAGACATGGAATTGATCATCCCTAAAAAGTTTTGTTTAATCTGGCCAGGCGTTCAGGAGAACTAGTCAGAACAAAGTTTGTGTATTAAAACCTTTAAAGGGCTATAACTCTGCCAAAATCATTCAACTGGAACACGGTGACTATGTACAACTACAGTTGCTGCCACGCGGATTACGACATTTTCGCAGTATCCCCGCGGCCGTTTTTCAATCGAAGTCACAAATCCCCGCGATCGTACCGCGGATTGTCACCCGAATTATCGCGGGGATTCTCCGTGACCTTAAAAATCACCGCGATTGCAAAATCCAGTCTCAAAAGAAAGCAGTCGCGGGGATTCTCTGTGATAGGTTCGCGGGGGAACGCGGTGGAAATTAGAGCAGGGATCTGAATCTGTACGATGTAGGGCCTGTTACGGCTTAAACACATCGGAAGAGAGGCTGTTGCTGTTAGTAGCACTTTACGAGAGCTGATTTGAAGCTCTCCAATGATGGCGTGCAAACGAAACTGTCTCCAAGATGGTTTCAATCAATAATTGTCTTTGGAAAGAATGAGTTTTTATATTGTTCATTCTTGCACTGTATTGTTTTGAAACACTTTGAATTATTTAGCACCTGATTATCTATAATGTTATTAGCTTGAAAGTCACTGAAAGCTTTTGATTTAATACAGCGTTTAGGTCTTTCAGGAATTAGATAGTCTTGGCATTTGAATCAATAAAAAACGTAATAAAACTGATAAATACGATGAATAAATTTCGAAAGCAATACCTATTTCAAACTTTTAATGCATTTAATAACACATGTTTTTCGTTTTTGTTGTCCAAAAGTCGCATTTCTCTTCACCGGACATAAATTGGCTACCCACAATCCTTTGCAATGTGTGTACCTATTAACAAGGCGACACTAATAACGGGTTTATGTCCCGAAATTCTTTACAATTTTTTCGAATTATTTCTGACTAAAGAACCCATCGATGTATTAATAATCAACAGCAGAATAGTAAAATGTGTTACAAATAACGATTAATTAAAAATATAATTCTAATTTCCAGTATAAGAATTACTAATTGAATTTTATGTTCAGTCATCGCGAAGTCGGTAATAGGAACCGCCATATAACTATCGTGAAAACATTATCCAGGCATTTGAATTTTCCGAAAACAAAAATAAATATGTAATGCATTTAATTGACTGCAAAATTGCAAATTGATACTGAAGGTAAATCGCGGCGATGGCCTGCGATTCCACACCGGGTAAAGCGGTGTGCGAATCAAAACGAATCGCGGTGATTGTGTCGCGGTGGTCAAAAGTTATTGTCCCCGCGTTGAGTGGACTGTCCGCCGATCGTGGTGACAAAATCAGTGTGTCCGCGGTGAGATAAAATCCCCGCGTTGAGTGTTATTAGTCGTAATCCGCGTGGCAGCAACTGTAGGCTTGGTACTGATCATCCCTGCAAAGTTACAATGAAATTCGGCCAAATGAAGGCCTGTAGACGCTCTACTGTGTAAAGATGTCATATTTAGCCTTTTCCTATATAAAATTTGGGTCGCCACAGTGGCCATTTTGATTATTGCAAGAAAACAAAAACACAAACTTAATAGACGCCAACCATTGTGATAAAGTTTCAACAAAATCCTTCAAAAGGTTTCAGAGAAGATTTCATATTTAACCTTTTCCTATATAACTCTATGTAAACCTTGGGTGACCATGGCAACCATTTTGATTATTCGATGATAACGAAAAACACAAATTTTATAAAAGCCAACCCAAGGAACATGTATATGATATTTCACTGGAATGGATTAAGTGGTTTCGGAGATGTCTTTTGAAATTTCCTTAAATTTGACTTAGTTTTAGCCATGGTGGCCATCTTGGACAAATGGCGGCTGCGAAAAACATAAATCTGAGGCGCACTATCCCAAAGATCATTGTGATAAAGTTTCAACAAAATCCTTCAAGAGGTTTCAGAGAAGATCTATGTAAATTTTAGCCTTTTCCTATATAACTCTATGTAAACTTTGGGTCTTCGTGGCGGCCATTTTGATTATTCGACGATAATAAAAAACACAAATTTGATAGAAGCCAACCCATGGAACATGTATATGATATTTCACTGGAATAGATTAAGTGGTTTCGGAGATGTCATCTGAAATCTCTTTAAATTTGACCTAATTTTAGCCATGGTGGCCATTTTGGATGACTGACGGCCGCGAAAAACATAAATCTGAGGAGGACTATCCCAAAGATCATTGTGCTTAAGTTTCATCAAAATCCTTCAACCGGTTCCAGAGAAGATGTCATTTTTAGACTTTTCCTATATAACTCTATGTAAACTTTGGGTTGACGTCACGTGGCCATTTTAATTATTCGACAATAACGAAAAACACAAACTTGATAGAGGCCAAACCAAGGAACATGTTTATTATAGTTCACAAGAATGGAATAAGTGTTTTCCGAGGACATGTTGTTTGAAATTTCCTTAAATTTGACCTAGTTTTAGACATGGGGGCCATCTTGGATGACTGGCGGCTGCGAAAAAAACACTGAGAGGGACTATCCCAAATATCATGGTGATTAAGTTTCATCAAAATCCTTCAAGAGGTTTCAGAGAAAATGTCATTTTCAACCTTTTCCTATATAACTCTATGTAAACTTTGGGTCGCCGTGGTGGCCGTTTTGATTATTCGACGATAACGAAAAACACAAACTTGATAGAGGCCAACCCAAGAAACATGTATATGATATTTCACAAGAATGAAATAAGTGATTTCGGAGATGTCGTTTGAAATTTCCTTAAATTTGACCTCATTTTAGCCATGATGGCCATCTTGGATGACTGCCGGCCGCGAAAAACACAAATCTGAGGGTACTATCCTAAAGTTCATTGTAATGAAGTTTCATCAAAATCCTTCAAGAGGTTTCAAAAAAGATGTAATTTTTAGCCTTTTCCTATATAACTCTATGTAAACTTTGAGTCGCTGTGGCGGCCATTTTGATTATTCGACAATAACGAAAAACACAAACTTGATAGAGGCCAACCCAAGCAACATATTTATGGTATTTCACAATAATGGAATAAGTGGTTTCGGAGATGTTGATTGAAATTTCCTTAAATTTGACTTAGTTTTAGCCATGGTGGCCATCTTGGATGAATGGCGGTCATGAAAAACACAAATCTGAGAGGGGCCCTCCCAATTAACATTGTGATGAAGTTTTATCAAAATCCTTCAAGCGGTTTCAGAGGAGATGTGGATTTTATAAAATTGCTAACAGACAGACGGCTGACGGACGGACGGACAGACAGACGGACGAAAAGTGATCGCATAAGCTCGCCTGGCCTTTGGCCAGTAGAGCTAAAAAACACAAATGTGATAGAGGCCAACCCAAGGAACATGTATATGATATTTCACTGGAATGGATTAAGTGGTTTCGTCGGAGATGTCGTTTGAAATCTCTTTAAATTTGACCTAATTTTAGCCATGCATGGGGCCATCTTGGATGACTGGCGGCTGCGAAAAAAACACTGAGAGGGACTATCCCAAATATCATTGTGATTAAGTTTTATCAAAATCTTTGAAGCGGTTTCAGAGATGTCATTTTTAAACTTTTCCTATATAACTCTATGTAAACTTTGGGTCGCCATGGTGGCCATTTTGATTATTCGACGATAACAAAAAACACAAACTTAATAGAGGCCAACCCAAGGAACATGTATATGATATTTCAGTAGAATGGAATCAGTGGTTTCGGAGGAGATGTCGTTTGAAATTTACTTAAATTTGACCTAGTTTTAGCCATGGCGGCCATCTTGGATGACTGGGGGCCGCGAAAAACAAAAATCTGAGAGGGGCCCTCCCAAGTAACATTGTGATGAAGTTTGATCAAAATCATTCAAGCGGTTTCCGAGGAGATGTCGATTTTATAAAATTGCTAACAGACAGACAGACAGACGGACGACGGACGAAAAGTGATCGCATAAGCCCTCCTGGCCTTTGGCCAGTAGAGCTAAAAACAAGGGCCATAACTCTGGTGTAACTGACGCAATTTAGCAGTTTTTCGACCTTGTTCGAGCTTTGATATTAACAATCTGTGCAAGTTTGGTAAAGATCAAATTATAAATGAAGGTGCTAGAGTGTTCACAAGGCATAAAATGGCATTTTTCAGAAAAAACAAGGGCCACATCTCTGGTGTTACTGACCCAATTTAGCTGGGTTTCAAACTTGTCCGAGCTTTCATTGATATTAACAATCTGTGCAAGTTTGGTAAAGATCAAATAATAAATGAAGGTGCTAGAGTGTTGAAGTGACACAAGGCTTAATATGGCATTTTTCAGCAAAACAAGGGCCATGATAATTAAGGGCCATGATAATCAAGGGCGGTGAAATTAATCCGATCCGGCTGGTTTTCAAATTTGTCCGAGCTTTTATTAATATAAAGACACTGGCAAAGTTTCGTAAAGATTTGATAAATAATGAAGGCCCTAGCATGTTCACAAGGCAAAAGTTAATGGACGGCCAGTAGAGCTAAAAATTACAAAAAAAATGAGTTTCATGTGGGTGGGGTGGGAAGGCTGGGCTGCGGGAGTGTGGGTGGGGGGTGGGAACAACTTTGCTATGTGTAAGAATTGACACAGAAATATGTAAACAAAATTGAGTTTCGATGGGGTGGGTGGCAACATAGCTATATATGTGTAAGAATTGACCAAAAACAACACAGAAATATGTAAAAAAAAATACAAAAAATTGAGTTTCGAGTGGGACTGGTGGGGTGGGAAGGCGGGGTGGGACGGAGGTGGGGGCAACATAGCTATGTGTAAGAATTGGCCAAAACAACACAGAAATATGTAAAAAAAAAATATTCAGTTACAAGTGGGAGTGGGAGTGGGGGTGAGATACTGGGGTTGTGGGGAGGGTGGCAACATATATGTGTAACAAGGTAAGAATTGACCAAACAACACAGAAATATGTAAAAACTAAAAAAATATTGAGTTATGAGAGGGGAGAGACAGGGGGTGGTGGGGAGGGGGCAACATATATGTGTAAGAAGCTATGTGTAAGAATTGACTAAAACAACACAGAAATATGTAAAAAATATATATATATGAGTTTCGAGTGGGGGGGGGGGGGGGGTGGGGGGTGGGGGTAGGCGAGGGTGGTGGGGATGAGGGCAACATATATGTGTAAGAAGCTATGTGTAAGAATTGACTAAAACAACACAGAAATATGTAGTAAAAAAATAAAGAAAAACAATTGAGTTTTGAGTGGGGTGGTGTGGTGGGGTGGGGTGGGGGGGGGGGGGGGGGGGGGGGGGGGCAACATATGTGTAAGAAGCTATGTGGTAAGCATGGACTAAAAAACAACACAGAAATATGTAAAAAAAAAAGTAAATATAGTTTGAGTTGGGTGGGGGTTGGGGGGGGGGGGGGGGGGGAGAGAGACAGGGGTGGTGGGGATGGGGGCAACATATATGTGTAAGAAGCTATGTAAGAATTGAGTGGGGAGGGGGCAACATATATGTGTAAGAAGCTATGTAAGAATTGACTAAAACAACACAGAAATATGTAAAAAAAAAAAAAAAAAAATGAGTTTCAAGTGGGGCGGGGGAGGGTGGGGGGAAGAGGTGGGGGTGGGGGGGGTCGGGAGGGGGCAACATATATGTGTAAGAAGCTATCCATAAACTCCGTCAAAAATCACGAACTGGAACAAAAGCTTGAATCTGCACAACTGGACATCTTACCGATGCTTCCTGCCAAGTTTCGTCGAAATCCAACAAGGCGTTTAGGACAAGTAGCGCCGACAAGAAATCTAAAGTAAAAATGTCAAGGGGCCGTAACTCCATCAAAAATCAACAAACCGGAAAAAAAATGCAATAGGCACAACTAGAAATCATACCAATGCTTCTTGCTATTTAGTTCCGTCAAAAAAAAAAAAAATTAAAAAAGGAAGTAATTAAAAATAAAAAATAAATGATAAAAATTAAAACAGTTAAAAAAAAATAAAAATAATTAAAACGAAATTTAATATAAAAAAACATAAGGCGGAGCTGAACCGCCCCTTAGGCTGCTCTTTATGAACTCACTGCCAATCTGTCAAAAATAAAAAAGCAGAGTTACTAACTGTAATAATTGACTCAGCAAAGCCTGATATCATTCGAGTGAAAAGGGATTCACTAGGGATTGCTGCTTTAAGAGCAAACGGCATCTGAAAACGAACAGTCAAGATAAGGCTAACATTTTAAACCGTCAGTTTCAATCTGTTTTCAACCAAGAAACTGATACACTCCCCCAGATAAAGGTAAAAGTCCCCACCCCTCTATGAGTGAAATCACCTTAGATTCAAAGGGTGTCAAAAAGTAGTGTGTTAAAATACACGTTTTAATGCTCTTTTGAAATTTTTCGTATTTACATAGAACGTCAGAATAATAAAAAAAAAACTGCATAGGAGCCAATTTATTAGGCTAGTCAAAAAGATGCTGGATAAATTAAACATACATGAAGCCCAAAGACCCGATAATTTAAATGCACAAGTATTGAAAGAATGCAGCGAAGAAATTTCCAGCATCCTGACTTCAAATCCATCAAGGATTTCTTCCATGAAGATTGGTGCCGGGCCAATCACGGTATCACTAATCTTCAAAACGGGGGAAAAGTATGATCCTGCTAACTATTCATAACTTTCACATGAAGTCAACTTCCGATAGGTCGAGATATTCAGTAGTCTGGTACCCTTCCCCTACTGCGCTCGCTACTCTCTCTTCGTGAAGAGAGAGTAGCGAGCGCAGTAGGGGAAGGGTACCAGACTAGATATTCAGTAGGTGAAAATAAAGGGGTTTACTTAGTCTCGGCCAGCTAGACCGTATCATGCATATGTCTTACTTGCAGATATCGGTCTGGGCAGATTAGGCCAATTAAAGCGCCCACTAGCGAGTAACACAATTTATTCGCGCGTTTTTTTCACGCTCATAAAGTCGACGTTTGCGTGACGTCATGTTGTAATAACAAGTACAACGTCAATTGTTGATGCAGCAGTTAAACTGTTTAACGTCACTTGTTGCTTCACATAAGTTAAAAATAAGAAAATATTATTAAATTAACTTAAAAACATGTTTTTTGAAAGTCTCGTTGAATCTCGAAAAATCTCACCAAAATCGCCCAAAACGAGAGGGCGATTTTAAACGTCCTATTTTCCCAGGCCCTGGTTCTGGATCCGTGTAGCATAGCGTAACGAAGAAATCAGAAGCGGGCCGGGTGACCGAGGCTAGGGTTTACTCGGACTTTATCCTCAATCTCTATATGAAAAATGGAAATATTAACCATGATTTATATTAAATGTATCCATGTTGGTGTTTTAAAATCAGACACCACCAAAAGAAGAGACACAGATGTACACAAAAAACAAAGCTTTTAATATAATTATCACTACAAACTAGTTTTATAAAGGGCTAAAGTCAGTTGAGCACCAACGATAAACACCGAGTTTACCCCCTACCAGAATGTGGAGGTCTTTTGTTTTATTGATCACTGATTGGTCAAATTATTTTGATGATGTGCATGTGAAAGTTATGAATAGCACTAGCGGATCCAGGGGGGGTGGGGGGGGCGCACCCGGCGCGCGCCCCCCCTAAAAATTCCGGATCATACATGTATGTCCATGTTACTGTAGATATAATATCAAACAATTTCGATGCACGCCCTCGGTATTAAAAAATTTCTCGCTCGCTTCGCTCGCTTCGCTCGCTCTACGCATAATGACTAATGAGTGGTTTAATTAACACATTGTTAAATCCTTTTATTTGAAAACGGACTTATTTTTATTCATACATGTATGTCCATGTTACTGTAGATAAAATATCAAACAATTTCAATGCACGCCCTCAGTATTTTTTTTTTTTCGCTCGCTTCGCTCGCTCGACGCATAATGTCTAATGAGTGGTTTAATTAACACATTGTTAAATCCTTTTATTTGAAAACGGACTTTTTTTATTCATACATGTATGTCCATGTTACTGTAGATAAAATATCAAACAATTTCGATGCACGCCCTCAGTATAACAATTTTTTTTCGCTCGCTCAACTCATAATGGCTAATGAGTGGTTTAATTAACACATTGATAATTCCTTTTATTTGAAAACGGACTTTTTTACCCTATCAATGCACTACCGCAACCGTTTTATGAGGCTAGAAACGGACCCGAAAATTTACCAAAATCTTACGCCCCCCCTAAGCTGAAATCCTGGATCCGCCCCTGAATAGACCTGTGTTCTTGACCTGCATATGTGAGATCATCATTCTCGTTCCAACTGTGGGAGCAATAGGACGTGTCCATCTACAGCTCCATTGGCAGCACACCAGGCGATGTCAACACGTCCTATGGAGGATCAACAATACAGTATGTTGCAATCATCTACAACGACTGTGCCCTTAATACAGGGGTTGGGTTTTTAAAACTAGTTGTACATAGTTTTATCCTCTATTTTATCGTTTTAACGTTGAACTAAAAAGAGCCGCTTAATACTACTACTGAGGGACTGACGGGCGACGCTGATCACGGATACAGAATGTGGGGACTACATAGAGTGGGAGACGCTTCGGCGGATACGGCGGCTGCGGCGGCTACGGGATCGCTGCCTGAACTTAAAGACTTGCGGTGGTTTCGGTGAACACACATGCGCCCATTCTATGGAGACTCCAGATTCACGATTTCCACGATGCGAAATTCGGGCCAACACGGACGACCGGATTGACCTACTTGATGGCGATACTTCTGCAATTTCCTGATTGGCTGGGACTTTCCTAATCCACTTTCGAGCCGACAATCGGATTGACCTAGTCACAATTCTGCAGGCAATCCGATTGGTCAAAATCTTCAATTGGACTTAGAAATCTTCTTGGAATAATAATCTTCAACAGACTTCAGAGGGGTTTCTACACTGACGTGCCACCATCTTTAATCTACTGCTGCTATCAACTAATCGACTTTGGACGAGATACTCCAACCCTTCCCGGACTCTACTGCATCCGATAATCATCTGCCGAAAAGCTCGCCAAAAGGCCCAGTGCCATAGGGCGAGGGTAAAGAAAATCTACCACTCACTCACCTGCATATGTTGCATAACTCTTGAACACATTTTTGTTAGCAACATAACGAGACACTTGACGACACGCAATATTCTTGTGGACTCTCGGCATGGGTTTAGAAGCCCTAGGTCATGTGACACATAATTTGTTCAGTTTGTTTCAGACATACTACAAAATCTTGATGGAACTAGAAATAGAAAACACAAACAAACTGATCTTATCATCATGGACTTTGCCAAACCATTTGACAAAGTCCTCCATAGACATCTTTCATACAAAACAGACTACTATGGCTTAATTAAGGGATCTACAAATCGATGGATCTCTGCTTGGTTACACGGACGCACACAGCAGGTTGTCCTCCACGGAGCTGCTTCTGACTCTGCTGATGTGTTGTCCAGTGTCCCCCAGGGCTCGGTCTTTAAGGGCCGGTCCTCTTTCTTCTTTTTATCAATGAACTACCCAACAATATTAGGTCAAACGTCCGACTATTTGCCAACGACTGTATTGTATAGAAACATTGACTCCCAGAGAGACTGTGAGATCTTACAGGAAAATGTGAGATCTTACAGGAAGACCTTGATAAACTGGCTCTCTGAGAGAAGGATTGGTTTAATGGAATTCAATGTTTCAAAATGCAAATCCATGAGGGTAACTAAGCACCACTTAAACAAGTAATTTATTTCTGATTACACTCTTCAAGGTCAAGTACTTTAGTGTGTATCCACAGCAAAATATCTTGGGGGTTACCATAACAAATGATCTAGACTGGGGAACTCACATTCATAACATATCTAGTAAGGCAACTAAGACCCTTGGTTTTCTTAGATGTAACTTGGCACTAGCTCCAAAAGAAACAAAAATAGTTGCCTGTAAAACATTGGTACAGCCCCAGCTGGAATACGCATCACCCATATGGAACCCCTATCAACAAAATCATATATATGAGACTGAAAAAGTTTAACGTACTGAGCATTGCTAGATGGTCGTGTAAATGCTGGCACAATGCAAGTCATGTTGGAGAAATGATAGCAGAACTAGGATGGCCAACTTTAGAAACCCATCGTACCCAAGCTAGTTTGGCCCTTTTCTATCAAATGCACACTGACCAAGTCTCAATTAATAAGCAGAACTTCCCCTGTTATCTCATTTAATACGTCAAACAAGGTCAACCCATCCCTTCCAGTATACCAGGACCGATGTAAACACAGATGCATTCAAATTTTCATCCCGAACCCCCCCCCCCCCCACCCCCCTATGTCTCTGGCACTACTCACGTCTTTTTTTCTGGGTTTCCGTATAGACAGGGTCTATGAATAAACGTTTGTACGGCGGCACGATTTACCCAAATACACCGGATTTACCCAAATACAGTTTATGTTTGCACAAATACACCCTATTTAATTATTTTTTTCGGCAAATACTTTATTTTTATAGTTAAGTATGGTATAAACTAATATAATCTGTAAAGATATATTAGCCGCAGATATGAACTTTGCAGCCATTTTTAAAATTCATTGTTATCAAATCGTATACGATTTACCCAAATATAGTCTATGTTTGCACAAATACACTCTATTTAATTATTTTTTTCGGCAAATACTTCATTTTTATAGTTAAGTTTGTTATAAACTAATATAATCTATGAAAAAAATATATATTAGTCGCAGATATGAACTTTGCAGCCATTTTTATCAAATCAGATACGATTTACCCAAATACAGTCTATGTTTGCACAAATACATCCTATTTAATTGATTTTTTCGGCAAATACTTCAATTTGATAGTTAAGTATGGAAAAACTAATATAATCTATGAAAAAAATAAATATATTAGCCGCAGATATGAACTCTGCAGCCATTTTTAAAATTCATTGTTATCAAATCAGATACGATTTACCCAAATACAGTCTATGTTTGCACAAATACACCCTATTTAATTGTTTTTTTTCGGCAAATACTTCAATTTTATAGTTAAGTATGGTATAAACTAATATAATCTGTGAAAAAAAAATATATATTAGCCGCAGATATGAACTTTGCAGCCATTTTTAAAAAAATCATTTTTATCAAATCGGTTACGATTTACCCAAATACAGTCTATGTTTGCACAAATACACCCTATTTAATTGTTTTTTTCGGCAAATACTTCAATTTTATAGTTAAGTATGGTATAAATTAATGTAATCTGTGAAAAAAATATATATATTAGCCGCAGATATGAACTTTGCAGCCATTTTTAAAAAAATCATTTTTATCAAATCGGATACGATTTACCCAAATACAGTCTATGTTTGCACAAAAAACGGGCTGGTTACCTCAAGTGACCAGAGTCGTTGGGCCATTGTGGTAGCTGAGTGCTATAGGTATTATGCTATTGTCCAAATGTGCTATAATTATATATATATAATGTAATTACATAATATTTGTCTGCAGTATAATGATCTAAAAGATTGTAAAAAGATTGTAAAAACAAAAACAATCAGTTTTGATTTTTAATTGATATTTAAAAGTAATTATGATCTGTTTAATAATAATAAAAAATTTAACAAAAAGGCTGGTTTAATGTTTGGTTTTTAATATATTTTATTAAAACTCAAAAAGTCCGAGTCACACCTCCACGTGGTACCAGCTGGAAACTATAGATGCTACATCGATAGGCTAACGTGACAGGGCGAATTATATTTTACACTATATACCATTATTTGGTATACACTTTTAAAATGATTTTTAAAAATGGCTGCAAAGTTCATATCTGCGGCTAATATATTTATTTTTTTTCACAGATTATATTAGTTTATAACATACTTAACTATAATAATGAAATATTTGCCGAAAAAAATAATTAAATAGGGTGTATTTGTGCAAACATAGACTATATTTGGGTAAATTGTATACGATTTGATAACAATGAATTTTAAAAATGGCTGCAAAGTTCATATCTGCGGCTAATACATGTATATAATTTTTTTTCACAGATTATATTAGTTTATAACATAGTTAACTATAAAAATAAAGTATTTGCCGAATAAAACAATTAAATAGGGTGTATTTGTGCAAACATAAACCACGGTGATGATGCTAAGCGGCTACTAGCCGCAATAAATATGCGTTTCTAACAACTAGCCGTTTTTGTTGCGGGCACTATTCGTTCGAATGATAAACTTGGTGAGTACTCTTGCTTTAAAATTGTGTTTTTTATGTCAATTAATAAAGTTATGATAATAATAATACTTGGACGGAAGGTACATATTATTAAACTACACAGAAGCATCGTATGTAGAAGAAAAACTTCGTCAGTTTTTAGACATAATGTAAAATAAGTGTAGCGTAGAGCGAAGAAATGTAAACAAACTGCCGAAAACGGTTACTTAAACTGTCATATTCTGTACAGAGATTGTTTTCCGTCTTATTTATAATAACTATAAGTTACGTTATGTTTCTAGAAACACTTTTAAGTAAAATGTTGCATATACATATTATTTAAACCATATAAAAAAGACCAAACCTGCTTTGTCATCACGGCACCGGTTATTAGTTGTAACGGTTACCGGACACTAGTAAATATGAACCCAGCTTGGCAGGAATATATTGTTTAAACTACAGCTTTAAAAACTGATTTCATGGACGGATTTTTGATTTTATTTCCATTGAATAAGACTTTATGCTAAGAATCTTACTTTCGGTTTACAAATACATGATAGATAAATTACACACCTAAAAATAGAATACTAGAATTCCTGCGTTACTATAATAACCGAGATATTGCGATTGGGCCGTCATGCATCGCATTTATGTATATTATAATGTAATTGCGGAAAATTGTTAAATCTTGAAGCTTTATCAATGCACACATTGACGTATATTTTTGTTTTATTTGTTATATTAAATTATTTCAGGGTTTAAAAAAACAAACTGAATTATAACAAAAACTATGCATCATTGCGGTATACCGGTGTGTTCTTTGGAAAAGCACTTCTTTCATAAATCTCAAGGCTTTCCCATGAAACAGTCTATACATAACTTTCCAAAATTTCATACATTCGGGCGAATAAATCATTTGTGACGTATTTTCTAACGAATACCACCTTACTACGTCTAAGAAGAGTAATAAGGCAATGTTGTGCAGCGGAAACTTATCTGTACTTATCATTCTTAAGAACATACAAAATGGTATCATAAGATTTTCTCCTTTTAGCTTGGATAGTACGGATGGCAGAATGTTTAACATCTCTTTTTCTGTTTGCTCACTAACTGTGTATTGAAATAACTGTTTTCTTGACTTTCGTTGACTGATTGATTTTCGAGGGGCAGCTTTTAATCGTGAACTACTTGTACAAATCCTTGGTTTAACAGTTGTTATAGTTGACGCAATTGGTGTCCCTTTTTCAACTTTTCTTTTTTTAGGTTGGTTCAACCAAAGCGAAGACTTTCTTTTATATCTGAAGGTTAAAAAACACAATAAAAACAACTAGTAACCGGTGCCGTGTACAAATCGTGACCGTTGCCGCAAATGACAGGTTTGTTTAGTGTCCGGTGCCACGTCATCAGTTGAAAAGTTGGATTATTGAATCAAATAAAGTGCTAAAATAACTATAATGAGGTTTTATGTAGACCAAATGACACTTTGTTTTTATATCTAATCGCTAAATGTTGTAAAACACTCATTTATATGCTAAATAATGCATTTTTAAGACACTTGTTTACATATTTTACAGCGATCACGAAAGTTAAATTAAGTTAAAATACGCTTTCTAGATGCCCTAGCCATAAATAAGTACTTCATCTACAATCAATAGTTATGTACATATTCCGTCGACATAATAATTTGACCCTACTTACGTTTTTTTCTGCCTTTTAGCATCATTTTCATGTGCATGGTTCGTTTTGTTTATCGAAAAACTACAACTAGTGTCCGTAGAAAGTACGACTAGTAGTAGGAAACGCGCATTTGATCGGCTAGTGACCGCTTAGCATCATCGCCGTGTAAACTGTATTTGGGTAAATCCGGTGTATTTGGGTATATTTGGGTAAATCGTTTGTATGACCCTGGTGATGAAACAACACTTCATGTAAACGCTTGTTGAATTTTGATTACGAAAGTGCATGTCGAATCAAGCATCTGACCAACACTGATGCAGTTGTGTTTTGCGGGAAATTTCACGCGAAAACTGAGTTTCATTGAACATTTAAACAATTCAGTATCGTTCACTTCAGCGCACCCAAATGGTCTTCGGGGCCGATTCTCTTTCTACTGTACATACATGACATACCAGAAATCATCACTTCTCAGGTTAGATTACGGATTAGTTGTTTATAGCAGTGAAGTAAGAAGAGAGTGAATGGGCTCATAATCGAATCTCGCACGATCTCGTATGGCTAAAACGAGAAAGATAAGCGTCTCTGTACATGATCAGAAATTTCATCGTGATCGCTGGGCGCTCTTTAAAAATGCTTATAACTGCGACAGGTGCGCGGTTAACGCTATCAGTCAATTGTTATGAATATAGCGGAATGGGTTCATTGTATCGGTAATCAGATTCGCGTTAATCTAGTTGTAATAAAGATAAACTTGTTACACCTTCGTTGCTATTTTGACGCTTCCATACATACACATATTCTTTCAAGGTTTATTTATTGGCAAATGCTGGTTAGCGGTAGCGATTTTTATTTTGAGTGTGTGTAAAAATGGGGCGATAGCATTAAGTTAAGCGTACTAGAGTTACGAGTGATTTCTTTTTGTATTTATTTCGAACCATATTTAAAAGATGTCATTAATAAAAGGGAATATATATAAAATACATTATACATGCACACAATTTCGATATTTTACTCTGGTGTAACCAGACCTAACCTAATTATTAGTAAGTGCAACTGGTCTGTGGTTTATCTAACTTCTTTTTTTTTTTTTACGTTTTCAATTATTAATGTTCTCAATTCACACTCATTTTTTTTGATTGAATTTTTTTTTATATATTACATAATAACACATTTTTAAAATACTAGCATCCGTCTAAGTGTAACTTTTAAATATCTTGTAACATGACACAGTAACTCGCAACACCGAATGAGATAATTTTGTATAAAAAAAAATAATATCACATGAAAAACTTGTAATTAAACACGTAAGTGGGTTTTAACAGTGCAGATACATCAGTTTAGCATTAGTTATATTTTCCTAATATTGTCATATTAAAACGGCAAAACAAATCAATTTGTTACTATGATAATTTGTTAAATAAAAATGAAACGTTAACACACTTATGCGTGTGTTTTTTGACAAATCCGAATGAACATAATCTATTTCTTATGTGTTTAGTTTCATAGATGCATATAATATAAATAAAATTGAAAAATAATAATATTACACAATCATGGTATATATTCGATGTCAACACACCACGGGTGGCCAGTGTTTGCCAGTGATTTATGGCCTCTATGATCTAAACAAACATCCTGCTTAGGACGACCAATTAGCCACGGGGCACTGTATAATTATGATTGGAGAAACCCTTTATTTCTTTTGATCGCAATAAACAACTGCCATAAAACCCTGCGTTAGCGCCGCTTCATTTAACTGTTTTTTGCGTGATTATATATCTATGTAGGTCATATGGGTTTGAGAACTTATAGTAAAAAAAACACTATCTCCAGGACGCATAATTTATGGTGAAATGCATTGGAAAGCGCTCAATTGATACAGACATTAAAAGTTGTTGTTCGTTGTTCAACTGCTGGAAAGGACATTTAATTAACCAAAAGAGCACCAACACAGATGGGTTGAATAAGAGTTTTTAAAACATAATTAAAGCGTTTACATAAACAAAAAGTGTACCACTACATTCTTTAATCATATTTCTCGACAGCGAGGTGTTTTTATTGGAGGAATTAACTAAAATTAAAAAACCTAAAGCGGATTCCTACAGCATCGTCGTTAGCTAGAATCGGCCATGTATGGCCGTTTTGGTCGACACTCTATGTCGTCTTTAAGACAAAATTAAGGTTTTTACATAACAAAAAGTGTACCACTACATCCGTCAATCATATTTCTTGACAACGAGCTGTCTATTTCCTAGGAATTAACTAAAACAAAAAAAATGTATAGCGAAGTCAAACAAGATGGCATTTCATAATCATTGGATGGAATCGGCATGTATGGTCGTTTTGTGCGATATCTATGCAGTTGTTAAGACAAATTATTAGACAAAATTAAGGTTTTTGCATAACAAAAAGTGTACCACTACATTCTTCAATCATATTTCTCGACAGCGAGCTGTCTATTTTCTAGGAATTAAATAAAACAAACAAATTAATAGAGAAGTACAAAAGGGTGCATTTAATCGGCATTGGCTTGAATCGGCCATGCTGGTCGATATCTATGCAGTCTTTAACACAAATTATTAGATAAAATAAAGGAGTTTTGCATAAAAAAAAGTGGACCACTACTTTTTACAATCACAGTTTTCGACGGCGAGCTGTTTATTTTTGGAGGAATGAATTAAAACAAACAAATGTATAGCGGATTTGCGCCATCTCGACATCTCTGATAAACAATACTTTAACGAACACGGCCGACCAACAGTTTGTGCATTTTATTTTATATCAATCAATTCACTGTAAAGTAACGTAAAAATACCCAAAATGTCAATATCAACTATTAGAAATTAACAACACCCAAGTTCTGTGAAGTAAGATGACCTAATAATGCAAAACAGTCAAATATTTTACAATTTCACAAAGCAGAGCACTTCACCGATGGAAACAAAATGGCGGATATTCAGAAAAGTTTACCGCTAAAACGAGGTTCCTTCCACTTCTCGAAGCCATACGAGATTTCAGTCAGCTGCGCTATATCTCCATTACGGGTCACCATTCACTCTCTTCTTACTTCACTGTTTATAGTTAAGCGTTTATTGATGAAGCCCTCACAGACCCAGGGCAGGGGTGTGTTTAGTCGGTAGGCCTAAAGTGCGAAAAGGAGTCCTTTTCGCGAAAAGGAGATTCCGCTACGAAAAGGAGCAATAAAATCTATATTTGAAGCATTAAGAAAATTATTTTTTATATATTTAGAAACATACTAATGAAATACGTTTGCAGTAAAACAAAAATAGTTAAATCAAACTTCAAATTAATTTTTTGTCAATACTTTTGTTTTGACTCCATTTTGACCATACGAAAAGGACTTTCCGTCTGCGAAAAGGAGTCATAAAATCAATATCTAAAGCTTAATACAAATTCTTTTTATATATTAACAAATAGATTAATAGAATATGTCTGCATTGAAAAAAATAGTTAAATCGAATTTTAAATGAATTTTTTGTCAATACTTTTGTGTTTTGACTCCATTTTGGCCTTACGAAAAGGACTTCCCGTCTACGAAAAGGAGTCATAAAATCAATATCTAAAACGTAATACAAATTATTTTTATATATTAACAAATAGATTAATAGAATATGTTTGCATTGAAAAAAATAGTTAAATCGAACTTTAAATGAATTTATTGTCAATACTTTTGTGTTTTGACATTCCTTTGAAAAGGATTTTCAACTACGAAAATAATTTTCCTTTGATTGACGTTGATTGGATTATCACATCTTTATGATCGCGTCGGTATTTCAGATATTTGATTTAATTATAGGATTAGATGTCGTTGGAAAAACAAATAATTATCATCGGTAGTTGTTATTTCCGCCAAACATCTTTTGATAATTCTTGTTATAAATGTGCATTACAATTCTTCAATTTTTGTAATTATTTTGTTTTAGTTCATATATAACGGATGGCTTCAAATATTCTTCTATTTTATCATTTTAAAAATGGGGAAACGTAGTGATTTGTATTCTGTGTGTTCGGAAAATTGTAAAACGGATTGTATTTGCTGTGAGGTATGTATCTGTATATTCCATTTCTTATAAGATGCACATAGCAATAATGAACGGATTTTTTTTAACTCAGCAGTGATTAAAATAACAAACAACCATAATTATCAATAACAGATTAATTATTGTACAAATTATCACAAAACAAATCCATATTGCCGTGTGTGTCTCTTTTGTTTGTTTAAATTCTCTCAATGATATATTTTTTCTAAAAGTTCAGTCTTATCTGAAGTATTAAATATTCTCAATTATTCCATTATAAAAAACATCAATATATGAAAAATGAAGTATTACTGAAACTTCTCATATGCTGATTCAATTATAAAAGGCACGCGTCTTGATTCGCACAGATGTCGTGCGTTGAATGGTTTTCATAATGGCACGTGTTAATTGATTATTGGGATGCCACATGGTATCAGTTGTTTCGATCAATAGAGGGAGGAGCTAGAGATTTAATGTCAGATGACAAATGTTAATAATAATTTAGTAGAATATTAGGTATAATACATTAAGTCACTTCATGAATGTGTTTTATGATTCTAATATTTGCTTCGTCATGTATGTAGATAATCTGTAATGAGTTAATAATACATTAATCCGGTAACAGAAACAGTGTATGTCAAAATAGTTTCTTTATTCATAGTTTATAACAACATATTTTATACATATAAAGAGCAAACTTTAGGCCTAAAAAAAAAACTTGTGTGTTTCTGGTTTCACCCTGTCAAAAAGTTAGGGTAGGTAGGTAGAAAAAAGTGTTTTTTTTAGATATTTTTTTTAGATATATTTTTCGCATATATTATGCCATTTTTGTACTAAGGCAACTTTTTGATAACCTTTGCAATCCAGATTAGATGCTTAACAACTCTGGCTAATAAAATTATCATTTGAATAAAAAAACAAAAAAAAAACTTTTTTTTATTTTTTATTTTTTATTTTTATTTTTTTATTTTCCGCTAAAAATATTTAGGGTCGGCGGTGATAAAGTAGGGTCGGTCGGGAAACCGGAAACACACATGTTTTTTTATTAGGCCTTAACGGTATTATTTTAATGTTCGCCCAAAACATCGCTGAATGTTATACTTGAAGCTTTTTAAACCACCTTCTTCATATCCCGGATGAACTAAGTCTTTATTATAATGTTTAGGAAACCGTATTCTCTTTCCTACATCGACGAAGTCCTCACGAAAGTAGTCACTTAGTTTTTTGTTTATCGATCTCCTCACTTTGTTGAATCTAGATCTGTTCATCCCTGTCCAACTGGGGAAAGATCCCCTCTCAATAATGCTAGCGACGAATACATGTCTTTAAGTTTCAGTGTTACGTCGACAATGTCCCGGAAGATAGTCGATGGATCGCACCCAGCGTCTATATCGTTTCCGCCTAAGTTAATAAAGACGTACCTGTGAATATAAGAACATGATAGTTATTATTTATCTGTGTAATTTGGTATACTATAGTTAGCAGCATTTTTGGTTATTTATTACTTTTGAAACTTATTTATGTATTATATTTGTTCAATCATTAATAATAATTATAAATATGGTATAAAGCAAATTATTGTTTCACACAATTCATTTAAAATTCGATTTAACTATTTTTTTTCAATGCAAACATATTCTATTAATCTATTTGTTAATATATAAAAAGAATTTGTATTAAGCTTTAGATATTTATTTTATGACTCCTTTTCGTAGACGGAAAGTCCTTTTCTTAAGGCCAAAATGGAGTCAAAACACAAAAGTATTGACAAAAAATTCATTTAAAATTCGATTTAACTATTTTTTTCAATGCAAACATATTCTATTAATCTATTTGTTAAAATATAAAAATAATTTATATTAAGCTTTAGATATTGATTTTATGACTCCTTTTCGCAGACGGAAAGTCCTTTTCGTATGGTCAAAATGGAGTCAAAACACAAAAGTATTGACAAAAAATTAATTTGAAGTTTGATTTAACTAATTTTTTTACTGTAAACATATTTCATTAGTATGTTTCTAAATATATAAAAATAATTTTCTTAATGCTTCAAATATAGATTTTATGGCTCCTTTTCGTAGCGGAAAGTCCTTTTCGCGAAAAGGACTCCTTTTCGCATTTTAGGCCTACCCGTGTTTAGTTGTGCCAACTTGTGGTGGTGGTGGTGGTGGTGGTTGGGAGCGGGGAGTGGGGAGTCCATATTTCCTGAAAACATTACCCAATGTTCCCAAAAAATATTTGCAGAATGAGATGTTCCCAAAATTTCATTTTGATTAACTAACAAACCATTTTTCGCAAAGGGGGTCGGCACGATGTTGGGATGGTTATGATGGTGTCCAAATGGTTTGGTATAGAGTCCAAAGTCCCCAAATATCCAAAACCCATGTTACTAAGTATACAAATTTTGGATATTTGGTGGGTTAGGACTATTTGGGGGCTTAGTGATCTCCATGTCATCCATTAGTTTGTGCGCATCCTGCTGCTTTTGTGCAGGATTTTCACCAAATTCTGCCAGAATATTCCTTATATGCATCTAACATCATGTGCGAAATGATGGGTTGCTGTCACCTACTTTCAACAAAACATAGGTTGCATGCAGTCGCCCTTGATATGCATATCTTGCTTTAATATTTCTTGCAGGATTGTCACCAAACTTTAAACCCAATTTTTAGCTAAACTTCACCAGAATGTTCTTTATATGCAGCTAACATCATGGGCAAAATTTTGGGTTGGTTTGAACTACTTTCAACGAAATATAGGTCACATCCGATCTCCGCTGTTTTTTTCTTGCAAGATTTTCACCAAACTTCACCAGAATGTTCCTAATCGGCATCTAATAACATCGTTTGTAGAATTTCTGGTTGCTACTATGACATGCATTCCCCACTGTCAGTGACATAAATTAAATATAAGCATGTAAGGAATGAATATCTCTTGGGATTGATATTGGTGTTGTCAAATTAAACAGTCACAATCGGTCTCGTCATGTAGGCCGTGGCCTTCTAGTTTCTGCATATATCTTGCAATCATTAATATTAATTATTAGAATATTAATTATTAGAATAGTTCAAGGAAAATTATTTTTGTATATTACTTAAGTTGTTGCACCAATACTTTATAATTTAATCCTATGCTAGAATAACAAAGAAAAATTGAAAATCCAGATTTTACTTAATTCAAGTTAAAATGATACTGAATTAATACATCTGTGTGCTTCTTTTAGCTTGATAAAAACAGTGTGATTGCTAATTGTGTCCCTTTAAACAATTCAAAACAACTTTATATTTTGGCATAAGGCCAAAAAAAAAACACCTGTATTTCCGGTGGCCCGACCGACCCTATTTTTAAGGGGACGACCCTAAAACTTTTTGTGAAATTTTTTTTTAATTTTTTTTAAATCTGTTCTGAGCAATGATTTATCACAATATATCGAGGTAAACTGACATCACAGAGAAACTTTCAGTTGTATCATCAACTTGTATGGGGTTTATGAGATAAATACAGGTGCTCCAAAAAAAAAAAATGCCTACCAACCCTAATTTTTTAGAGCATGCAATAGGAAACACACCTATTTTTTTTTTTGGCCTAACTTACTTATTGTTGAAATATGCATCAGTAGTCAAGTTATTAAAACCTTTAATAAAGTGTAACTTAGATAAATGTGTGACCCTGCATGGTATTTAAATATTTACATGTAGATTCTAAGTAAAAAATGAGATATGAAATTTTGGATTGCCATTTGTCTATTTAAAATATAATCTTAAACATAATAGTAAAAATAACCTAAGAGGGCTTCAAATGTTTTTTTTAAGTTAATCAAGGTACTACATTTTATGCTCGATACATTGCAAATACTTCAGGATTGCTATTTGTCTCTTTAAAATATAATCTTAAACATAATAGTAAAAATAACCTGAGACGGGCTTCAAATGTTTTTAAAATATTTATGATTATTTCATTCACTTGAAGTAGGTGGGTCCTTGAAATTTATAAAGCAAGTTTGATTTAAAGAGGCTATCCCGCCAACAACAACCCCATTTTACAACATTATGTACACTGTTTGTTTCTAAACCTACTGACAACGGAGTATAATATATAACTTACATATTTTGAGTATCCAAACTCTACATACACATTATAAATGGCTTTAACCAGCCGGACCTGAAACCCCATAACTGGAGCGTCGAATTAAGAGTTACCAACTCATTTCATTTTACGGGTATGCAATCACAGGTATTCTAAGAACCTGTTAATAAACCTATACTTTTAATTGGCACATATGCATTATTATCAGGGCTTTTTTACCTTATATAACAGAGGCCTGTAAAGGGCCTCTTCCCAACAGAAAATTGGACTGTTTTTTCCCAACTGTGGCAGAAATATTTCCCAATCGGAAAACAGCAGTCTGTCAGAATTTGAGAAAAAGCATGAATTCTGCAGTGTGTTTTTGGCTGCCAAGTAAATTCTGACTTGGAAAAGTTAATAATTATGGTAAATAATGGATGACAATATAAATAAAGTATATTAAGGTCATATTTTCTTAATTTATGAAACCTTGTATTTTTCCCAAAATGAGAAATAAGCGCGTTCTTTTTACCCAAAATGGACAGGCCTGGGCCTCTTCCCAATTTTGTTGAAAAAAGCCCTGATTATATGACCTGAACACCTGGATAGAGTTTCGATAAACTATTTTTTAGTGTAATTTTGTCGTTATTTGGCAGGATAGCTACTTTAATGATGTTTTCAGAAATAATCTGAATATGTCAGTCGAGTAACTCCACCTATTGCTTCAATACAATTTTTAACCATTTGCCATTTTTTCACCTGAGTAACATTTTTCAATAGTTTGTGTAAAGTTTGCTTATTCCAACTTTTAAATGGCATTTAAAATCATTAAAGAGAAGCTCTGCTTATAATTATGTTCTTTTGTGCAAGGTAAACATTGTAATGGTAGACTGAATAGTAATGTAAATATTTTTATAAGCGCATTAATATAGACTCGCCATCACAATGGCTTTTATGGTAACAATGTAAAATGCTGTTTGGTGTACTAGGGGTCCAGAATGAGGCTATTAGTTTTTCCTCATTTTATTTCATGTAGTGACTTTAATGGGTGATATCCTGAATTTGTAGCATGGTCCCTAAAATTCCTTTGTATTTGCACAGTTGTAAAATCATTTAATAGAAAACAACACCTGCCAGAGTAACTGGTGTACTCTAAACTACCAGATATTGTAAAGAAGAGTATGGCAGACAGATGAAATGGACATGTTACAAAACAAATAGAGTATGGTCTTATCTCGTCGGTTGATTTTAACACCACTTTGAGCTGCGCCAACTTCAATGTTTAAATCAAACAACTCGATGAGCCCATACTCTATTACAAATAGTTGAAGATATTGGAAACGCTGTTATCTTAAGCATACATTTTACATGACAATACAAAATAATTTGACCAATCAGTGATCACATCTTTAAATTTTGGTAGATTATGGACTCAGCATTTATTGTTTATGCGCTCTAACTTAAAGGGTCACACGCAATCTTGATTTTTTTAAGAACTCACAGCGTTCAGTTTTTCCACAGGAACTGGTCACTTTTAATTTTTGCCTTCTATTATTATAATTGTCTATAAAGGACTTTAATGGGAAATTTTGGAAAATGCTGGTGTTCTTTTTCAGAGGTCAAGCAGACGTTCGAAACAATCTCAGTTACATGCACACTATATACTAACATGTGCAGAAATAATTTCCTATCCAACAATACCTTTCTTCCTACGATCCCTTGTAAATTCCCTGAGATATCCGAGTTCAAAGTCACCAAAGTGCAATTTCAAGCTGCTCGTCGTTTGTCTATGTCCCCTATGTAAACAAATGAAATTTACCGAAAATCAGGTGTCCGTTAATTCCGTTAATTTCGGCGCAGTATTCCAGCTTCAAATCACAACCAATTCACTAAAGTAAAGAACCGATACGTAAATAAATCCATATTTTATCAGTTTGCATAGTCCGTATTACGACGAAGTCACACAACAACGAGTATTTCGCCACTTGTTATCGGCACTAGCAGACTTTACAAATGAAACCGCCATTTTCAAATGAATTACGGGGCCGAATGACGTCATGATGCGAATCTAACAGCTATGGTAAGTATTTTTACTTTTTAATATTATTCTTGAATATATTAGAAAATAAGTTTGTGCTTATCCATAACACTATTATAATCAATAATAGTGTTATGGATAAGCACAAGCGTATTTAATAATATATTCAAGAATAATTTTAAAAAGTATTTTTTTTTACCATAGCTGTTAGGTTCGCATTATGACGTCATTCGGCCCCGGAATTCATTTGAAAATGGCGGTTTCATTTGTAAAGTCTGCTAGTGCCGATAACAAGTGGCGAAATACTCGTTGTTGTGTGACTTTCTCGTGATACGGACTATGCAAACTGATAAAATATGGATTTATTTACGTATCGGTTCTTTACTTTAGTGAATTGGTTGTGATTTGAAGCTGGAATACTGCGCCGAAATTAACGGAATTAACGGACACCTGATTTTCGGTAAATTTCATTTGTTTACATAGGGGACATAGACAAACGACGAGCAGCTTGAAATTGCACTTTGGTGACTTTGAACTCGGATATCTCAGGGAAGTTACAAGGGATCGTAGGAAGAAAGGTATTGTTGGATAGGAAATTTATTTCTGCACATGTTAGTATATAGTGTGCATGTAACTGAGATTGTTTCGAACGTCTGCTTGACCTCTGAAAAAGAACACCAGCATTTTCCAAAATTTCCCATTAAAGTCCTTTATAGACAATTATAATAATAGAAGGCAAAAATTAAAAGTGACCAGTTCTGTGAGTTTTTCTACATAACTTGCATTTGTTCAATCATTAATATTAATTATAATAATAGTTTAAAGCAATTTGTTTTCACATATTATTAACTTTTGATTAATATATTGCACCAATAATATATTTAAACCAATGGTAAAATAAGATGAAAAAAGGAAACTCAAACTTTTATTTAATTATATGCAAGCAGGTTAAAAGTCAAATTGATAATTGATAAATAAATCGAGAAGTTAATTTCAGTACATTTAATTTATTTTTAGTGTACAGTTCCTGAACTTTCATTTGATGTTTTCCTTTTGGTGTTTTCCTAAAACAACAATATTTCATTTATATTATTTCTTATCTCTACTGGCTGAAGATCAGAAGGCAGCTTATGCGATGGTGCATTGTCCATCTGTCTGTTAACTTTTTATTTATTAAAGTCCCGATCTCGCCATCAACAGGCAAAGTTTACAACAGATTTATACTATTACTAAACCTACTGGCAATGAGTTAACTTACATACCAAAAGTGAAACCTCGAATTAAGAGTTACCAGCTCATATTCAAAATTGAGTATTTCATTTTGTACCCCTGAATAAACCTATACTTTTAATCAGCACATATGCATTATTTTATGACCTAAACTCCTGGAAACGATTTTGTAGTGTAATTTTGCCATTTTTGGTGAGTGCCTTTAATGTTTAACTTGCAACACCTTCATTTTGCAGTTGACATTTACCAAATTTTTTTCAGGGTCTTTATATCAATGAAAGCTCAGTCAAATGTGTAAACCCACCAGTATCTGATGGTGAAAAAAAAACTCATAGAATTATCGCCCTTGTTCATGCCATATTCACATCTCAAAACTTAACAATTTTTAACCATTACCCATTTGTACTTTAGAGTAACAAAGAAATTAGAAAACTCCAAATTTGATTACCTTTTATTTAAATGTATGCATGCAGGGTTAAAGTCAGAATCATACTGTATTAAAATGTTTTGATAATACTTCAAGATTGCCTTGTGCCCATTTAAAAGCTAACAAAGGAAATTTGAAGATGTTTAAGTATGGTTAAATGATATGCAATTATATTTTGTTAAGCAGACAGTATCAAAGATGGTAGTCTAGACATTGATACAAATTATAAATAGACCACTAAATATGAACCTTGAAGGACAAATTATCAATTTGACCATTTAAAATATTTCGAAGAAGAATGCGTAACTCAGAAACAAATTTTCCTGCCCTGTTGACCTATGGTTTAGTCTTTATAAAGTTCTTCCTTATAAATTATTCAATGCCATTGACATGTCCCACTGACCAGGGCCGTCGATCTGCCAATTTTGCGTCCGGTAACCGTACGCATTCCCCCCTCCAAAAAGTATGTTTTTCCCCCCATTTCAGGCTCAAAATTCCCCCGAGAAAAAAAAAAAAAAATTATAAAAAAAATAATTCTGGTACGTAAAATATTGAGTACGAACTGTATTTATTAATACAAATAAAACATGTAGACTATTTAAAACAATGATTATAATCAAAATTATGGCCACAAAATAATTCCCACTTTCCTGTAAAATAATTCCCACTTTCCTGTAAAAGCACGCTAAAATTCCCCCACCCAAGGGTATGGGTCGCAGTCCCCCAAAACAGATCGACGGCCCTGTTGACTTTCATTTTAACAGAGTTATATCCCGTTTCATAAAACTGTAACCTGCAACCTAACCTGGCTCATAATTTGGTAAAATATTGACATTATTATATGGTCGTGAAACTTTATACAGTTTTACCTTATTATTTATTTAAAGTAGAGTTCCGCCCCTGTTCATAAAACTTAAGCAATTGAGATATTTCTGGGCTAAAGCTCAATGACGTAACATACTGTGTAACCTCTCAATACGATGTCAGACATACTTACAATACAAACTTGAACCAAAATAGTACACCGTAGATAAGCCAGACAAGACTTTAGTTGCATATTAAAAACATGAAAAATTTTGTTAATTTTAATATTTGTCTATTATACTTACGACAACATTACAATTGCAAGATACTCAACTTGCCTTAATCCACGAACGGAAAAACTTCCCCAAATACCCTTCCCGGGACTCCCGGCACCAAGGGCGCCGCCAAATACACCCGTACAAGCAAGAGTCACACAGAGTTACTTCCTCTTTCCGCAAATAAGTCCTAAATTAAGGAGGGGTGGGTAGTTAATGTTGTCGTAAGTATAATAGACAAATATTAAAATTAACAAAAATTTTCATATTGGTCTATAGATAGCTTACGACAACATTACAATTGCGACTTTAACACAATGAGCTGGGGTGGTACAATGTAACCTGTTATGAGTGCCCGAATATGTAAAGGGGATTTGAACAACTCTGAACAACAAGTAACAAAGCACGCTCAAACCTGCTCTAATTACAAGAAATTAAAGCAGACGAGAGCATGAACCCAAGCAACTTACACTCACCATAGCGTAATCTGGGATCCTGACTGGCGATACAGCCAGTAGGAGGAGCCTCTAAAACTTCTTAGATGGGCAGATGAACGTTACAAGGTGAATATGGCAACCTCATAAGTCCTTCAATTCGTTCAAGGACAATAAGTCCACCACCATCTAAAATTATAATCGGCAATTTCAAGCTAATCCATGGAACAGAAATTTTTTTTGTATTACATAGATCATTTAAATAAGTATCGACCCCCTGATTCAATACTTAAAATAACAGCTTCATAACTGAGCTGTAAATGTAACTATGAACACCAGATAACTGTGTGAAGCATAGAATACTATGAACAATACAATATGTATAAACCAAACACCTTTGGAACATAGTGGTATGAAGTGCTTACAAACCAAGATAAGCAAAATAATAAATAAAACTGCAACCGATTTGTATGCCCAAAGTTACAGACTTGGGCAAGGCCAAGTCAGCTAACTGGCAGAGCAGCACAACCCCATGACTGACTGGGTAGTAAGAACTGGACCCAGTGAAAAATTATTTAAGATAGAATCTAACAAATAATTTGTGAATTTTAAGAATATAAAGGCTCTGACTTTAGTAGCCTTATTGGAGTTGCATTAGGTATACACCCAGACAAAACCAAACAGATTGTTACTGGAATATCCCCAGAAGGGGTTAAACGAGATCCCTTTAGTAGCATGAGCCTGATGACACTTCAGTTCCTAGAATGGGCTCACTAAATCTGAGCCACAAGGCTAAAAGAAGATAGTCTAAAGGGTAGTCTATCTAAGATTAACCGAAAAGTTCAAAGGAGGGCCGGAGAACAGAAGTCAAACAGGCCAAAAAGAGCCACTTTAACTTCTAAGTATTCTAAACTAAGAAGGGGAGTGATATAAGCTCAAAGTGGGAAACAAGAAAAAACCCAACTCCGACTGCGGTGGAAGTGTAAACAAACAATGCGTTACACTTATTCTAACCAGCTAAACCTCTGTGACCTCAGAGTAGCCCAGTGAAGGACCTCCTAGAGGTACAATTGTGTGAGCAACTATTACAGAAACTGAAGTCTGAAGATGTAGTTTGAATCGACAAACGTGAGGTTGCATACTGATTCCGAATGAATCAGTGGCAGAGGTAGACTGTAAAACCTGATATAAACCCCGCTAGGGAAGAAATCAAGATGGACAGAAGTGCTGCCCGTACGAACTGCGACGCCCGTAAAGCAGGCGTAATATTGATAACTAAACCAGGCGTAATTTTGATGGTGACCAGGCGTACAGGTGGTTTTGATAAGAATGTAGAAACCAGGCGTAAAATGAGGCGTAATATGTAAATGAGTCCGTCTGGCCAAAAACCAGGCATAAATAAAACCAGGCGTAAATAGAGCCAGGCGTAAATAAACCAGGCGTAAATAATAAAAGAATTCATTTATTCAGGGCAACACACCTAGTTAGTGAACAAACCTACCATGTGGCCCTCTAAGCCAAACTGAGAGATCCTTAGACATGCATTTAGGGCAGCTCTACGAAACCCCTAGACCACGGCAGAATGTCCCCTTGAATGTGGCTGTGTATGGGCACGCACCCCCCCCCCCCCCCCTTGTTCTGACCAAGGCAGAATGTCACCTTGAATGTGGTTGTGCACACGCATTCACCCCCAAATCTGTGTTCAAGTAAAAGGCCAACGAAATTTTAACATGGCATGAGTAAAGATGTGGCCTTCCAAAAGATCTAGCCGAAAAGAAACTGTGTTTCCATACGAATGTGGCATATAGAACCAATAAATAAATAGATGCCAGATGTATCTCAAACTGCCTGAAGGAAAGACTTCAAAAAGAGAAGTCCGGCTCTTATGGCATAATTAATGTACGGATTAGAAGCTGGGTCTAACAATAGTATAGCCTACCATAATGTTAGGAACTTACTCATACTGATAGACCTACTCTCTAAACTGATAGAAAACAAGGAGAATGTATCCTGGTTCTAGCAATATTAAACAGGAGGGGGTATGAAAAACAAATACGCCAGCTATCATCAGTACCCCTAGGGCTAATGGAGAACGAACCCTGGCACTACAGCCCATTAACTGTATGACTGTATGGAGAAGTGGGAGGGGTAAGGAATCTAGAAACTGGACAATGATCTTAGCTGCAAGAAAAGGAGTGTTATGTCCTGCAACCGCATCTAATAAGCTACACAAGGAACGCAACCCCAGAGGTAAGAGATGAATGACGAAGAACTCCATCAGACAAGGCTTAGTCAGAGGAACCGCGAACAAACCCACTTAGGGTTGAGGATAGCGGCTTTGAAGCCGATTACTCCGAACTTACTGAAACTGCCTAACAGGTGTAAACCGGGGGCGGAGAGCAGCCCGTGCTTGGCTGCCCGCTCATTAGTACCGTCGCCTTCGCTTTGCAGCTCCGGCTCTGGAGGTACCCCGTGGAGATTTAAGCGGTACAGAAGGAGACCTTAATCAACCCTAGGGTAATCCCAAAACCCCACAGGTGTATCAGTGAGAAAACACGCATAATACACTCGTGCTAAGGCTCTGGTGAAAATAAGTTTTTCTAATAAGAAAATCCTTATATTCACGACAAACCAAAAATGATGCTATTAATAACTTATTATGTACTCTAACCTTGATACTTAAGCAGCAAAACAAAATGCGCTAAAACAGAGACGACAAAAGGTCAACAGCGGCATTATGTCTGTCGATATTTCACAAGTGAAACACAAACAATGAAATATAAGGTATATCATAATATCCACAAAAAAAACAAAAAACAACAAGATGCCAGTTGTCTTTGTGGCTGGTATGGGACACGTAAAACCGGACTCCTCCCTTACAGGGCGAAAGCTCTATCAACTGAGCTAACCGGGACACCATCATAAAACAGAGGTGAGTGGCAGTGATATCAAGTAAGAGACTAACCACTCAGCCACGGAAGTCCCCCATATCAACTTCCCAGCAAAAGGAAGACTCAGCCAGCAACTGCATGTGCAAATGAATAAAACAGCATCTGCCACTGTAATTAATTTATATAACTTACCTCAAAAAAGGTGGTGATATACATGTACATAGATATCATTAACTTTTCAAGTTAGAGGCACACAGAGCAAAGTAGCCGGGTATTAGATAGATACTAGTATACAATATTAGTAAAAGTATTCATATTAGCCTGGTAGAAAGGTTTAAGTAGCAGGGCGAATTAACCGCCTACCTCTTAATGACACCCCTTGATATAAATACTACCGGCGCTAAATAAAATAAATGCTCATATACCTGCAAGTCTGATGAGCATAATCCATAGACTGGCAATAATATCTTAGTCCTGCCACAAACAGTACTCAACAAGGCGATAGGACAAGTTGAATTAGGTGTCCTGATAAGGAAAACCATATACAGAAAGAAATAAACTGATTTACTTCTTAAGACTGTGGCTACAATTAACGCTGAAACCTATGCACGTTATGGCGAAGGCCATGAATTCTTACCCTAATCATTAGAGTATGACGGAGAAGCCGTAGTCACTTACATCATCCTTGATATTCTTGTGACGGAACTCGACAGCAGGTATCGACTTCTATCGAGGTTACCTGCAAAACAAGTTCTGTAGTTAAGTCGGTAAGGACAGAAAAGAACAAAGTAATTCACTAAGAATCTTTAGTTTAAGACAAGTATCAGATTCCTGTAGTGGTTATAAAGCAAACCATGAGAGGAAATACTTTAAATTGAATACTCTTAACGCTTTTTGTAAACGCCGAGATATTCAAAGATATAAAAGCATTAAATAAGTTTCTAAAATCGAGAACATAGGTAGACAATGCTTAAGAAGTGTTTACAAATGTTGCAACAACTTGGAAAAAAGGGTAATTCTGTTCGACAAAAGAATGAATTCTATTTGAGAATAGAATACCACCAGGCCTGCTATTAATCAGAATCAGAGATAAGACTTCGATAATTTACCTTCTCTGATGTAGATGGCCTGTATAGAGCGCCCTGTCAGTAGGAAGATATGACTTCCCTATGAATTAAAAAGGCCTTTCCCAGTAGGGAGCACCGTCTAGGAAAGTATGATTTCCTAAAGAGGTCTCAGTCCTATTGATGGTAAGTGTTTCTGACACCACACTGAAAAGGAAGAACAAGGAAAGTGTCTCTGACACATTTTACTAGTATGTTAAAAGTATGTGTCAGAAGTGGGATCTGAAACCACGTGTAAGGTCGTGGACCAGAACACTCGTTTATGAAGGTATAACCTTGAGTCTGGCGCATTAGACCATTCGGCCCTCCTGACAGGTAATCCATATGTTTATCTTTATTTCTTAATTGCTATCATATGATTTGATTACCTGTTAGTTCAATGTCATGTTCACATTGTTATGAATATTACAATAAAATATTCTATTCTATTCTATTTAATCTGTGATTATACAACACGTAAGAAATTATAATAACAGATAATTGTGACCCATGACAGAAACTTCCCTTACATGTGAGTACCAACACATAAACCTAAGTCCTCTTCCCATACCATAGAAAGAAGTCTTATTTAGCTTCCCTCCAGACAACTAGTCTGGATTTTATACTAGCAGAGACCTTCAGAAGAGACTATATCCTTCGTTAGGTGGCCCTAACCATAACAACGGTATTGAATACAGTAAGAATACCGTAAGAATACCCTTTCGGCCCTAGGCCGTGCTTAAAGCATAAATTTCAGCTGAGGAAGTATTACCTGAGCTGTCTCTAGACAGGTGACGGTTGCTCCTAGACCGCCCTCTGTGTGTTGACTCTCTGAAAGGTGACCTGGAGGAGTGAATGGAATCTGTTCTGAGGACCTTCAGATTACCCATGAGGCAGAGAGTTTGTAGTCGGCGTGACCCCCGCACTACCTGGTAGCTTGAGCAGGAGTGGGTGGGGTACGGGACTTTCTTTAGTGAGCGCAAGATAGTCGACGTCGTTCATTGACTGAGCTAAGCGGGCTATTGAGCTACCAAGGAACGAGTAACCTTTGTTTTGGTTGTCTCCAAGCGAATGCGACCACTCCAACAGTGTACCCACGAGGTAGAGAGTTATCTGAGTCACCATGGTCCCCCGGACAGGAGTGGGTGGGGTATGGGACTGCATATGGCTGGGTTGGGGGACATCACCGATAGAAGGTCAGGACTTCGTACGGGTGATGTTTCCAATCCCTGGGAGTCCGGACGGGCCGTAGTGGGCTAGGGCCCGACTCCCCATTGATGTTTCCTTCACAGGAGTGGGTGGGGAATGGGACTGCATATGGCTGGGTTGGGGGACATCACCGATAGAAGGTCAGGACTTCGTACGGGTGATGTTTCCAATCCCTGGGAGTCCGGACGGGCCGTAGTGGGCTAGGGCCCGACTCCCAATTAGACTAAGGTCCCACTCCCCATTGCTGTTACTGAAATATAAGAAAATAACAGCAGAAGGTGTTCTAAAAGCACCAACTGTGATTATATAACAAACAACACGAACCCAATAATATAAGAAAACTATTTACTGGAGTGTTGACACGAGTAGGAGGGGTGTCTACGTTCCGGTGTCAAATTCAAAACTTCTAATAGAAGTTAAAAGCTATTTTTCGACAGAATTTACAAATGTTGGTAAACCGGAAGTAGACAGCATATGGTTGTTTACGAATTGCGGTCTGAATTAACTGCGTAAAGAACAAAGCCGGTGTAAAAAACACCAATTACGATCATAAACTCGTAAGAAAATAACATATGGGAAGTAAAATTAAAGTAATAAAACAATTAAAACCATTTGTTACGTGGAAAAAGACAAATATTTTGAGACCGTCGATTTATCGCGTTCTTTACCGATGACGCCACGACGGAAAGAGGAAGTAACTCTGTGTGACTCTTGCTTGTACGGGTGTATTTGGCGGCGCCCTTGGTGCCGGGAGTCCCGGGAAGGGTATTTGGGGAAGTTTTTCCGTTCGTGGATTAAGGCAAGTTGAGTATCTTGCAATTGTAATGTTGTCGTAAGCTATCTATAGACCAATCTTCCTAATCAGTAACGTTGTTAAACTACATTCTTTAACGAACAGTTTAGGATTAAGTTTTGTTAAAATTATTTTCGTGTAACGGTAAGTTTTCGTTAAACTATTGATTGTAGTTCTTTATTAAACTTGGAAGAACCTATATGTAGCTAGAACATTCTTTGGAACTTACCAGAATGTTAGAGATCTTTCTAGACTTCGGCCATCTTTTCAGCGAGGTATTTAATAACATTTTTAATGGGGTTTTGTTATGGTTTGGGCATGATTTTATTCATACCTGAGATTGGAAATAGATCCAGAATAACTTGTAGGCTATTGTGATTTCTTTGATTTGTAGTAAAGTGACTTTTATTGATGAATATTTGGAAGTTAAAACAAGATTTTTTTTTGATTTTCATTATTAAATGATACTAAATTAAGTGCTTGTGAATTTCAAGACACGACCGACACTGTCGATGAATCTACATATACTGATACAGCTGTAGAGTCATTTTCCATTGTGAATTTGTAAAATTATCAATAAAAAATATCGTAAAGCAAAATTAACTCAGAATTCCAAAAAATATACCCCACCCCATTTGACCCAAAACAGAGGTTTTAACGAGATTCAAAACAGAGGCCCAAGAGAAAATAATTCCACTTCTGTTACACAAGCCGACGCTTTAACCACTGAAAAAATTGTGTGTTTTTAGGAACTTCTGGATTTTTGAAGAAGGTAAGGTTTCTTTAAACAGGTTGGGGCGTTTCTATTAGGGAAGGCGCTACTAACAGAGGAAATACAGTATTTAAGTCACATTAATTAATACCAACTGTGCCACAAAAAATTGATCGCTCAGTTATTTTAAAAAGGAATTTACAAAAACTTTAGTAAACATATAATTATGTAAAAACTGCATATTATCAACCTAGTCATGAAAGATGCATATTTATCTATTCATGGTGTAAATATTATGTAATGATTGCGTAAAATAAATCTTAGCCTTCTCTGACCTGTTCACCGCCTTTTTACCTCAGCTGAGCCAAAGGCGAAGGCTCACAGGGGAGTTATTGGGATCTGCATTTCGGCCTTCCATCGTCATCGTCCTTTTTTTTTTTTCAAACAACTTTTCATCAGAAACCTATCAATATTAACCAAACTTTGGTTAATGGTTTTCAAATTGGTTTAAAATTTGGTCAGCACTACATCCAAGATGGCAGCTGTTACCTTAAAAGGTCAAAACCTTAAGCTGCTATCCTGCCAATAAAAGGCACATTTTACAACAGATGTTCACCATTTCTTAGTCTACTATTAAAGGATAAGGTATAATTATGTAACTCACTAACTTACATGTATATGTTGCGAATCCAAACTCTGTTAATAAATATAAATGCCTTAACTGACCAGCAAAACATCACCCTATTGTTATCGTTGCTGAAGCGTCTAATTATGAGTAACCAACGATCTTAATTTTACGCATATTCAATATGTGTTTTTTTTTGTTTTTATTAGCTCTGCTGATCTTTGATGCCGTGGTGTGGTGTCCATCATCCGTCCGTCCGGCTGTCCATAAACTTTTTTTTTGTAGCCACTACTCCTCTGAAACTACTTGATGGATTCTCACAAAACTTCACAGGAATGTTGCTCTTGATGTCCAGTTGATCCTAGCAAAATTTCAGGTTGGCTGGAAATTCAAGATGGCCACCATGGCTAAAAATAGATTTTTAAAAAGCAAGTTTGTAGCGACTACTTCTTGAAAACTATAAGTGATATTGATATGGGACTTTTTCTAAAATTATCAGCATGACATGATGTTGGTCCATATCGAAAATCGTTTTGATTTGATGTTAAACATGGCTGCCAGCGGCCATCCTTGTTTACATAGAGTTATATAATAAAAACTTGTAGCAACTACATCTCTGAAACTACTTGACAGATTTTCATGAAACTTCACAGGAATGTTGCTCTTGATGTCTAGTTGATCCTAGCAAAATTTCAGTTGGCCAGAAATTCAAGATGGCTGTTTTGATTCGACGTTAAACATGGCTGCCAGCGGTCATCTTTGTTTACAAAAGTTATATAGTAAAAACTTGTAGCGACTACTCCTCTGAAACTACTTGACAGATTTTCCATGAAATTTCACAGGAATGTTGCTCTTGATGTCTAGTTTATCCTACCAAAATGTCAGGTTGGCAGAAATTCAAAATGGTCGCCATGGCTAAAAATAGATTTTTAAAAAACAAATTTGTAGTGACTACTTCTTGAAATCTATACGTGATATTGATATGGGACTTTTTCTAAAATGATAAGCATGACATGATGTTGGTCCTTGTTGAAAATCATTTTGATTCGACGTTAACATGGCTACCAGCGGTCATCTTTGTTTACAAGAGTTATATAATAAAAACTTGTAGCGACTACTCTGAAACTAATTGACAGATTTTCATTAAACTTCACGGGAATGTTGAACTTGATGTCTAATTGATCCTAGCAAAATTTCAGGTTGGCCAGAAATTCAAGATGGTCACCACGGCTAAAAATAGATTAAAAAACAACAAGTTTGTAGCACCCTTCTTGAAAACTATAAGTGATATTGATATGGGACTTTTTCTAAAATGATCAGCATGACAAGATGTTGATCCTTGTTGAAAATCATTTTGATTCATCATTAAACATGGCTGCCAGTGGCCATCTTTTTTAGATAGAGTTATATTGTAAAAACTTGTAGCGACTACTCCTCTGAAACTACTTAAAGGATTTTCATGAAACTTAACAGAAATGTTGCTCTTGATGTCTAGTTGATCCTAAATTTTAGGTTGACCGGAAAATCAAGATGGCCACCATGGCTTCAAATAGATTTTTAAAAAACAAATTAAATTTGTAGTGACTACTTTTTGACAACTATAAGTGATATTGATATGAGACTTTTTCTAAAATGATCAGCATGACAAGATGTTGATCCTTTTCGAAAAACATTTTGATTCATCATTAAACATGGCTGCCAGTGGCCATCTTTTTTTACATAGAGTTATATTGTAAAAACTTGTAGCGACTACTCCTCTGAAACTACTTAAAGGATTTTCATGAAACTTAACAGAAATGTTGCTCTTGATGTCTAGTTGATCCTAAATTTTAGGTTGACCGGAAAATCAAGTTGGCCACCATGGCTTCAAATAGATTTTTAAAAAACAAATTAAATTTGTAGTGACTACTTGTTGACAACTATAAGTGATATTGATATGAGACTTTTTCTAAAATGATCAGCATGACAAGATGTTGATCCTTTTCGAAAAACATTTTGATTCATCATTAAACATGGCTGCCAGTGGCCATCTTTTTTTACATAGAGTTATATTGTAAAAACTTGTAGCGACTACTCCTCTGAAACTACTTAAAGGATTTTCATGAAACTTAACAGAAATGTTGCTCTTGATGTCTAGTTGATCCTAAATTTTAGGTTGACCGGAAAATCAAGATAGCCACCATGGCTTCAAATAGATTTTTAAAAAACAAATTAAATTTGTAGTGACTCCTTTTTGACAACTATAAGTGATATTGATATGAGACTTTTTCTAAAATGATCAGCATGACAAGATGTTGATCCTTTTCGAAAAACATTTTGATTCATCATTAAACATGGCTGCCAGTGGCCATCTTTTTTTACATAGAGTTATATTGTAAAAACTTGTAGCGACTACTCCTCTGAAACTACTTAAAGGATTTTCATGAAACTTAACAGAAATGTTGCTCTTGATGTCTAGTTGATCCTAAATTTTAGGTTGACCGGAAAATCAAGATAGCCACCATGGCTTCAAATAGATTTTTAAAAAACAAATTAAATTTGTAGTGACTCCTTTTTGACAACTATAAGTGATATTGATATGAGACTTTTTCTAAAATGATCAGCATGACAAGATGTTGATCCTTTTCGAAAAACATTTTGATTCATCATTAAACATGGCTGCCAGTGGCCATCTTTTTTTACATAGAGTTATATTGTAAAAACTTGTAGCGACTACTCCTCTGAAACTACTTAAAGGATTTTCATGAAACTTAACAGAAATGTTGCTCTTGATGTCTAGTTGATCCTAAATTTTAGGTTGACCGGAAAATCAAGATAGCCACCATGGCTTCAAATAGATTTTTAAAAAACAAATTAAATTTGTAGTGACTACTTTTTGACAACTATAAGTGATATTGATATGAGACTTTTTCTAAAATGATCAGCATGACAAGATGTTGATCCTTTTCGAAAAACATTTTGATTCATCATTAAACATGGCTGCCAGTGGCCATCTTTTTTTACATAGAGTTATATTGTAAAAACTTGTAGCGACTACTCCTCTGAAACTACTTAAAGGATTTTCATGAAACTTAACAGAAATATTGCTCTTGATGTCTAGTTGATCCTAAATTTTAGGTTGACCGGAAAATCAAGATAGCCACCATGGCTTCAAATAGATTTTTAAAAAACAAATTAAATTTGTAGTGACTCCTTTTTGACAACTATAAGTGATATTGATATGAGACTTTTTCTAAAATGATCAGCATGACAAGATGTTGATCCTTTTCGAAAAACATTTTGATTCATCATTAAACATGGCTGCCAGTGGCCATCTTTTTTTACATAGAGTTATATTGTAAAAACTTGTAGCGACTACTCCTCTGAAACTACTTAAAGGATTTTCATGAAACTTAACAGAAATGTTGCTCTTGATGTCTAGTTGATCCTAAATTTTAGGTTGACCGGAAAATCAAGATAGCCACCATGGCTTCAAATAGATTTTTAAAAAACAAATTAAATTTGTAGTGACTACTTTTTGACAACTATAAGTGATATTGATATGAGACTTTTTCTAAAATGATCAGCATGACAAGATGTTGATCCTTTTCGAAAAACATTTTTATTCATCATTAAACATGGCTGCCAGTGGCCATCTTTTTTTACATAGAGTTATATTGTAAAAACTTGTAGCGACTACTCCTCTGACACTACTTAAATGATTTTCATGAAACTTTACAGAAATGTTGCTCTTGATGTCTAGTTGATCCTAAATTTTAGGTTGGTGGGGAAAATCAAGATGGCCACCATGGTTTAAAATAGATTTTTAAAAAACAAATTTGTAGTGACTACTTCTTGAAAACTATAAGTGATATTGATATGGGACTTTTTCTAAAATGATCAGCATGACATGATGTTGGTCCTTGTTGAAATTTCTTTTGATTCAACATTAAACTTGGCTGCAGCGGCCATCTTTGTTTGCAAAGTTATGTAGTAAAAACTTTAGCGACTACTCCTCTGAAACTAGCTGACAGATTTTCATGAAACTTCACTGGAATGCTGATCTAGCTAACAAAACCTATCAGTAGAGCTTCAAGGTCATTGACCTCTTGTTTGCCTAGGTTTGGTGATTTCTGCCTGTTCGTCCATCTGTCCGAACATATAAAATGGGTATTAGGCCTTAATTAAAATATTGTTTGTTTGCCCTTTACCTACCAACCCGAATTTTTAGCCCGACCCAAAATATTTTAGTGCCTTTCCAAATTTTTTTTTATTTTTTTATTTTCCTCGATGATTGCAACAAGCAATACAACAGTGTACAAAGTTGGTACATGTAAAAGCAGTAAACCTTACAGTGTTATGTAATGTAAAATCACACATCAAATATTAATTACAAACACACAACATACATTGTAGAATAGATACATGTTAAAATATATCATTTTAAACAACATGCAAGAAAATATAGTTTTGTCAAATAAAATATTTACCTACCTACCTACCCAGTGTTTTTTTTGCTGGGTAGGTAAGGGCAAACAAACAATATTTTAATTCAGGCCTTACGTGACTAGAATGTTTTGGTTAAAGTTTTTGTTTTTGTTTTTCCTCATTTCTCAAAAACAAGTTATCCAAAAGCTTTGAAACTTGGCACACATGTTCATTATCATCACAAAATGTTATAACAAGATCCATAACTCTGTCTTATATTTTGCTTGAATTATATTCCTTTTTGTCTTAGATTTTTCAGTTAAAATGTTGAATGTTCAGTCATATTCAAAATCCAGCATTCGCACAACTAATTTTTATTGGTGCTTGTTAGCTCGACTGATCAGAGATCAGCAGAGCTTATGCCGTGGTGTGGCGTCCGTCCGTCTGTCTGTCCGTAAACTTTTATTTGCAGCGACTACTCCTCTGAAACTACTGGATGGATATTCATGAAACTTTCCAGAAATGTTGCCCATGAAGTCTAGTTGATCCTAGCAAAAATTCATGTTGATGTGAAATCCAAGATGGCCGCCAAAGCTAAAATAGATTTTTAAAATACAAGTTTGTAGCGACTACTTCTTGAAAACTATAAGTGATATTGATATGGGACTTTTTCTAAAATGATCAGCATGACATGATGTTGGTCCTTGACAAAAATCGTTTTGATTCAATGTTAAACATGGCTGCCAGTGGCCATCTTTGTTTCCATAGAGTTACATAGAAAAAACTTGTAGCGACTACTCCTGAAACTACTTTGCGGATTTTCATGAAACTTTACAGGAATGTTGCTCTTGATGTCTAATTGATCCTAGCAAAATTTCAGGTTGGCCAGAAATTCAAGATGGCCACCACGGCTAAAAATAGATTAAAAAACAACAAGTTTGTAGCACCCTTCTTGAAAACTATAAGTGATATTGATATGGACTTTTTCTAAAATGATCAGCATGACAAGATGTTGATCCTTTTCGAAAAACATTTTGATTCATCATTAAACATGGCTGCCAGTGGCCATCTTTTTTTACATAGAGTTATATTGTAAAAACTTGTATCGACTACTCCTCTGAAACTACTTAAAGGATTTTCATGAAACTTAACAGAAATGTTGCTCTTGATGTCTAGTTGATCCTAAATTTAGGTTGGCGGGAAAATCAAGATGGCCACCATGGTTTAAAATAGATTTTTAAAAAACAAATTTGTAGTGACTACTTCTTGAAAACTATAAGTGATATTGATATGAGACATTTCTAAAATTATCAGCATGACATGATGTTGATCCTTGTCGAAAATCGTTTTGATTCGATGTTAAACATGGCTGTCAGCGGCCATCTTTGTTTACATAGAGTTATCTAGTAAAAATTTGTAGCGACTACTCCTCTGTAACTACTGGACGGATTTTCATGAAACTTCACAGGAATGTTGCTCTTGATGTCTTATTGATCCTAGCAAAATTTCAGGTCGGCCGGAAATTCAAGATGGCCACCATGGCTAAAATAGATTTTCGAAATACAAGTTTGTAGTGACTACTTCTTGAAAACTATAAGTGATATTGATATGGGACTTTTTCTAAAATGATTAGTATGACATGATGTTGATCCTTGTCAAAAATTATTTTGATTTGATGCTAAACATGGCCGCCAGCGGCCATCTTTGTTTACATAGAGTTATATAATGAAAACTTGTAACGACTACTCCTCTTAAATTACTTGACAGATTTTCATGAAACTTCACACAGGAATGCTGATCTAGCTATCAAAAACCTATCAGTAGAGCTTCAAGGTCATTGACCTCTTGTTTTTTACCTGGAATGCGACGCAAATCAAGGCTCATGGTTTGGTGATTTCTGGCTGTCTGGCTGTCCATCTGGCCATCTACGTGTTTTAACGTTTTTTGGTTTAAGTTTTTGGTTAAACTTTTTTTTTCCCCTCATTTCTTGTAAACAGAGTGTCCAAAAGCTTTGAAAGTTGGCAATCGTGTTCAGTATCATTACACAATGTTATATGATAAATACCATATTTTTCCTGAATTATCTCCCTTTATGAAATAGATTTTTCA